>JAMWET010005250.1:40000-42500 GCA_024036415.1 Prochilodus magdalenae | reverse complement strand
TCCATTTACAGAGACTAAACTACAAAACCAGCCCGTTATACATCAGTGGTTTTGTACTGCAATGAGAATAACCTTATTTGCATATGTCCTTTATTTGGTCTGCGCCCATTTAGCTTTGCCCGTTCACACGATTCAGCTCACAGTGCTTTCTAAATGAGGGAATCAATCAGGATGGAGCTCATTCACATATGTTAGCTTCAAAGGCCTTGTAACAAAAATGACCTGTTTAGTTTTAAAGGCGTTTAAACACAGTAAGTGCATTTTGTGTGATTTATTCAGATGAGAGTTAACCGAACATTTCTCTTTGCTCCAACCAACTGGAACTGTTTTTTCACAAACGTCAAACCATTAGAATCTCCAAAACCATAACGGGGATCGAACTGAACATCCAGGTTACGTGTGGATGCCTTCAAAGCTTCATTATGAAGCGACCAAGCTCTCACTGCTAAACCTCCCTTATTCCAAAATAGAAAGGAGGACAGTTTGCTCGTCCTATGGGGAGAAAAGGACGTCTTATTTGCACTAGAAATGAAACCCCTTTTTATTTTGTGCCTTGTCACATGTAGAAGTGCATCCCAGCTCAAACTAAACTGAGGAGATTGCAGTTGTGTGAAAGCACTCAAAGCTTTAGCTCTCGGTTACTGACCATTTCCCGGAGCGAAGCGTTCTGCACACAGCTCGGCACAGGTTTCTCATTTTAATAGATAGATATTAGAATCAGTTTTGTGACATTGATTTGCAAGTCATTCAGAGATAAAGGATTAATGAGAAGATGCAAAATGGTCATTCCTTCATTCAGCTTCCAAGACGCTCATGCTTCTGAATTGCTTGGGGATGAGCGCAGGAGCCTATAAGCCAGGAAACACCCTGAACAAGCTACAATACCGTTGCAGGGAAAATGATCACATATGAAAATGAATTTAGAGTTTCTGGTACATGATAACATTATAACTGAACCTCAGGGAGCAAAATTAAAGCTAAGAAACGAATGCGGGACGTGGCCCCGTACAGGAACCTGTAAAAACCTGTTGGTTTGCCTGCTAAGTACGTTCCGAGTCAACAGGTTAGTTGTTCTTTTACTAGGTACAAGGAAACACATCGAAATGAACGTGTGCCGTATGATGCAGATCTGACCGGTAGATATTCGACTGACACAGGCTGTCCTATACCTTTCTCTGACAAGCACTTTAACATCCCTGCTCTAACAGGCAGACAGTATCCCTGCACCGCATAGCTTCTGCATAGCTTTGCTCTGCACCAAAACGTTTTATCGACTTTAGTTTAGCTCAGGGCTTCTCAACCCGTGTGCTGCGGACCACCAGGGGGCCATGCTGCATCCTCTAGTGGTACATGAGCCTGCACTCAGGTGGAGGCAGTAGTTTGTAGTGGGCCAGACACATCATACATAACCATATTAGTGTTATGTTACTTATGTTAATGTAAATATGTGTATTTTAATGTACACATGTAGAAATAGCAGCAGTAGCAGCAGGCTAGTTAAACGTCTTTAGCCTGAGACAACATAGCCGCTGGCTAGCCACTAATGGAGAGGTTTCTCGGGGTGCTTTCATTGCCACCTGAAATTTGGACACATCGTAATTTGTCTTCAACCAAATTTTTCAGAGACACTGTAGGTATCATGGTTAGTCTTGATTAGTTTTCTGGTGCGCTGCTAAGCTTTGTAGCTACACAGTCGAGTCACATCTTTATGACCACCAGCTAATATCCAGAGTAACCACCCTTTGCTTCACGGAGAGCAGCTAGCCCAGCCGGAAGTGACTCAGTAAGGTCACAGGTCACAGGTATCTGGAGCCATGCTGACTGCACTGCATCCCATAGCTGCTGGGGGAAGGATCCATAGAGCGTACACGACGAACAAGGTGGTCCCACAGATGCTCAATTGCGTTCAAGTCTGGGGAATTAGTGGGCCAGGGTAGCACTTGGAAGTCTTAGTCATGCTCTTCCAACCAGTGTCAGACATTTCTACCTGTATGACATGCTGCAATGTCTTGCTGGAAGACAATCAGCATGTACGGGTGTACGTGATACGCACGGACGGATTCATACCCAAATCAGTTGGGAGTGTCTTCCACATGGATGAGTGGGTCCAGAGAGTACCACAAATACGTGACTACCTTTATTAGCTACGCGCTGCTGCCATTGAAAAGGAAGTGGTCATAATAATGTGACTCGACTCGGTTAGGCCCCTAGACTAGAGTTCTAGCACTAGCACTGACCCTACAGCCATATTCTTAACCATATATACATATGATGAGTAGATGGTATGTAGTATGACATGTAGGTTTGCCCACAGATTAGCCCAGATTTTATTTTTGTAATTGATATGTATGTATATTTCCGTGTATCCATGCTGCACAATAACACAAGCTGTGTTTTGGATGTGCTTTTGTTTATGGCGTGTACAGTAATTATGCAAAGAGGAAAAAAAAAAAAAGATTTCTAAGAAATACAAGTCATGTTTCTGGTCATTTCCTTCCTC
>JAMWET010005250.1:0-35000 GCA_024036415.1 Prochilodus magdalenae | reverse complement strand
AGCTCATCTGTATCCTTTAATGGGTACTTCCAGCAATTTCTCTTCATAATTTCTGCAGGATTCATCGGTGAGGTGTAAACAGTCGTTCCGTTTAGTTTTATGTAAAATGCAGAATTCCAGAAAAAACATACAGGCTGAGATTTCTTTAAGTGGTGGTGATAGTAAACAGGGGTTCCATATAGCCATGTCAGTCACCATCAAACCCTCCAGTGAACCTACACACGTCATCTCCGATTTGTACACCCCATGTACCTGGAACGGTCTCTCACTCACTCACTCACTCACTCACTCACTCCTCACTCACGCCTCACTCACGCCTCACTCACTCACTCATACACTCACTCACTTCTCACTCACTCACTCACTCACTCCTCACTCACGCCTCACTCACTCATTCATACACTCACTCACTTCTCACTCACTCACTCCTCACTCACGCCTCACTCACTCCTTACTCCTCACTTACTCACCCACTCACTCACGCCTCACTCACTCACTCATTCATACACTCCCTTACTTCTCACTCACTCACTCACTCATTCATTCATACACTCCCTTACTTCTCACTCACTCACTAACTACTCACTCACTCACTCACTCACCAACTACTCACTCCCTCACTCACTCACTCACTCACAAGCTACTCACTCACTCACCAACTACTCACTCCCTCACTCACTCACTAACTACTCACTCACTCACTCACTCACTCACTCACTAACTACTCACTCCCTCACTCACTCACTAACTACTCACGCCTCACTCACGCCTCACTCACTCATTCATACACTCACTTCTCACTCACTCACTCACTCACTCACTCACTCACTCACTCCTCACTCACGCCTCACTCACGGCTCACTCACTCATTCATACACTCACTCACTTCTCACTCACTCACTCCTCACTCACGCCTCACTCACTCCTTACTCCTCACTTACTCACCCACTCACTCACTCCTCACTCACTCACTCACTCACTCACTCACTCACTCCTCACTCACGCCTCACTCACGCCTCACTCACTCATTCATACACTCACTCACTTCTCACTCACTCACTTACTCACTCCTCACTCACGCCTCACTCACTCATTCATACACTCACTCACTTCTCACTCACTCACTCACTCACTCCTCACTCACGCCTCACTCACGCCTCACTCACTCATTCATACACTCACTCACTTCTCACTCACTCACTCCTCACTCACGCCTCACTCACTCCTTACTCCTCACTTACTCACCCACTCACTCACTCCTCACTCTTCACTCCTCACTCACTCATTCATACACTCCCTTACTTCTCACTCACTCACTCACTCACTCATTCATTCATACACTCCCTTACTTCTCACTCACTCACTAACTACTCACTCACTCACTCACTCACTCACTCACTCACTCACTCACCAACTACTCACTCCCTCACTCACTCACTCACTCACTAGCTACTCACTCACTCACTCACTCACCAACTACTCACTCCCTCACTCACTCACTAACTACTCACTCACTCACTCACTCACTAACTACTCACTCCCTCACTCACTCACTAACTACTCACTCACTCACTCACTCACTCACTACTCACTCACTCACTCACTCACTAACTACTCACTCCCTCACTCATTCACTAACTACTCACTCCCTCACTCACTCACTAACTACTCACTCCCTCACTCATTCACTAACTACTCACTCCCTCACTCACTCACTAACTACTCACTCCCTCACTCATTCACTAACTACTCACTCACTTACTCACTCACTAACTACTCACTCACTCACTCACTCACTCACTAACTACTCACTCCCACACTCACTCACTCACTCATTCATACACTCCCTTACTTCTCACTCACTCACTAACTACTCACTCACTCACTCACTCACTCACCAACTACTCACTCCCTCACTCACTCACTCACTAACTACTCACTCACTCACTCACTCACTCACTAACTACTCACTCCCTCACTCACTCACTAACTACTCACTCCCTCACTCACTCACTAACTACTCACTCACTCACTAACTACTCACTCACTCACTCACTCACTCCTCACTCACTCCTCCCTCACTCCCTCACTCAGTCACTCACTCAGTCACTTACTCACTCCTTCACTCACACACTCACTCCTCACTCACTGCTCACACAGTCACTCACTCAACTTACTCCTAACTCACTCACTCCTCACTCACTCACTCACTCACTCACTCCTTACTCCTCACTCACTCACTCACTCCTCACTCACTCACTCACTCACTCACTCACTCACTTGCTCACTCACTCCTCACTCACTTACTCACTCCTCATTCACTCACTCACTCATTCACTTACTCACTCACTCACTCACGCCTCACTCACTCCTTACTCCTCACTCACTCACTCACTCACTTACTCACTCACTCAGTCCTCACTCACTCCCTCACTCCCTCACTCACTCACTCCTCACTCACTCACTCACTCACTCACTCACTCACTCACTCCTCCCTCACTCACTTACTCACTCACTCTTCACTCACTCACTTACTCACTCACTCCTCCCTCACCCACTTACTCACTCACTCACTTACTCACTCACTCGCTCGCTTTCTCACTTGATCAGTCACTCCTCACTCACTCACTTCAGTCCCTCGCTTACTCCTCACGTACACGCTCGCACACTCGTTTACTCGCTCGCTCACTTAATCACTCACTCGCCAATGACCCGCAGGGCATTCTGGGAATTTTCTTATAACACTCCATTTGGAGTGTGCCTCTAAAAAATCTCCGCTTAAGGGGCCATGTAGCCCTAACACTTCATCTCAACAACAATCGGGACAACCCTGCCACTAGACGCGTCCGCGCAAAATGTGTTGTGAGGGTCAAGGGGTGAAACGGGATTGGGCCTTCGTGTCCACACCGTCTGCTTGTTTTACAGTATTTGGAAGATGGTAGCATGACATCAGACACAGCCTGACTCAGACTACACCCAAAATACTACACCCAAGATCTCAGAAGTGGTTCTTTGGAAGGCTGCGCCAAGGAAGAACCGTGTTTCTGTTTCCTTAAGAACCATTCGATGGATTGTCCTTTAGTGTCTGTCTCTCGCACATGTTCTCTCTCGTCCTTACTTTCTCTCTCTCTCTCTAAATGCTCTCTTTCTCATGCTCTCTGTTTTTCTCTCTCTCTTTCTGTCTAGCGAGAGCACAAGAGAGAGAGATAGAACCATTCATTACAAAAGAACCCTAAAGAACCCTCAGTTACGTGCGCATTCCCATAAAAGAACCACTTTTGGAGAACCTTTTAGTACCTGATCTGTAAAGAACCTTTTAATGATCTTTTTAATAACATTCAACTAGCATTAAGGTTCTAGGAACAACTCCTAAATTGGCATAGAACCTTTATATTCATGCCTTCACGTCTCGATTTCTTCTACACACCTAAAGAATATGGTACGTTGTTCTTCAAGAGTGGCTCTGTAGCTCTGTACAGAACTGAACTGAGGCACAGTTGAGCACAGTTCTGGCCTGTAGGAGGCGCACTGAGGTTCAGCTGGGCCTCTGATCACACTGCAGTGGTCTGACTCTGACACAGCAGCAGCCTGTCCTTCCGTCACTGTCCACTCTGTAACACTCGGGGGTCAGCTCAATCCCTGCACTTCTCCTGCTGTAGTTACATGCAGACAAACATACAAACAAACATACAAACATACATACAAACATACAAACATACTGTACACACATACATACATACATACATACATACACACATACACGCACACACACACATACACACACACATACATACACACCTACAAACAAACATACACACGCACACATACAAACACATACACACCTACAAACAAACATACACACACACACACATACAAACACAAACACACATGCATACATACATACAAACAAACATACAAACACAAACACACACATACACACACATAAATACACACACACACACACACAGACACATACATACATACACACACACACACATACAAACACAAACACACATACATACATACATACATACACACATATACACACACACATATATACATACATACACACACACACACATACATACACACATACACACACAGACACCTACATACATACATACACACATACAAACACACACACACACATATATACATACATACATACACACACACACACACACACATACATACACACACACACACACACACATACATACATACATACACACACACACACACACATACATACATACATACACAAACAAATATACATACACACACACACACACATATATACATACATACATACATACAAACACACATACACACACACATACACACACACATACATACACACACACACACACACACACATACATACATACATACATACAAACACACATACACACACACACACACACACATGCATACACACACACACACACACACATACATACATGCATACACACACACACACACATACACACATACACACACACACATACACATATATACATACACACACACACACACACACACACACACCATCAAACAAATAAACACACACACACTACATTAACAATAGCAGCAGTAAATTAAATCTAATTAACATAAACAACAAGTATTGCCTAAGTACAGTGTTGTACTACATACGATTCAGTACCAAACAGAACCATTCCCTGTACTATAGAACCCTTAATATGTTTCATGGTGAAATACCTTCTCTATAGGGTTCTGCATAGAACCTTTTTCAAAACAGTTCTACAGAGAACCATTCATTACTAAAGAACTGTCTGTTTTAAAAGTGTACCATCTTAGAGTTCTGTGCACAGTACCACAGAAGAACCACCTTTGAGTAACCTTGAGAGGTACAGAACCTGTTAAAGCCCTTTTTAGGGCTTCTAGGAAGAACACCTACATTGGTACAGAACCTTCATATTCACACCTTTAAAGTGTTCCTCCAATCTCAGCTCTCCGTTTCAAAGAACCCGAAGGTTTTCTTCTACACACCTAAAACATGGTTCCGTAGGGGTTCTTCAATAAAGACAATGGTTCCATTAACACTCAAAAGAATCATACATGTGCTAAAATGGTTCTTTGCCAGGTGAAAGGTTCTTCAGATGGATATAGAATGTGTTTACAACGTTCTACAGCCTATAGAACCTTTTTTAAATGCTTCTATATGACATTAAAACGGTTCTTCTATTGTTGTACAATATACACCACACTCTCCTTCAACCTGAAGAACCGTTTCACCAGGCAATGAACCAGTTTAAGGATGCAAATGGTTCTTGTGAGTGTTTATGGTTCTATAAAGAACCATTGTCTTTACTACTAAGACTGCAACACAAACCCATCAGAACTTTAGCAGGAGGCAGACAGTAAACGGCCGAGCCATTGTCACTGGGAGTGGACGCTGTGGAGGGGAAGCCGAGACATTAACTTCAGTGACATGCTGACCAAATGACGGCACCCCCACCCTCCGGGGCAGCAGGGTGGGTGGTCTCTTTGCCTGGGGCAGATTCGGGCCTGGGGCTCTGGGTGGGGAGGGGGGCTTTCAAGCTCATTAGTGCCCCTAAAAACAAATTCTAAAACTAACATCTGCATTAGAACATGTGGTGTTCATATTAACCATGACTTTATATGAACGTTCGGAGAACCATTGTGGTACCTCAGCTGTGCAGAACCTTTTAAAGTAACACCCAGATGAGGTAAAAGTTCTAAGCTGGTAAAGAACCTTCATACGAGTCTTCATTTCAAACAAGAGGAAGGTTTTCTTCTACATTCTTAAAAATGTGGTTCTTTAAGGGTTCCTCAGTCCAGACAATGGTCCAGATAGAACCACGAACACTTCAAAGAACCAACTGCATGCTTAAATGGTTCTTTGCAAGCCAGTGGCATTCCTCAGGCTGATGGAGTTGTATGTGTTGTTTGTATATACAGTATATATTCATATACCATGCTTCTCACGGTTCTTGTGGTTCTTTAAATAGGACCATACATTGCTAAAGAATCCTTAGAGAACCATCCAAGAGTGTAAATTCTTATAAGGAGAGAGTTATGGGCCTGTGCCATAGGAGAACCACTTTTGGAGAACCATTTTAGCACATGAGATGTGAAGAACTTACCTAGCATTAAAATGTTCTAGGAAGAACTCCTGAACGGGTAAAGAACCTTTATGTTCAGGTCTTTGAAGTGTTCTTGGCTTTCCAAACATCCAGAGGTTTTTCTATATTCTTAAATATATGGTTCTTCAATGGTTCTTCTGTAAAGACATATATAGAACATTTAGAACACTCAGAAGAACCACTTGCATGCTTAAATGGTTGTTTGCGATGTGAAAGGGTTCTTCAGGCTGATGGATAATGTATCACGTAAAGTTCTACATAGACCCTTTTGAGAGCCTTGTTCTACAGAGCTTCAAATATGGTTCTTCTGCTCTACAAAGTCAAGCTTTTAGCAATAACAGAACCTTCTGTGGTCTTTCATATAGCATAATACACAACGCATCTCTCTGTCAGCCCGAAGAACCGTTTCCACACGGTTCTCTTGGTTGTTGTGGTTCTAAATAGGACCATTCATTACAAAAGAACCCTTGAGTGATTTTTTTTAAGAGTTTTGAAGAGAACCCCTAACCTGGTAAAGAACCTCTATGTACATGCCTTTAGAACGTTCTACAGAATCATGAGTCTCCATTCCAAACAGCCAGAAGGGTTTCTTCTACATGCTTTGAAATGATAGTTCTTTAGGGGTTCTTTAGCATGAACAGTGGTTCTGTATAGAACCGTGGACACTTAGAAGAACCATGCGCATGCTTAAAAGGTTGTTTGCCATGTGAAGGCGTTCTTCAGACTGATGGAGAATGTCTGGCATATACAGAAGCTTTTTGAGAACGGTTCTGCATTGCTCCAAAAATGGTTCTATGTGGCACCAAAAGGGTTCTTCTGTTGTTACAGTGGCAAGTTTATAATCGAGGTAAAAATTGCTGTTATATGGAAATATAAGCCTTATGTCTGTATATCTAGGTCTCTGATATGTGGTATATTCCAAACTTTGATTCTATTGGTTCCTTTATAATTAATAATAATAATGCTAATAACAACAAACAACAACAACAACAACAGCAACAAACAACAACAATAATAATGATAATAATTATAATAATTATGATGATAATAATGATAACAGTAATGATAATAATAATCAATTTTATAGTTAAGTTTATACTTCATGTATTATTATTACTATTAATATTATTGTTATTGTTTTGTTATTGTTATTGTCATCATCATCATCATCATCATCATCATCATCATCATCATCATTATTATTATTATTATTATTATTATTATAGGTTTATAATTCATGTGAATAAGAAATAATAATTTTTTTATTTTTTATGTTCCAAGGAACCCCAGTGACCAATTGCTGTGTAGATATGAGGCTCTAGATAGGCTGATCCCTGTCTCAGCCCACAGGGTTTGTAGAGGGGACGTGGACGAACCGGACAAAAGGGGACAAAAGTACAAAAGTAACTCTTCAGTTAGATTCTTCATGCTCCTACAGTTAGAAGTGTTTATAATCACTCCCTGGTTCAGGGTTTGGGAAAAGACACCCGGGCCGCGTCTTCACAAAATGATTTCTCAAAGCGGAGGGGAAGGAGGATTAGCATGACAATCCTGGGAACAGCATGGAGCCCGGCGGAGAGAGAAAACCATTTATTTCTTCATTTTTAAAGGGCGGCGCCTTTGAAGTGCAGAGCTGTGTTTGTTTTTTGTTGTTGTTGAATGAGAGACGTCAGGAGTAAAGATCAGCCAACATGCAGCATGAATTTAAAATGAAGTGCTTATTATGGATCTGCTGCCCAAAGGAAAACAAGCATCTCCAAAATGGTAACTTTACAGGGGAAACCAAAAACCTGCCTTTACCTTAAAGTAAGTCAATGGAACCAGACTTTTCTCGGGTCATTTCTGTTGGTCCATTCTTCAGTGCTGCTGTGATCAAATGATAAAAAAGTAGAAAGCCAACAAAAATGTATATATATGTAGGTATATGGATATTTACATGGAAATTCCCTGCCTATGTTGATTTGACTTTGACTAGGCCTACGACTCTAAGACCATGACATTGAAGGAGAACCATATATATATGCATGTATGTACAACGCATCTCTCTCTGTCAGCCTGAAGAACCGTTTCCACACGGTTCCACACGGTTCTCCTGTGGTTCTAAATAGGACCGTTAATTACAAAAGAACCCTTGATATATATATATATGTGTGTGTGTGTGTGTGTGTGTGTGTGTGTGTGCATACAAAGAGATTATCTGCCTGTGTGGTTAAATCAGTCACAAAACAGCCTGAATTGGATTACTGACTTGGATTACAACCATAACATTAAAAGAGAACCATTTATAAGCATGCAGTTTTTATATCTATCTCTATTTCTATATATTTCTTTCTTTATACACACATATATACATATAAATTTTTTATAAGATCATATATACATTGGATTTTAATCGTAAACGTAGAATCATTTGTTTAAATTAAAGCTTTAAAATGTAATTTAATTATTCGATTGAAATATGACACTTGTGACTCACTTGGCAACTTTACTACAGCCAAAAAAAAGTTGTGGTCTCTTTAAAACGTCTTACTTGGCACCGCCCCCTTCTGAGTCACGTGAGCCTAGCGGCCCGTGAACCTAAACGTTCTATTGAACCGACTCGCAAATGATTCTAGTTTTTCAGCGTCTGCTACATCTGTTATAAGCCAAGCACTCTAAACAGATGTGGAATTAAGACAAATATGAATATGAATTTAGACCACAACCTTTATAGTAAAATCAATGTCTCCGGCATCAGGTAGTATATTTATGGCCATCATATATGATATGATTTATATCGGGGAGATTTTACAGGTGGACGTCTGGTTCCGTTCACCACCAGAGTGTTCATACCGATCCGTTCTGGGTGAACCTTTGTTGGCCATTTAATCATAACGCAATTTGATAAAACAGTGGAGCTCCCCTTCCAGTACAACTATTGAGTAGTAAGACTAGTGCATCCGATTCACTGAATCGAAAGACACCGGACACTTTAGCTAACTCAGTTGCTGGACCGAAAGTCTTTGCATGAGATGAGAAAATACATTTAAATGATTTAACTATCTTGTAGAAGGAACAAAAGCTGGCTTGGGGTTTTCAATCGTTTGATTGAGTCATTTGATTCATTTGTTCAAAGATTCGGTTCGTTGAACTGACTCGAACTTCCCTAAAGTCCTGCCCAAAAAGTTGGAGGAGGCGAAGTTGGAAGAGAGAGAAAAAAACAGAAGGAAAAAAAAGTTGTGCTGAGTGAGTGCGCAGTGATTTCCAAGCTCGCACCGCGCTCGCTTTCAATGTCTCGGGACTTCGGGAAACTTCTATCACGCCTGAAACTTTGAGCGGAAACCCGGGGTTTTAGGTAAACCGGTCACTTTGTCCTGGAAGGTGTTTCGCAGAGTTTACCGTTGGGGTAGATATGCGCGTGACCGCGTCCCTCAGCGCGTCCTCGCGAGGCAGAAACAGAAAACCGTTGGCTGAGTTTTTGTTGCTCGTTTGTTTTTCTACCTTTTAACTCGGATAGCCAGCTTTAAACACCCGCCTGGAGAGATTCCTGTCCTCGTTTTTGTGGAGTGTACGGTCTAAAAGTTGACCTAACTTCCCAAAGTTTTGTTGTTCGTTCGTTTTTCTGCTTTTTTGACCCGGATAACCGGATAACTTTTAACGCCGAACCCTAGGAGATCTGTGGGGTTTACGGTCTAAAAGTTGACGTGACTTTCCAGAGTTAGGCTATAAGACTGAGTCTTCTTTTTTCCTCTCCCGGGACTGTGTTTTTAATCTTTGGCAGTCATGGATCCGAGCCAGCACAACCCTCCTGCCGGCCATCAGATCGTCCACGTCCGGGGGGATTCAGAGACGGATCTGGAGGCTCTTTTCAACGCCGTGATGAACCCGAAAAACGCAGCCTTGCCCCCCTCCGTGCCCATGAGGATGAGAAAACTGCCAGACTCCTTCTTCAAACCTCCAGAGCCAAAGTCCCACTCCAGACAAGTAAGACAAACCAAAGACACCTTCAGAAACTTCCACGGCTAAAGTTTAAACCAGCCTTTCTTATAATTCGCTAGCTGCTAATTCTTCAAATGTTCCCGTTCCACCTTAACGGAGCTGCAGTTACATTCTGAAGGAAACCTACCGTTCCACCTTAAACGGTGCTGTAATTACAGTCTAGTGAAATTTCTCGTTCCACCTTAAATGGAGCTGCAGTTTCATTCTGGTGAACTTTACCGTTCCACCTTAAATGGTGCAGCGCTTGCATTCTGGCGGATTTTCCCGGTCCACCTTAAATGGCGAAGTAGTTCATTTTTTTTACCGTTCCGCCTTAAATTGTGAAGGAGTTATATTTTGGTGAATATGTCCCCTTTCCACCTTAAATGCTGCAGCAGTTATATTCTGGAGACTTTTCGTTCCACCTTAAACAGTGGTTTTCTTCGGCCGTCCGAATGTAACTGCTGCATCATTTAAGGTGGAACGGGAAAATCCGTACTAGAAACCGGGCGAATAGGAAGGTCGTTTGTGACATTTCAGGGCTTTTCATGCTCCCTTAAAGGAGCACTTTTACCTCCTTCAAAACCGAAATCCCTCACCTTTCACAAAACCAAACCCGAGAAAGGTTCGTACGCCTGAATTCACCACCACATAAATAGCCTGTGTTACATAAACGTGCTTCCTAAACGCGAGTTGTTTGGAAATGAGTTTCAGTTCAGAGGTTTGGTTTAGTCTGAAGCCAGAAAGAGAAAGACCGAACAAACGAGCAGGAGTAAAGTTTAGAGCCCCTTTAACCTTCTGCGCATGCGCGTCAGCCCTGTGCTGAGATTTGTCCCGGGACAGGCCTCCTGCTTCCTCTGTTCACTCCTCCCTAGCACAGCGCACCAGCCCACATCAGGAGAGTCTTACTTTCGTATTTAAAGCTCCTATACGAGTTGTTAAAGCTCAGACCAGCTTGCCACCACCGCGTGCTTCCAAATCAGATCCGAGGTTCATCCAGCTGCTTTATGTTTCTTCATTAGAGCACAGGAAAAAGTGATGGAGCAGTTTTTATTCCTCCGGCCTTTTAAAGCACTCTCTATACAGCAACCCAGAAGTTATTCACTTGAAGGCTTGGAGTATTTTCTGCCTTATGAGCATGTTTGTAGCCTCTTTAAGCATTTCTACCGATATGTGAAAAGCATTCTATACACATAATAATCACAATAATAATAATAATAATAATATCATTGTTATTAGTAATAGTGACTTCCAAATCTAAAACTATAAAATGCACATGCATGCACAATAACGATGTATATCTCTGCTGTCACAAAAAACCTTGAAAAAATCTCCATGTTTTGTCATTTTCCATTAAAAAATGGCCGTTGTCCTTTACATTGCGTGCATGAATATCCCATAATAAAGGACCCAAGCTGGCTTGGGGGGGGAACGTCTGGTTTCATTGACTTGCATTAAATGCAAAGTAAAAAAAAAGCATTTTGTAAGCATCTCAGCCTGACAGCAGCGATATACATCTCTGTATTATGTAATGCTTTGTATCTGTATTGTTTAGTGCACATCGGTCGTGCATCAAGGTTTGGTCTTTGCAGTTACCTGCTTATAATGATGTAATGACCCAGCTCTAATGTGTCTATTCTTCTTTTGATCCTGATCTACTGGAATAGCCGTGTGACTCAGGCTGTTTTGTGAGTCACTGACTTAACCAGCCTTGTACTCCCCTTTTTTGTCCTTCCCGAAAGCTGCCTATATGGTAATTGCCAAGCACGTTATCCATCTTTGTACTTAAGCCCTGTGGAAGAGCCACAGAACCCCCAAAGTTCAAATGTGCGTTGAAAACGTAGACACACAGTAGACACTACTTTAGAAATGAGTCTGCTGTGTTTAGTGTTATACTTGCACCATGTTATGCTCCACCACAAGCAACTTTGTGCTACTTAAGCATGGCGTGTTGTAGAACTGTTTAGAATTTTTCCCTCTGGTGTCATCTGCCATTTCCTGCAAGTGTAGTTTCAGTAGTGATTCCGAATATTGTGTCAGTGCTGTCCTTATAGGACTCTCTCAGCACAGAGATTTTGTGAGTGGCTCTGAACTGAATGGACGTTGGGGTGAACCAGCACCACTGCTGTTATAAGGCTTTATAATCTCATGCAGTTGAATCTTTTTCCAAGACCTCTGTTTCAACCCAGAGAATTTTTAGACAAGCTTTCAGCTTTTTAGGTGGGTTTAGTTAATCAATCGATCCGTCTATCAATCAGTGGTATTTGAATTGTCCTTGGAGGGAGGTTGATGTCATCCAGGCACAGAAAGAGCTCATGACATAATACAGTTTTGTTTTTTTTAGTCTACTAGGAATTCCAGATTGTTCCAGGGATTGTAATCACTTGTGACTGATCTCTCCACCCCCCTCCCCCCCAACAGGCTAGCACAGACGCAGGCACGGCCGGCACTCTCACTCCGCAGCATGTCCGAGCACACTCCTCGCCGGCCTCCCTGCAGCTGGGTGCCGTTTCGCCAGGCGGGCTGACCGGCTTGCCCCCGGCGGGCGCCTCCCCTCAGCACCTCCGCCAGCCCTCGTACGAGATACCCGATGATGTCCCCATGCCTCCAGGATGGGAGATGGCCAAGACGGCTTCGGGCCAGAGATACTTCCTTAAGTAAGTCGTTCAAGGCACTTCCTTTTGTCCCATTTCCTGTAGGGGTCTCCGTCTTTTTGTGTGGTTGAAAGTGTTGTCGTGGTTTTTCCTCAACGCTGACAGCCAGAGTGGGTTTCGTTCTGTTCATCACATAGGTATCTGTTCCCTGTAGATCAGAGCTGGAACAGAAATTCTGATAGGGATTTTGATTTGTTGCCATGATAGTGGAGCCCAGAAGTAATATTGCTCTGCCAATGAGTTGCACGTTCTGTGTGTCTCTTAAGGAGTTCCTGAAAAAGTATGAGTCATCACTGACCTCTGCCTGACATCTGGGAGAGGTTTTGTTTTGAAACACTAAGATTAAACTTCTCTGACCTTGATTTATCTGCTCTGTCATAGTGTTGATGGGGGAATTCCATCGAATTTATACAATGTCTGCCTGACCAAATTGTGAAGGTTTAGACATTTCCAGAGAACCTACTGAATTGGTCCCAATGATGGTGATAGAGGTCCCAAGAGCCAAAGGCTTGTGAAAGAGAACTTAGGGCAAGTCATTACCCAAACTGGCAACAAACGTACCCAATACCTGAGATTTTAGCCTAAAACTAGGTAGAGAGGAGCATGTAGGACATTATGGTCCTCAAAACTCTTTATTTTCTGATTTACCTCTAATAACATTACATACCGTCGCTGTCCAAAGAAAAACAGGTATTCCAAAATGGCAGCTTTACAGGAGAGCCCAAAAACCTCATTTAATTTGAATGGAAGTCAATGGAACCGGACGTCCTTCCAATCAGTTTGGGCCATTTCTGTTGGTCCACCCTTCATGAAATTTCCACACAGTGTAAATAGCAACTCATGTGATTAAATGAGGCATAAAAGTCAGCAAAAATGAAGGTACATGTTTTTCTTGGGACAGCAGCGATATAGTATATGAGAGTAGCGTGAATACATATGGTTCACTGATTGGATTGTAAATGAAATGGCTGTTTTCATTGCATTTAAACAGCTGTTTACATCTGGCCACCACTGTAAAGGCACCCAGGCCAGCACATTCCTCTACACTGCACCTACAGTGTTGCATCAAACCACCCTGAATGACTTTGTTTGCATTTCTGCCATTGAATTCTACATATAATATGAGTTCTTTGCACTTTAAGTATTGTTCAGTTGTCCTGCTTGAAAAGCCCTTTAAATTGGATTACTGCAAATTGGGAAAGCGGGCGTCATCATACTTGTAACGTCCTACTAAACATGGCAGCTAGCCATGAGGCATACTGTACCAAATGCAAACCTACTTAAATATGTGCCTCAGAAAAGCTCAAGTGCTTTGGTTCAGCTCTAAGCTGTGCACTGATATACATGCACCAGCTGCATTAGTTAACGCTGGCAACATCACAGCCTTGGTAAATCCTCACGCTCAGGCCCTGCTGCTTAAGCACGTAATACAACTAGAACGGCACGTCTGCTCACCCTGTACAGCATAGGGCAGTAAAACTAGTACAGTGACTTTTCACGGAGTTAAAGGGCAGCCAGCCTGCGGTGCTCAGAGTACAGGTGACTGATCGTGACTGATTCTGAATCACACGTTAAATGGTCTGAGGATGGGTTGGAATACACACAGAGCCTCAAATGAGACAGTCCTTTAATCTCTGTAAACACAGAGCTTCTCTCCGGCGGATCCGAGCTGTGCCGCTGTTAGCCTCCATGCTCAGGGCTCCCCTGTGTGCGTATGTGTGTGTGCGTGCGTGTAGTGCCTGTGTGGATCATGTTTCAGACAGGAACAAAGGGCCAGTGTAGCAGAGGAGAGTGGAAGGAGGACAGGGAGGCCTGCTAAACTCATCTGCCTGGTTTCAGGGCCACAAGAGCAGGACTAAACCTCCTTTAGCTTTAGTTTCAGTGGAGGACGTTCTCATGCTTCCTAGCTAAAGACTGATGGGTAGCTTTTGCTGTCGGCGAGCTGGTTAATAAAGAGTTTCTTGAAAACGAAATTCCCGATCGCTTCCAGGTGTCTGCTAAGATGTGTTTGGTTCTGTAGTTTTGATCTGGAGCCACATTTTGGGTGACTAGGGCAGAACGATTTGGGAAGAATATGCGACTGCGATTTAACCGACGTCCAGGCCATTGTTAGTTAGCTGTGGTTGTGATGTCACAGCACATAGATGTTTGGGTGCCTCTGATTGGTCTAGCTCTTCTACAGGCAGTTAGTCAACATCCCCCATATAAGACATGGTGTTGATAAAACATCTTACACCCCTGTGGGTGACATAGATGTCCATTAGCCTTGTATCTCTAAAGCGAGACCATTCCATTCTCTAGTTAAGACTGACCATTGCTAAGCAAGCTGAACCATTTGGGGAAAATAGCTAATATTGTGACTGTGATTAAGGAACACCAGACTATCTGCTTTTTTCTGCTGCAGGCTCGAACCCTGCACATAGCGTCCTAGAATGCTTGTGGTTGTGATGTCACAAGACGCAGAAGTTTGGTTGCCTCTGATTGGTCTAACTCATTAACCGTCAGGTCACAAGCTATCAGGTTCAATTCGCCTCCTAAACTGCAAATCAACATTATTGATAATGTAGACTATAGTTTTAAAAACTTCCAGCTCTTGCAATTTAAAATTTGCCCTCTCGCAAATTGCAATTGCAACTGCAACAATAAATATTGGTAAGAAGTTTCTTTTCTTTTTTTTTTTTTGCTAACTATTAGTAAGACTCCTCTTTTAGGAGTTTGCCCTTTTATAACCCCTTAAACCCTTTGCTGTCGCTGAGAACGGTTGATTTGTACATGAAGAGCGAGAGTTTAAACGTTTCTAGGCTTTGAATGTTTTTTTTTCCCCTCCACTCCAAGTGATGCGCCCCTTTAATTATATCATTATATCTTCTGGTGGTGCGCAAAAAAAAGCCTTTGGGGTTTTAAAATTGATGACCCGTCTGACCAATCGGTTCTGGACAAACATGATCACCCTCAGATTTACTGGGATAAAAAAAAAAGGGAGAGCTTTTGAAGCCAGATGTTTGGAGGAGAAACATCTGGAGAACATCTGGGTCAGTTTTTGCAGAAAATGGTGCAAAAAAAAAAAAAAAAGAAGAGGGGCCTCGGGACAGGAAGGAGAGAGGAAAAAAAAAACTGCCATTCAGTCAGACGGCTCACCAAAAGCAAAGCAGAGTTTTTCTGGAAGTCTCCCAACGGCTAATGCATGGGACAATGAGGAGGGCTAATCCCGAAGACACAGACGCTGACAATCAACTGCGGAAAATGGTCGATAGGAAGGAAGAAAGGGAGAAGCAAGGTCCCTGTCCGACATTTTTAAAAGGCTCTCCCAAGAACACACACATTCAGGGGGAGTCCCCCTGTCTGTGTGTGGGCATTGTTTGATCTCTATACACTGTCTCTTTGGGGCGCTCGAATGCTCAAATGAGGAGCGTCAGAGTTGAGCTGTTCCCCCCCCGCATGTAGACCACCCCCCCTCTTCCCGCTTTTTGTTTGGGGGTCGGAGCGAGATGGGAACCGTATTTTCTTCCTCGCGTCGTTTGTTGTTGACCCCGGCCCTGTTTGTGGTCCACTTTCCCACAGGATACTGGTTTAGTTTGTCAACAACGACTCTGTTGTCTCGCTATGAGCCCTCACGTGACCCCCGTAGGGGAAGAAAGGGGCGAGAGATGCGGTTGTTGCCGGGGCTGTGCGATACGGATGAGGTTTAAATGCGATGCTCAATAATGCAGTCACACCACAATGCCGGTGAAGAAGCAGTAAAGTACTGTGTTATTCAAAGCACGTGCCTCTGACCGAACGAGGCGGGAGTATACACCTTTATTATTAATGCGTCAGCAGAAACGGAAACCAGTAGCAGACTACAGAGTTACCAAAGAAGCTTTCGCTGAAATGAAGTACGAGAGGGACGTTACAATGAATCGATATTTTGGTTTATTTATTTATTTTTGGTTTAGCTATTAAAACATGTTGGCAAAGTAACAGTGGTGGTAGCCATGACTACCTCATGTACTTAAATGTCAAATGTCAAATCCTAGGTTAATTTATTTACACTATTACACTTTACTGTATATCCAGTACATCTGCACTCCTGGATACTACTTGTCTGTCTGTTTATCCGTCTGTCTGTCTGTCTATCCGTCTGTTTGTTTATCCGTCTGTCTGTTTATCTATCTGTCTATCTGTCTATCTGTCTGTCTATCTATCTGTCTGTCTGTCTGTCTGTCTGTCTGTCTGTCTGTCTATCTATCTATCTATCTATCTATTGCTGTTGCATTGCTGACTCTGCTTACCTCACATTGCCAACATGAATGACTTCTCATTGAAAATAAGTTACCTGTGCCCGTTACTGCATTTCGTGACAAGATCGTTATTTCCTCTCCTTGTTTTTTTTAATAATACTAATTATAAATTATACGATACACTGAAAATGGTTTGTTATCTACTCTCTTTCGTGTCATGCCTAACAACACCCTTTACCCGGGGTAACGTCGCTGTAACGTACAGCCTAGTGTGCTGGAGTAAAACGTGACTGTCAACTGTCAACTAGGCGATACGTCTTCATAGACTTGTAGTTCAGGATGGAGGAGTTTTTGCGGTTATGAGTGATTTAAAGTACCTAGCACGTAACGCCAATAGGCCTCTTTCACTAATGTCTCTAAGGGTTTGTTTGAGTGCGAGATCCTGTTCTTGCCTAAGAACAAATCCCGAATTAGAAAACATCCGTTGGTGAATCCCACCATCGTCATCAAAGCACAGTGTAAGTGGGGTTTAGGAAGAAATTCCTTCGTGGGAAGGATTGGTAAATTTATCCTAATGTATCGTACACTCTTCAAAAAAAAATTGCCACAGAGAAACCACCTCTGGTTCCCTAATAAAGCACCTTTGGACATTTGTATTCCAATTTCCGTCATGTACGAGGTTCTTCACTGTCACAGTTCTCTTGTACAGAAAGGATCTCCTCTGAGGAACCATCCATTGAAAGGTCCTTCATGAAAGTGGTTCCTCTGTGAGGCTGGCTGAGGAGCCCTTTGGTCACTTTTGTCAGTAACTGAAGAACACAACAGCATGTATGATGAATGCGGACAATTCTAGAGGGTCTGCACACGACACCTGCTGGAGGTGAGGGCGAATATGTAATATTGTAATACCTCAGGAAATTTTGGTATGTCACCAACAGTTGAAACAAATAAAAAAAATGAAGAAGAAACAGCATCGCTAAAACTCTGAATACAGTGATTTTAATGCCACGTTGTAAAAAGTACGACCAACATAAATGACTTCAGTTTGAGCAATTGAATACGTTTTACTCAACTCAAAAAACGACCTTGATGGAAGAATCGTTCGTCCAGAGGGTTAGCCTAAAAAAACCAAATTAATTAAGTTTATTCAACCAAAAAAAACTTTAAACGAACGATTGTTTCAATTCAAGTCATTTCTTTCGGTTGAATAAATCTAATTCATTTGATTGTAACAAATTAGAGTGGCTTTTCTAGGTCGGATCAACGAAACACGTCTTACAGTGATTAATTAACGTACGGATTGCAGTAAATTATGTTCAGAATAGCACAATTTATTATGATCGATTATGTACACTGTAAAAAGAGTTTCGTTGGTTCAACTTAAAAAAAAAAAAAAAAAAGAAAGTTTATTCAACAAAATTTTGAGTTCATTAAAACTTGCTTGTTAGTTTTCACTGTATATTGTGACTACACATTAACTACCACCATATCTACTGCTTTAGTGATGCATTTAGTTTGTTCCAGGTTGTTCAGCGCTCTTTAGAAGACTAGAGTATTTTGTACACCTTACATTTACGGCATTTAGCTGACGCTTTTCCAGAGCGACTTACAGGGTTAATCATATTACAGGTGGGCCAATGTAGTATTAGGAGTCTTGCCCATGGACTCTTATTGGTGTACAGCATAGTCACCTAGACCGGGATTCGAACCTCAGTCTCCCACGTGTGGTGGTGGCTACTTGGCAGGTATTGGTGTTATCCGCTGAGCTACACCAACCACCTTCTGCAAGGATAGACACAGCATACGCAGAACCAGTGAAGCCAAATCACAATCAATCGATTGATACTGTTTTTTTTAGCCAGTGTTTCACATCCTGCACTCCAGGACTGACTGTGCTCTCCTTGTACTGAAACATGCAGTTCGTTGGTCTTTAAGTCTTGTTGGAAAAGCATATTCTGATAAACGCTGTCACCATAAACGCAAATATGGCCGTCCACCCCAACCTTAAACCTCCCTGAAGCACTGCGTTATTTTTGTCATATCGCTGAGGCAAACGGGCTTTCTGCCCAACAACGCATATAGATCTACTACACCATAAAACATTATGGCAAAATTGTTACTTGCAGGCTATTCATAGTGTTTACAAGGCGCTGCAGATCAAAGTACAGACAGAGGATTTGCAGACTTGCAGGCAGCTTTGGCCGGCCTGTGCCAAAAAAAAAAAAGAACCACACTCTCCTATTTATAAACACGGACGGTGGGGGGGTGATTAGAGAGAAAGTCAACCAATCTCTGTCTCTGACTCTCTCTCTCACGCATCTCTCTCCTCTAAGGTCAGAGATTGCAACGGAGAAGCCGAGCGTGCGTTTATGACTCGCGCGCCGCTCTTTGATGTCTAACGCCGATCAGCAAGAACTCTATTTGTGGCCAGGGCGCGCGTGAGTCACCGAGCCGTAGTGAGTCTGACTGCGATGGTGAGCTTTTCCGCTTTGGCATGAATGGAAGCGCAGTTGGTGACGCAGCCGTGACACTGTGTCAACACAGTTCAAGTTGAGCAATTCAGAGAGGAGGAGGAGAAACAGAAAGAAAGTGGAAGAGATGGAGGGAGAGAAAGAGAGAGAGAGAAAGGTGGGGGGGGCGACTGAGAGAGAGCCACTGTGTCTCAGCCTTTGTTTTGCTGCTGAAACAGCGAACATTATTCAGCCCAGACGCCAGCGGACCCTCATGTGAGCCGGGCCAAAAATAGTCTCCCTCACACACATACACTTGATAAAAAGTTTGGAGAGGAACTCGAAGGTCACGGTTTCTCTTCTTTATATGTTTGCGCCACTGTTAGCGGTGTCCATTCATGAGATTCATGTTTCGGTAAGCCCATCAGATCTGTCCCAGAAGTTTAAAGGGCATTTATTGGTGTTTATTGATTGACATTTAAGTGGTTATGCGTACCAAAGATGATAATCCCACCCCCAGTGTTGATTAGGCTACATACTTTCCCATTTTCTACTTTTACCCCTACCCCTTGTTTTCCAGTGCGACCCTCTCCCCATGCAACAGAGTTACTAGGGGTAGTGGTTGAAATCTTCCCCCTATGAAATGGGACGACCCGTCAAGAACCGTCATACGTCATTAGTTGTCATCAGCCCCTTTTATGTAAACAGATGAGAGATCCACTCATAGTTTTACACATCAGTCAGTCTACCGACCCACAGAATAAACAACAGCACAAACAAAAAACTACATGACTTCATGACCAGGCTGCTAGAGGTGCTCTGTAGGTGACCCTGCCGGTCTACAGTGACAGCAGAGGAGGGTGAAGATCAGCTCCTCACTGCTTACATCGATTTGGGGAATCATATGGCTTCAAAGAGGCGGAGCAATTATTTATCATCACCACCATGAAGCTGAGCATAGCTTTTTAATCACTAGCTTCATGATCGAATTTCCCCGTTCCACCTTAAATGGTCCAGCGACTTCAGGTACCAGAATGTAACTGCTGCTCCATTTAAGGTGGAACGGGAGATTCCGTCAGATAGCGCCAAGACATTTCAGCAGATTTATGTGTTGTGAAAAAAAAGACCATAAGGCTTCATATACGGACTGGTGAGTGCATGGTACGTTTTGAAACTTCCGTACATGCAAATTGAGCACAGGGTTTTCATGAGCAATGTTAGTTTGTATCCTGTTAATACATCATTAGTCTGCATTAAGGGAACTGTCTTCGACCATGCTTTTAGACGGCAGCGCCTTTTTGGCTCCTGTCACTCAAATCGTTGGGCGCTCATCGCGTGTGGGCGTTTCTGAACTCGTTGGCCGCTGTGGTTTCACTGACACCGAGCACAAATTAGATGTATTCCTCCTAAAAATAAAAACCATGGCTCGTGTTCAGTTGATTCCATCTCTGTGTGGTGCATCACCCTCAGTATGTGAAGGAAACAGCCCTCAGTATTTGACATTGTTGTTTGTTTACGGTGAAAACACCTCCGCCATTCATCCATCTTTATTAGGAGCAAACATTTAGGAACCAAAGAAAGGGGGAGTACCGTTAAACTTCGCTGAGCTTTGTGGCATTGCTGACTCCGCACACCTCACGGTGCCAACATTCATGATGCTCCTGTTGTCGGAAGTCTCACGCGACTCTCATTGAAACTAAATGACCTCTGTCCACGTCATGTTACTGCCAGTAAGTTTAGTTATTCATTGAAGACTGGGTTTTATATACTCCCTTTCGTGTCATGCCTAACAACACCCTTACTCCAGGGTAACATCACTGCAACATGCAGCCTTGAGTGACTCGAGTAAAACGTGATAATCAAGGTTTTCTGTTTGTTTGAATAGAGATAAGGGAAAGTGGATTATCAGCTTCAATTCTCTCTCTCTCTCTCTTTTTCTCTCTCTCTCTCTCTCTCGCTCTCTCTTTCTCTCCCTCTCTCGCTCTCTCTTTCTCTCTCTCTTTCTCTCGCTCTCTCTCTCTCTCACTTTCTTTCTCTCTCTCTCGCTCTCACTTTCTTTCTCTCTCTCTCAGTCTCTCTCTCTGTCTCTCTCTTTCTCTCTCTAGCTCTCTCTCTCTTTCTCTCTCTCGCTCTCTCTCGCCTCACTTTCTTTCTCTCTCTCTCGTTCTCGCTTTCTTTCTTTCCCTCTCTCTCTTTCCCTCTCTCTCTCTCTCTCTCTCTGTCTCTCTCTCTCTGTCTCTCTCTCTCTCTCTCTCTCTCTCTCTCACGCTCTCTCCCTCTCTCTCTCTCTTTCTCTTGCTCTCGCTCTCGCTCTCGCTCTCCCGCCCCTCTCCCCCCCTCTCCTGTCTGCCAGCTTCCATTATGAACCCCATTGAAGAGAAGAGTGGGAAAAGGTCAACATAGTGTGTTGACCTATCCCCCCCCACCCCCCCGTTTGTCCCCAAGCAGTTTGCTGTGAGCTTTGATTTATAACAGGGTTTGGCGGGGGGGTTGGTCGGTGGGTTGGGGGGTGGTCGTCATCTTGTTTAGTTCTCGCCTGCCTGTTAGAGATCGTTTCGGGGGCAAAGCAGCTCACCCCCCGAAATCCGAGGGGAAAGGGCTTTGCGGGGCAGAAGTGCTCAAACCAGGGTCATAAACTAATGAAGGGTCCTAATTTAGAGACTGAGGCCAAATAGAGGGACTAATCAGGGCTTCCGCTGGCTTATTAAATCCAGAACAGGCCTGATCAGTGCCCTCAGGCCTGCGGGGCCAGAGGCAGGAGGGCAGGTTAGCCGCCGCCACACCGGTGGGAACTAGTCTCGACCCTAAACCCCCATGTAGGGTGAGCAGGAGCACGTTTTGGGTTTGTCCAAATATAGAATACTTATTTGATCCAGATCAGCAGCGTTTTACGCAGATCACCTATCCAGGCTGGGAATGGAGATGTAAGCAGGTCAAGGTTTGAAGCACCTACAGTTTGTGAGCGTTTTGGCTAGAAGTGAGGTAATATGTGGCAAGACAAGCCTTTACTGTAACAGGATGCATGAATATACCGCATGTGCATTACAGTCTATGACTAATGTGGAAGGCCAGCATGATTTGCACTGTTGCACTGTGTTTCTGATGAATCTGTGAATAAGAAGAGCTGCTCCAAAAAAGGCAGGGGCAATTTTAGATGTGTATGTGTGGGGATACAGACTGGGGAGGCTAAGTTGTAACACCATGTTAACTTAACGCTGTCGTGTCGAGGCTCTAGCAAGTCTCGCTGTGAGTAATTTACATTCTTCATAGCACAATCAAGTTACTACTGTAAACCAGTCTTTATGCTGAATCTCGAGATGTACATCTGCCTGGCTGTGGTTGGCGTGGCCTATGGGATAACGCCACTATCCGTCAGGGAGCTACCACCCCATGTGGGAGACGGGGATTCGATTCCCGGTCTAGGTAACTGTGCTGTGCTACCCCAATAAGAGTCCTTGGGCAAGACTCCTAACACTACACTGGCTTATCTGTAACACCATAAACCTTGTAAGTCGCTCTGGATAAGAGCCTCAGCTAAATGCCATAAATGTAATGTAAAATGGTTCCTGTGAATATTAGCAAAGAATGTTGATGGGGGCAATAAGAGAAGATGACCCAAAGCGAACTTTACTTTTGCTCTACTTGAGCTCGTTCAACTACACACATTGATTTGTTATACTCCACGTTAGCTTGTGCCCTGCAACCTGCCATCTTCCTGGTGCTCTGTGTCTGTTCCAATTATAAAGCTCAGTGTTGTGCCATATCAGACACCCTCAAGTCTCAAAACAAGCGAAGGAGGCTTCTTTTCCTGAGGCTAAAACAAGGCGTAATAGGTCCCCACTTTGCTGCAACCATATGAAGGAGATGAACTTCTCAGATACATTGTTAATGAGCTCGCTGGGCCGAACTCCAAGCACGTAAATTAAGCCTCCTAAAAATCCCTCAGCGCAGGGCGCTGCCATCGCGAGGGGTTCTTCATGCGTTTGTTTGTCAGGTTGTATTTTCTGTCACGTAGGTGAGGAGGACACTGCTGGAGAGGGGAAGCTGGGGAGGGCGGTAAATGTTTTAATTAGCACGGCCGGGCGATCTCTCGACTCCAGCGAGTGTGTGGCCACAAACTCCATAAAGGCAAAACAGCCCCCTTATTTCCTTACGTAGCTGTTAACATTTGCACTCGTGCTCATTTAGGAAACGGGTGAACTCCTAAAACCACAAATTGGGAAAACACTGGAGTGTGTTGCTTCAGTTTGCATTCATTTGTCCATGTGTCTTTAGGGCCTTGGTCACAAATGGTGCGCCTCGGGCTGTAGAAGTGAGCAGCACAGATAAACACACAGAGGCTTTTGTTCTGAATTAGCTTGGTGCTCGCAGCAGTGGTGAAGTTAGGTTAGCGGGGATGCAGCTTTGGTGCATTTAGAGCCAGTTTTCTTGCGGATTTGTCTTTCACTTTGTTGTCCAAAACAAGTATGGGAATCGAGCGGGATTTTATTCCCAGCCATTTGTGATCATTCCTCTTGCTCCATTCTTCACCCAGTGTAAAAAAGCAGCTGGTGTTTTCTTAAATAGAGCTAGGATTCTGATGTTGTGCAACATTTGATGTCCTACACATGGGCTGGCAAGATGGCAGAAACGGAACAGATTTACCGATCCTGCCAGATGTTTATGCCTTTCCAGATAGCGCCGTACTTCGTGATGCGTGCACTAATCTAATTGAGGAAACGGCGCAAACGCCAAAAGCCGTACGAGCATGCATTTTGGCTCGTCTGCTGTTGTCCTGTGTGGCTGGATCCTCACTGTTAAGCCATCTGGGTTGGCCTTCACTCCCTGGCTCCATTTGTAGCATGTTTGTGTGGCAGCCCGAACGGCAGAGTGCGAGTTTGTTATTGCGAACGCGACCAGTGTGAGCAAAATCACAGGCTAGCTGCCCAGGCAGCCGTGCACTCCAACTGGCTTTATCGTTACACTGAGTGGAATGGTTGGAGACTGATGTTAATCAGGTCTGAAGTGAGCATGTTACCTACCTAACTAATTTTGGGGATTCACCGTTATATCAGATATCAGTATCATACGGACAGATGTTTAGATTTGGCCAGTACCTCAAACCTGTGTCTCAGTGTTTACTGTATTTCAGAAAAGGCTTAGACAAAACATCTGTTGCACAATAATCCTCATGTCTCTGCTTATTTGGCCTCTTTTAAATATTTTGAATCATTGTACAAGTCCAGTTACCCTGCGACGCCTTGTGTCCAAGTATCAAAGTGAATGGTCCAATACAAGCAATAATATAACGAATATGAATAGTCACAATGCAGCCATTTACATTTACTGACGCTCTTATCCAGAGCGACTTACATGGTTAATGATATTACAGGTGGGCCAGTGTGGTGTTAGGAGTCTTCCCCAAGCACTCTTATTGGTGTAGCACAGCTTAGTCACCCAGACCGGGATTTGAACCCCAGTCTCCTGCATGTGGTGGTGGTGTTACCTGCTGAGCTACACCAACCAACCTGTAACCTACAGGTCCTACAAGTTTTAGCCCACTAAGCCCATTTTCTGTCATGGTTTATTCAAGAAACCAACATTATGTGCGAACAGAGTGTCAAATATTGAATGTCAAATCCCCTCATCAGCTGGAAGAGAGTGATATCTAAACCAACTTCCTGGTTGCTTTACTGCCCATTGCGTGTTACTAAGTTTTAGAGATGGGTTCATGTCAACAGCAACAACATACACTTCTTCCAGCTTGAGGGCTTGAACACAGAATATAGCGCATGTGCTATATTATGGTCGCTTCGGCTCATCTACAGGCAGTTCACGAGCTCCGCTATTAGGATAAATTGAATTTATCAGTTTATGTATCAGTGCATGAAAAATACCGGACATTAGGATCCACTTCTCATTAGCATGGCAACGTTATGTGTTGTCTGTTTAAAATTATGATCTATATTCAGGAATGAAACTATATCGAGTCCTGAACTGTTGATTGTGGTTCCATTAGAAGTATAAACTGTAGCAGGATCTCTGGTAGGTTTGTTTAGATGATTGTTCTGTTTTCTGAATGGTCTCAGTTGTTTGGTCGGCCCGGTCAGGATTTATTCCGTCTGCTGGGCTGTCTAAAGCTATTCATTTGGCATGGATTTGTGTTTGTCAAACTTCTGGTTTATTGACCACACACACATGCGCGCACACACACACACATACACGTACGCACCTTTACCCCAGACATCAATACACACTGTGTCACTTCATATCCGTCTCCGTAGGAGGGGTCACTCCGAACAGCAGCGTTTTCAGCTTGGACTGCTTACTGTTTACAGTTCCCACAGACCACCAGTTCACACCCTACCTCACTTTTACCCACCTCTGTGGACACTCTTTCTGTGGCCTATTGCAGCAGTGCAGTTTGTTTTTCCTTAAGAGTTTCCAAACGCTCTGCCATCCGCTTGCACAAACAGCTGCACTGAGCTTCCGAACAGTTCATGATGTCTCCTCCGTGTTCGGACTAGGGGTGACCCATGTGATGCAAGGTCCCATTATGATCATAAATGGTGTTATAATACGCTATATTTAGTCTTTCATGGGGGGCGGGGTAATTCCAGAAATGGTGGAGAACTGCGTGTATCGTAAAAGAAGACAGCAGAGGTGTAGTTGTGGGCAAGTTGCCAAAGATTTCCCCAATACCTCAGGCTGTTGTTTCCAGGCATAAGGTTCTGCATTCGCTTGTGACTCCATGGGGTTTGCAGGTCTCACCCTGATCATTTGCGGCACTGGACTAAATTAATTAACATAATTAAAAACAGCAAAATAATTTAACGAATATGAATAGTCACAATGCAGCCAATCACGTAGCCTACAGGTCCTACAGGTTTTAGCCCACTAAGCCCATTCTCTGTCATGGTTTATTCAAGAAACCAGCATTATGTGCAAACTGAGTGTCAAATATTGGATGTCAAATCCCCTCATACCGGATTACAGCTGGAAGAGAGTGATGTCTGTTTCACAGAGGCCGATATCGCCATAATAATTAACGAACCATAAATTAGCTGTTAGCTCACTATGTGATACAAGCTCTGCTTCAAAGAGGGGCCTAAATCCGGCTAAGGGTCAAGAGGTCACCCGGTAATCTCTGCTGATGATGTCCTGCTGACGGAAGCCTAAACCGGCGTCCGCTTGCACGGCCACCGCTTTGGTGCTTCACTCGCTGGAGCGTGAGGGAAAGGAAGGCTGTGGCCCTCTTCCTCAAACAGAGCCTTTGTAGTCAGAGCTCCACTGTGCAGTGTGGTCTCGTCTCCAGGCTGGACACACCAGCAGCACCCACTCATCCTCAGTGGCTTTGCCTGTTTGTCGTATTCTGCTGACATGCATGGCTAAGCAGAGCATGAATGCAAAGTCATAGACTCCAGGGGAGGACCGGCTTAGTCCATTTTGAGTCAGTACTGGATGAATATAGGTCCTTGTTCAAAACGAATGATCCACCCACTGCTAACATGAACAGAGGGTCAGATAGAGGGAGGAACAGCATGACTTATGACGCGATGGCCTTGAAAACAGGCGAGTCAGCACAGAACGCCGTTCATAATCATTCTAACGTTATAAGAGGAATATCTTGGTAGAAAATCTAATTTACATCAATTTCCACTTGCCCCAGATGTAGTCAGCCAGCGAATGAAATGTTAAGAAATAGAAACCAAAGAATTCATAAATCTGGTCCGTAGCATCCATATGGCTCCTGCATGCAAACAAATTCAGCATCTGATGATCAAAGTGGCTGCCCTTGGCTGTCAGCTGCATGTCCTGTTTAGACTCTCAGCTCTCACTAAGTCATACTGTGTTGTAAAGCATGTCACCAAGTGCACACCCCTTATGAAGCCCTGCATGTGTCCGAATTGGGTTTTGGTGTTGGATAAAAGTTCTGGGTGACTATTGACCCATTAAGCTGTTTTAGTGTCCAGTCTACATTATCTCTGCAGCTCCAGCGCAGAACTAAAGAAGCTGGATTTCCTTAAAAACTCGTGCGCACACAAACCCAGGTTTCTAACTAGCCTCTAAGTAGGCTTTAAGTAGTTTAAGATGCCCCCCCCACCACCCCACCCACCACACATCCTCTCCCCACTTGCTCTTAAAAAAAAAAAGCAGCACAATAAACAGGGTACTGATAATTGGGCCATCAATCAGAGCTGTGTCTGTGCTTGGGTGGGTCCAGGCCCAACACTGAGCTCACACAATCCCCCCACCCCCCACAGATCCTGAGAGTTACCTCTGTTCACTTAACGTCCTCAGTAAAGACCATGCTGATGACAGCTGGAAAGAGAACCTGAAAGAGACCCCAGGGCTATCTCCACTCTCCCCCATCCCCTCTCTCTTCCTCGCTCTCTCTCTCTTTCCCTCTCAGGGTCATGGCTGTCTTTCTATCTCTCTCCCACTCGTTCGTTTCAAGGCCTGCACTAGAAATTGGACCCCCATCTTCTGCAGGCCCCTGCTCGTTTCCCTCAGCTGTCCTCGCCGCTGCCCGTATGAAAATGCGGCAAGCGTTTGAAGGGTCCTTTTTTTCTGCATAACTGGGGCTGCAATCTCCTCTAATGCCTCCCAGCTGGTGGCCCTCCGAGGCTGGTCACGGCTGGGAGCGGTAGCCATGACACGGATGGGTTTTTTTTTTTCCTGCGGAAGCGCTGGATACTGTTGCCATAGGTGTTGGTTTGCAGTGTGTGAACCGACTGGCTGGCTGTTTTTAATACTGCTGATGAATGACCAGAACTGGTCACTCATTGACTAGTTGTCCAAATGAGACTCATCTATTTCACACTGTTAGATAACATGAAAGGACTTTGAGCTGCGCTGTAGCTGTCTTAACATATCAAAGCCTGAATGCCCATAAAATGAAGCTATTAGATCTAAAGTATATAAGACAAAGCCAAAATCTAAATTTCTGTAGCTTAAGTCTTGACATACTGTGCCAGACTGCTGGTTAGTTGTGGTTGTGGTGTCACAGGATGTCGTCTACAGGTGGTGTGTGTTGCCGATAACACAAGTTATAAGTAAAACTGTGATTTAAATGTGTATATGATTATCTTTCTGACCTATTAACTAGTATAATGTAGGGAATATAAACTGCAGTCACTCATCAGATAAGATGGGCGTTATGTCATATCAGCTCACTATTACACATACACATGTCCATACCATGAGGATTTATGGAGCTACTTGGTTAAACTTTTATTATAGGCCATAATTAAACTAGAACATAAAATCACCCATAAGGCACTAACATGAGAGCCCAGAATCCAGATCTCACTCCAAGTTTGTGCTGTATCTGAAGTCCACTTATAAAGTATGTTTGGTTTTATGTGCCAAAAGAGTCGTAATTCCTGATCACATGACCGTTTCCCAGCCTCTCGTTGTCCTTCAGAAATAAACCGGCTGCATTTGCTACCGCACCTTTAAAAAAACTGCCTGTATGCAGATGAGCTCTGTGTTGATTGGCTGTCCTGTTGATTGGATCCAGATGAAAAAGCAGTCCAGTCCGAAGCACGTCAGGCATCGCTAAACCATTGTAGGCTCGAATGAATAGACGGACGAATGCAAATGTAAACGTGACATCACAAAAACAGAGAATTAGGCTTAGGTTCCCTTATATGCACTGTATGATTTTGAGTATGTACTACACCAAACTTTTTATTTCACGGAGGTCAGGATAAGATTTTCATCACGTGGGTCCTTTTAGGAGTTACGTAGTTTAGTGAATTAGCAGTGCAGTTGGTTGGCCACTAACAAAAGCCCCTGTTCATATGTGTTATAGCCGTTACACGTTATATGGAAGCGTAAAAGGCTCTAGCATGTGGCCTTAACCAGCGTAATTTAGCCAATTAGAACTAACTATGCTTGTTAAGCGGAGAGCAGAGGCTGTCTGGTTTAGCTATGCAGGACTGATGTTATTTACTTTAGGCCTTAGTTCATTTTACTACTGCCATGCATTCATAGGGGCCAGTTTCCCAGACCCAGATTAAGCCTAAGCCTAGACTGAAAGTATTTCCAGTGGTAACTCATCATTGCTATTTAGTCTTGAGACTACACTAGTCCGAGAAACCAGTCTAGAAGTCATCAGCGGGTGGTCTTAACCAGCATAACGCAGTGAATGAAAACGAGCTGTAGTTGCCCAGTGAAGAACCGAGGCCCCCTCTGATTCGAGTGAGCATAGAAAACACATGTTAAATGTTTCTATATGTCCACGCGTCTCCTCCATTGTTTCTGTTGGACGGGGTTCAGCTTTCCTCCCATTTCCCGGTACTTTCCCGAAATCCTCAGCCCGCTCGGTGAAGCAGGGGCAGAGTGCTGGGGTTTTGAAGTGGGCTAGCGTCTGCTGGAAGCTTGAAAAGAACATTGCATGAGCAGACGGAGAGAGTGAGGCAACGATAAGGTTTTTGGCCTCGGCCCCGGCCGAGTGTTTTTGAGTACAATAACACATTGTCTGTGCGTGTGTGTCAGGAGGACGTTTTGTTTTTTTCAGCCTGTTATTAGTCTGATTCGGGTTTTGGCCTGAAATGATATCTCTTATTTGTATTTGCAAACCCCGGAAAAAAGGCAAAGTTTAGTATTATGTCATTTTGGAGAAACCAGAATTCGACAGTTGGCCGGGGCCCGGGCCTGCCCCAGCGAGGGCCTCAGTCTGGGCCGCTCGCTGGAGGAAATCAGCAGAAGAGTCAGTGGTTTACACATCCAGTACTGAACTGTTTCTGTGTGCCGTGCTGGAATACATCTTTATTGTCGTAACAGAAGTTCTGAGTTGGTAACCAACGGTGATGAGATTTCGTTCCAGGTCTTTTTGGACCGTCTCTGTTTACGGTGAAACGCACGTATGGTGTAAAAGCAAGCTGTAGTTCTCTTAAGCACTTTTCTTTTTCTTTTTCGATCATCGTTAGTTCCAGCCCTGTTTCTGGTATTATAAGATCGGTGTGTAGCGGTGGTGGTGAGGGGGTAGAAGTAATGAAGAGTGGGCTCCCCGGACTAATAAAGCCCACCTGTATGAACTTTCCTACTTCTAGCTTTACCCTGAACCCCAAGAGAGGCGATCTACACTCACATCCTGTGTTCCAATTAAAGCTAACACACACACTGCCCCCTTTCTCCTTTCTCCTCCTTCTCTCTCTCTCTCTCTCTCTCTCTCTCTCTCCCCCTCTCCCCCTCTCTGTCTGTCAAAGTTTCCAGCAGCAGTCGTGCTCGGGTGGGGGGAGGGGTAGGGGTGACACAGAGTGTAACAGCACCGCAGAAATCTATTCAGCCAGTGGAGTTCTGAGGGATTGCTTCCGTGCTTGTTGTTTTCTTCTTTTCTTTTTCCTCTTCTGTGTCCTTTTTTTTCCCTTTTTCCCCCTGACGGTCATCCCTCCCTTCCCTCCCCGATGACCCTCCTCAAGAGGCCCCCCAGTCTAGCTCCTCTGCAGCAGGCTAGCCTGTTTTCCTGGCTGTGGCTGTGTGTGTGTTGGGGGCAGGGTGAGGGTGGTTTGCTGGTGGGTGGGAGTGAAGAGGGGGGAGTATTTGGCAGCTCCTTTGATCAGCAAAGCATAAACAAGAGGGGGCTTGAAAATGGGCTTAGCAAAGGGTTAGAAGTGCTGAGTCAGTCTCTCTCTCTCTCTCTCTCTCTCTCTCTCTCTCTCTCTCTCTCTCTCTCTCTCTCTCTCTCTCTCTCTCATCCCCCCTCCTTTTCTATTAACTGTTTATTTCTTTTTTTCTGTCTGTTTCTTTTTCACTGGTGCTTCTCAATTTTCTTACCCTTTCTTACTCTATCCTTTCTTTTTCTCTTTCTTTTCCCCTTTTTCTTTTCTGTTATTCTTTCTCTCACTTTATTAGCTGCATTATTTACACTTAATTAATCTGTCTCTTTCCTTTTACTTCCTCAACTGTTCTTTTTTTTCTTTCTTTGCCTCTCTTTGGGCTTGCTGCTCTCTATCTTTCGTTTTCTTCTCTTTTCTTTTTTCCATTTCTGACCCTTTTCTCACCCATATTTAACCCTCACTTTTTCAGCCTTTATTTTCCTCCTTTCTTTTTTTTCTATTTTCTTTCTCACTGCTGTTTCTCTTTTTTCATCAACTTTTCTTTTTCTCCTTCTTCCCCTTTCTTTCCCTCTCTTGCTCTCTCTTTCTTGTTCTTTCTCTCGTTTTCCCTGTTTCTCACTCTCCCTGCTTTCTTTTTCCTCTGTTCGTCTTTGTCTCTTTCTTGCTCTTTCTTAACAATCTTCCCTTCCCTCACCGTCTTTTCTCAGACTTCCCTTGACCTCCATTCTCCTGCTACAGTAGACAGACAGGGATTTGCCTCGAAAGGCATGGCAGCCCCAGTTCTTTGGTCTTCATGCTTCCCTGTAAGATCTGGGATGTGGTTCTGCACGTCGGAGCAGAAGAAGTTGCTCTTGAACTCGTCTAATAATCAATCTTTCACGGCAGTGCTAGAAAAGGTATTACAGTTCCAGCTCTGTGTGAATCTCACCGCAACCTTCCATATTTTTCAATGACAAAACCCACTTAAATAGGGACGAGAGGCCAGCGCTGCGAGCGGAGGCGAAAGTGGGGAACATGGTGAATAGCGTCCAGCTTTTCGGGGGTCGTAGCTCTGTCTGAGGCTTTGTCCAGCAGGTGAAAGCGTTTGGAAAAGTGGCGCCAGATTGTTCAATAGGGTGACACTTCAGTGTGTCGGAGCAGGCAGCAGGAGAAAGAGCTGGCTGGGAGGAGCCCGAGGCATGACCCTGCCTGAATGGCCCAGGCCTGGCCTGCCAGCGAGGCCTTTTCCTCTATTAGCCTTCCATCTTAATCAAGCAACAAGTCTCAACAAAGCAATAATTAGAAATGCTTTCCCGGCACACTGGCTGGGGTTCTCACTGAGGAGGGGAAAAAAGAGATCTCAGCGTGAAGAGAAGTTTCACACTTTCCTTAATTACCTTGAAATGTACGACGGAGAAGTATCGATAGATGTTTACCCAAATTCACTTACTGTAAGGGAAGCGCTTGAAGCGGCACATGTGCCGGCTTTTGGACTTTCTAAAGGACCAACAAACTGTAACTTTCTACCCAAGCTTCATGTTTATTAATTAATAAGCTCTTTTATATTTAATACTGAGGGATTAATTGGCATTTATATCAGAATTGCAGTTTGGAAGAGTGCATTTTTTTTAAATTGCAGAAGTTGCAATTATTATAATAGCCTAAGATAATAATAATAATAATAATAATAATAATAAGCTTTTCCCTACAAAGGTAGAGCGTAGTAGCACGGAGCTTATAAACCAAGTATTGATGATTTAGAGCTATCAAAATAACCCACGCCCAAATTAACAGGCAGACTGTCTGGCGGGTTAACTGACAGTGTTAAAGCCTCAACCCAAAAAAAAAATGACATACTTGAAGATCTCCACAGATCTTCCACAACCTCTGTTTCATATAGACCTACTTCATAGATATGAGCCCATGTGTACGGGTATGATGTGTCACGTCCCAACACAGAGCAAAAGGATACCTGTGGAGATCAACTTGACAAAAGCTATGAGCGTCCAGCCATCCAGCATATGACTGATTGGTGAACCTTTAACGTGGAGGTATAACTATACAGCGAGGCAAAGCCACGGCGCAGAAGCCCACAGGAGCAGATGCCCCTGCCCTCACTCTCCCAGCCTCACCGACTGTGTTTAGGGACTGAATAAACATAAGTAAGTAAGTGCGTGTATGTGTGTGTGTCTGGGGATGGTTTTCCTTGAAAGGCTCTCAGTCCTTTGTGTTACACTCGAGCGATCCTTCAGTCTTCTGCTCACGAGCAGATCACATGTAATCTGGGCCAAAGTTGACTCCGCAGCTCCCCGTGCCTCCTCTCTTCCTCCCAGCGCCGCCCTTCCACGACTCGGGTTTGTGAAATGAACTCCCAAAACAGACCTATTTTTAGTCTCCGCAGACAAAGCGGGTTTGAGGACGGGATTCGAGCCGGCCACGGAAGGATGCACTCCGCTACGATTAGTCTGCTAGCACCGCTTTCTGATCAGACATGTAGGTCCTGAAGTGAGGAATTAGGCTAGTGTTTCCACACGCAGTCACTCCAAGCCAAGACGCATTTGGTGTCTGATGTTTTCTTCTTCAGCCTCGCTCCAGAGCTGTGGGGCTAAGGGAGCTAACAAGCAATGGCTTATACCTACCAATTAGGACTGTGCAAATGGCATGCCCAAATGATCACATGCTTGTCTCACACTGCTTTGAGCTACGGAGTAATGCCAGATAGACTTGCTTACATGGTTTCTGATGCAGGCAGCATGCATAGCAGCCATGTTGAATTCTGAATTGCGTCTCTATGATGGATGAATTGTGTCCTCAGCTTTACAGGTGTTTTTTTTTTTTTAACAGATTTTATTGATTTATTATTTGTGTTATTATTTGATTCCCATTAGAATAAAACCACATTGTCTGGTGTGCAAGACCCCTGTAACACCCTGTCAATCTGTTCTCGTTTTGGAGTGAGCTCGGCACTGCTGCGCAGCTTTCTTGGTTAGCATATAGCTGGACGTCTTGGAAATGCGAGTGTTACGCTGATGTTAGAACGCGTGTTGCTCTCGCTTACGACTACCCTTCTCTCTCTCTACAGCCACATTGACCAGACGACCACCTGGCAGGACCCTAGGAAGGCCATGCTGCAGTTGAACCAGGCGCCCCCAGGCAGCCCTGTACCCGTGCAGCAACAAAACCTGCTAAACCCAGCCACAGGTCTGCAGACAACCCATTCTCTCGCACACATAGCATTCTCATGCAAATGGACCCAAAAGTCCTGCCTAGCGGTATTTTAACCCAGCACTACATGGCACTGACGGAATTTAGCATTATGTTTGGATGGCAAACCGTTAATTAGCTTCATTCATCAGTGCTGATATTTTATTGTGAATTTAGATGAAGATTATTACCAAAATGAAAATGAGAAATTATTTTTCAAAAATTTGAAACTTTATTACAAATACAAACGGTACTTACTTTGCAAGCACACTTTTCAGTCTGTTGTTCTTTAGGCTCTCACAAAGAACCATGGTTCTAGACATGTATATGTCATTTACACCAAGTCTGTAAACAAATAACTCCAATGGGAACCTTATACAACACTGTTACTGTGACAGACAGTCCTCCAAACAGTAAAAGAAAGATTGTGGTGGACAATGATAGGTGGAATACAGAGTAGACAGGAGGAATGAGCAGGAAAAAAAAACTAAAGAATAAACAAACAAATAAAAGGTTGGTCTGAAGATGAAGGGGAGCTGAAAGTAGTGAAACAGGAGGGGATCAGGGGATAAGAAGAAGTCACGAAAGCAACACGGGCGGATGAGATTGATGATGAGAGAGTTGTGAGAGGGAGGTAGAAAGGAGGAGTCTGAGGAGACGTAAAACATGACTAGTCCTGTTCCACACATCCCCACCCTGTTACAAGGAAGACCATGGGCCATGATAGCTCCACCATCATATTCTAGAAATTTTCACATGTTCAACTACCATTTGACATTTCTCCTTCCTTTATAACTTCTTTTCTTTCCATCCCTACCTCTCCCTTCTCACCCCATTCCCCCTTTTTTCTCCCCCCACT
>JAMWET010005249.1:40000-61266 GCA_024036415.1 Prochilodus magdalenae | reverse complement strand
CTCCGTGTAGCTGTGAGACTGTCCTGCATCCGTTTAGCTCCTTTAGCTTCTGCCAGCAAGTAAACATTAGTGTGAGATTTATTCTTGTCCAGTATCTTGCTTGGTCACTCACTCTTTTTCTCTTCCTCTGTCAACATCTTTGTCTGTCTCTTCATAGCCTCTGCTATAATGGTTCACCTTGGTGTATGGTGTATTGGTGTATGGTGTATGGTGTATGGTGTATTGGTGTATGGTGTATGGTGTATTGGTGTATGGTGTATGGTGTATGGTGTATTGGTGTATGGTGTATGGTATATGGTTTGCCTTGGTGTATGGGGTATTGATCTACTGTGTCTATGGTGTACGGTTTGCCTTGGTGTATGGTGTATTGGTGTACTGTGTGTATGGTGTATGGTGTACGGTTTGCCTTGGTTTATGATGTATTGGGGCACTGTGTGTATGGTGTATAGTGTACGGTTTGCCTTGGTGTATGGTGTATTGGGGCACTGTGTGTATGGTGTACGGTTTGCCTTGGTGTATGTTGTATTGGGGCACTGTGTGTATGGTGTATGGTGTACGGTTTGCCTTGGTGTATGATGTATTGGGGCACTGTGTGTATGGTGTATGGTGTACGGTTTGCCTTGGTGTATGGCATATTGGGGCACTGTGTGTATGGTGTGCGGTTTGCCTTGGTGTATGTTGTATTGGTCTACTGTGTCTATGGTGTATGATGTGTGTTTTGGTGTGCCTTGGTGTATGGTGTATTGGGGCACTGTGTGTATGGTGTATGGTATGCCTTGGTGTATGGTGTATTGGTGCACTGTGTCTATGGTGTATGATGTGTGTTTTGGTGTGCCTTGGTGTATGGTGTATAGTACAGTATATGGTATGCCTTGGTGTATGGTGTATTGGTGTATGTTGTGTATGGTGTATGGCATATGGTTTGCCTTGGTGTATGGTGTATTGGTGCACTGTGTCTATAGTGTATGGTTTGCCTTGTTGTATGGTGTATTGGGGCACTGTGTGTATGGTGTATGGTTTGCCTTGGTGTATGGTGTATTGGGGCACTGTGTGTATGGTGTATGGTTTGCCTTGGTGTATGGTGTATTGGTCTACTGTGTCTATGGTGTATGGTTTGCCTTGTTGTACTAGTGTATGTTGTGTATGGTGTATGGATTGCCATTACCACATAAGTTTACATAACAACATACATTTGAGACAAGTGAGTAATAATTTATGATACTAAATGGTTGGATATACATGTCCATTACTTGTTAGCTACGTTAGCCTTATAGCATGAACTGCAGCTCAGTGTGTGGTGAACCTTAGACATGTCTCCGTTGATGACCCTAATGTAAGTGGAAAGGGAAAATTTCCATAATTGGCCAAACGACTGCTTTGAGCAGAGAATAAATTCACCTTTAGTTTATCCTTATTGGTGCCAAACAAGGACACACTGAGAGTTTTGCTATATGTGGCTATATGTAATGACTCCACGGCATTAGCATGCAGAGCACGCTGCACTGTTTTCGAGCTGGACCCAAGAGGCTACTTAGCACTTAGCCACCAAACACAGAGCAATAACAGGTCATCTGCTGGGATTCAGGAAAGCCACTTCCACAAACTTTCCTTTAAGGAGAAAAAAGGAGAAGAGACGATTTACAGACTTCCCTCACTTCCCACAACAAACCAGAGGCTTTTGATGGACTGGCTTAGTGGTGTGTTAATTTTTCCCTGTGGCTCCATCAGTCAGAGTGTTATGCTCAGTGCAACCTAATAATACATATGTGCATTTGGGGATTTCTGAATTCATTCCCACATTGACGTATTGGTTAGTCACTAACTTTATGGTGTACCTCAGCAATTCGTGGCCTCATTTGCGCAGCATACATCTTTGTCATCTCCAGTGACTTAATATAATTGCCCTTGGCCTCAGTTTACCCTGTCACTGGCTGTTGCTTTTTGTTTATCTATTGATTGTGAGACATATATCAATACTGTCCTCCACGATATATCACCCATTATTGACTTGCATATTTATATGAAAATGATTTAGGCTGGTTAAAGAAGCCAATGTCATGTAGCTAATGAAAAGTATGTCATGGTGATACCATGCTGATTTTTACCCAAGTTGAATGAAATGTTTGAAGTATGAAGTACATTTGTCCCAGTGGCTAAAAGTGATTTCACTTTTCCTGATTACTTGTCCCATGTCAAACACAGAGCTACAGAAATTCACCACTTGAGTAAAAGAGCTGCAACTGTGGCCATAATTTATAAATGTATTCATAAAAGTAGAAAAAGAAGTTTAATCAAATCAGAGTAAATTACTATACATTAGACATAATGAGCCCAAAGTCCTTTCCTCTGTTTATTGACTTCGTAAGCTAACAGATTAGCATGCCTTGAATGATAGCTTGCATTAGCTAATTAACTAAAGTAGGCTACATTTACATGGTAGGTAAAAGTCCAAATCAAATCTGATTTCTACACTCAACATCACCAGAATAGTTCCACAAGGAAGTGTCAGATTGCTATTAATAACAATAAATAAATAATTAGTCACCGTGTGTGTTTAGAGTGGTTGTAACTTCAGGTTCTTGCAGACGGTATTACATGAGGATGATGGGGCTTTAAAGTCCTGTAGGTTGTGAGTGATGGAATTTATAGATTGAGAAGAGGTGGTACAGTGCAGTGAAGGTCTCGTTCCATGTGTGGTAAATGGCTCCGAATCAGATGTTAATGATTGGCTAAAGAAGTGACTGCATGTGGGCGTGGCCAAAGACCATAGTGTGATGGAAGTAGCTGAATCTGAAGGTGTATGGAAGGGTACGGTAATACGGGTCTACCAGCAGTGGCTAAAATCCCAGTCTACAGGAAACTCCTCTCAGAATTGTGCCAGGGAAGGCATCCACCAAACCTGGCCCAGCTGTGCAGTTCTATGATGCAAGAGTGGCTGAACATTGATGTGGCCTACATCCAGAAAGTTGTCTAGTACATGGCAAATCCAATCTCAGCTATAATCCATGCCCGTAGAGGTATTACATGCTGTTAGGTATGTTTAGGTCTGATGAGCTGAGTTTGAAACTGACATTTGAATACTGGAAACAATCATGCAATTACAATATCATATTCAAATGCATATTTACAAGGAAGAATGTGTTTAAACCTGCTGTAATGAGAGTAGGCTAATTTGCCACTTTCCACCTTTTCACACATGCATGCACACACACACACACACACACACAGACACTGACTGGACCTGCCTAGTCTCTGCCCTTCTCAGTAAGGAAAGTGGAAATGAGCGTTCTAATGATGGGCCCTGGGGCCCTGGCTGCCCGGGGGCCTAATCAGTCAGCGGCGATGGTGGCCCTGTGGGCTACATCTTCTTCCCCCCTACCTCCATGTAATTAAAACCCAGTTTGAGGTGTACGGCAGCTCCGTAATGAGACACTGACGGAGCCAGACTGTGCATTAAACATTTACTGTGCTCCGAGAACAACTTTTGGCTCGCTCTTGGAAGACAAGCAGACATTAAAAGAAAAGGAGTAAAGGATGAAGTCTGGCGAGGGGAGAGTGAATGAGGCAGAAGAAAGCTTGAGTATAAGCTTGAGGAAAGTTACTGCAGCAGGACGTATAACACCATCCTTATCAAACGTTTTCAGGAAAAAGATCAGATTTATAGTCTTTATACACTCATTCACACAGATGACTGGAGCCTGACATACATCTATATATACTGTATATAGAATCCTGAGAGAATCAGAGAGAGAGAGAGAGCGAGAGAGACAGCAAGAGAGACAGCGAGAGAGACAGCAAGAGAGAGACAGCGAGAGAGAGACAGCGAGAGAGTGAGATAGACAGAGAAAGACAGTGAGAAAGAGACAGAGAGAGACAAACAGATAGAGAGACAGAGATGGAGAGGGATAGAGAGAGACGAATCGAGAGGGAGAGAGAGAGAGAGTGCGAGAGAGTGCGAGAAAGAGAGAGAGAGAGAGAGAGAGAGAGATGGGGTCAGACTGTCTGTTTAGGAGACTGAATATTGACTTCGGCTCTGCTCTTGCTAAACTAGAGACAGAAGGTGCACGGCGTTGCCATGGTAACCCACTAGAAAGCTTTGCTGTTTTTCCTGCAGCTCTTTCAACCTCTGTTTTACATCGTTTAAGGACGAAAGAGGTGCAGACGGAGAGATACTGTGACCTGAAATCGACTGGGATATTCTTTGTAGTTGATTAGAAGACAGTCCTAAATACCCCGCACTGCTCACTAGCTGTTCTTATATAAAACGAGATTGTAGCTGGTGGTTTTACTGACCAATAATGGTCCCGGGTATCAATACTCCTCCTGAAAGCAAGAGGATACTGCAGCACCGTTGGCCCAATAATGGCAAAGCTGGTGGTCCTCTGATGTTTAGCTCGGTGTTGTCTGGGGGGCCACTGGTGGTTAAGCAGAGTTTTAAAATGGCACTTTTTAGTTTAGCAAACCATTTCCAGATCCAGACACAACACTTAAATTACACAACTAAATAGTTTAATTTCAGGTGTAGTCTTATTTTTATTAATTGTTTGTAATGTATTTGTTTTAGTTTATTTTCCAAAATAAAAGTCTCTGTACATTTTAAATCACTTTAAGGAGGTTTGAAACTAGCTACACCTGGTATGCAGAATAGTAATCTGGGTGGTCTGAAATTGGACCAGCAGTGGCAAACAGTCAGCAGGATGCCCACCTTATCAAGCCAGTAGGCAGGCCAGTGGACTGATGCTCTATGGAGTGCTTATTTTAAACATAACAACTTGCTGTATTCTTGCCCGGCATAGACTGTGCCATTTTAGCCCATTTTAAGCACACATAAAAACAAGTAAAAGCATTAACAGCAGCTAGCTCTAAACAGTGGATACAGTAATAACAGCTCTGAGGTAAATGTGAGGGGGCGTAGACAGTATACAGTACATACCGCTGTAGTATGCAGTGTGAAATAAAGTAGTGTGCCATTTTGAATACAGCCAAGATAATAAGCTTCCTGATATATCACAATAAATGGAATGTTCCAGTTCTGTATGAGTGGGAACAGGTAGCATGTAAAAGCTTAGACATGGTGTAAAATGACCTTTCTGTTCAATTTAATAAAGACCAATAAGTCTTTTAATATTAGGCTGTTTGGAAATGAGCCAAATACCCATGTAATGTTGGTGCTACAGGAAAAATATTTTTCATAGAGAACTTAAATGAGGTGGGATTAAATACTGATTTGAGTAATTTGTTAAAAAGTTAAATCACAAACCCCATCACTTTTTACAGAACTGGGGAAACAACTTTGTTGATTTTTAAAAAGGTATTGGAAAAACATTGAACTCTATTCATGGTAAGTATCTTTCACAGTGAATCAGTCAGTAAGTACTTTAGCCTATATACATAGCCTATATACACTGAATGGAAGCAACTTAGCTTGCTAGCTTTAGTCTAGCATACATAGCCTACTATCCTAGTCCAGTAAGAAGTTGTTTGCCCAGAAACCAGCTGTCAGTGCAGTAGTGCGTTTAAACCATCATTACCTCTACAGCACATTGGCTTTCAGGCATTTGGGGTGTTAACACAGAATAGTTGTGTGCAAGTAGCTTCAGGTTTTAATGCAGGCAGAGCACGTTTGATAAACAAATACTGTATATACTGTAGTAATGCCTGATATCTCCTTGTACTCAGTGAATGGTATGAATGGTCAAATGATAATCTGAAATGAGAGGACGGTCCAAAGGATGTCCTACATTGTCAGCAACGTTTGCATGCAGGCAATCAGGAACAGTGTGGCAGATTTGTCAGCGGCCCGATTGGCACTGATGATGTCTACAGCTCAGCCAAGATTGATTAGACACATCAAGGGAGCCGGTGTTCCACAGGGAACGGGCCAGAAAGAAATATGGATTTGTCGAAGCGAGAGTAGCCCTTCATTTGTTTCCATTATGCCACCTCGTCATTGGACCTCCCCAAACAACAGCGGCCAGACGCCGTCTCTCGGGGCTAAAGTATGGCCAGACTGTGTCGACTCGCGACTCGTCTAACTGTGTGAAAATAGCACGTTCGGCTCATGGTCTTCTCCTCTGGAGAGCTGCCGGCTGAAGCAGCGGATGGATGAATGATCTGGTAGAGGATTACTGTCTGCTTTGTCAAAGTGATAACAGGGCTTATAGGCTGCTGGAGAATGCAAGGAAAGTTGTGAATGTTTCTAATCACAGATGCTGGAGTCCAAGCTTTCTTACAGCCAGTATTCAAATCTGGATGACAGTTAAATATTGTTTGGGAGATTAAGCTATCTGTGAAGAATTCTAGAAGAATTCTCGTGACTTGTGAAGCCAAGAGTACTTATACATATAATCAGATGTAGTACAGCACACATGACGGTACACGCTAACAATTCTGATAGCGGCCCATTTGAAATTTGCAAACTGGGATGGCCTTAAAGAAATAGACTCATCTTTCCAAACATCTGCTGTTTTACCAAACTTCTATCTATCTATCTATCTATCTATCTATCTATCTATCTATCTATCTATCTATCTATCTATCCCCGTAATTATATATATATATATATATATATATATATATATATATATATATATATATATATATATATATATATATATATATATATATATATATATATACAGGGGTTGGACAATGAAACTGAAACACCTGTTCACAATCATTTATTAGTATGGTGTAGGGCCTCCTTTTGCGACCAATACAGCGTCAGTTCGTCTTGGGAATGACATATACTGCGTCCTGCACAGTGGTCAGAGGGATTTTAAGCCATTCTTCTTGCAGTATAGTGGCCAGGTCACTACGTGATGCTGGTGGAGGTTCGTCCTTCTTGGTGGTATGCTGACATTACCCTGGGTACCGTGGCTCTTGATACATCACAAAGACTTGCTGTCTTGGTCACAGATGCGCCAGCAAGACGTGCACCAACAATTTGTCCTCTTTTGAACTCTGGTATGTCACCCATAATGCTGTGTGCATTGCAGTATTTTGAGCAGAACTGTGCTCTTACCTGCTAACTGAACCTTCACACTCTGCTCTTACTGGTGCAATGGGCAATTAATGAAGATTGGCCACCAGGCTGGTCCAATTTAGCCATGAGACCTCCCACACTAAAATGACAGGTGTTTCAGTTTCACTGTCCAACCCCTGTATATATATATATATATATGTATATATATATATATATATATATATATATATATATATATATATATGTATATATATGTATATATATATATACAGTGGGGAAAATAAGTATTTAGTCAGTCACCAATTGTGCAAGTTGTCCCACTTAAAAAGATGAGAGAGGCCTGTAATTGACATCATAGGTAGACCTCAACTATGAGAGACAAAATGTGGAAAAAAATTGAGAAAGTCATTTTGTCTGATTTTTAAAGAATTTATTTGCAAATAATGGTGGAAAATAAGTATTTGGTCAATAACAAAAGTTCATCTCAATACTTTGTTGTATATCCTTTGTTGGCAATGACAGAGGTCAAACGTTTTCTGTAAGTCTTCACAAGGTCTGGCAAGTTGCTGGTATGTTGGCCCATTCTCCATGCAGATCTCCTCTAGGCACAGGATGTTTGGGGCTGTCGGCGGGGGCAACACGGACTTTCAACTCCCTCAAAGGTTTTCGATGGGGTTGAGGATCGGGGAGACTGGACTAGGCCACTCCAGGACTTTGAAAATGTTTCTTACGAAGCCACTCCTTTGTTGCCCTGGCAGTGTGCTTGGGATCATTTGTCATGCTGAAAGACCCAGCCACGTTTCATCTTCATTGCCCTTGCTGATGGAAGGAGGTTGCACCCAAAATCTCAAATACATGGGCCCATAATTCTTATGTACACGACCAGTCGTGCAGGGTACCTTTGCAGAGAAACAGCCCCAAAGCATGATGTTGCCACCCCCATGCTCACAGTTGGTATGGTTGTTCTTTGGATGCAACTCCGCATACTCCTCCAAACACGACGAGTGTTGTGTTTACAATAGTTCTACTTGGTTTCATCGACCATATGACATTCTCCCAATACCTTCTGGAACCATCAAAATGCTCTTAGCTTAGAGTGGCAAAGGAGGCTAAAGCAGGGGGACACGATAGCAATGAGTCCCGTGGCGTCGTAGTGTGTTGCTGATGGTAGCCTTTGCCTTGGTCCCAGCTTCCTGCAGGTCATCAAAGACTGTGGTTCTGGTATTTTTCCTTACCGTTCTTGTCATCATTTTGACCACACGGGCTGTCTTGGAGCCCCAGATCGAGGGAGATTGATGTAGGTCTTCCATTTCTGATTATTGCTCCCACAGTAGATTTCTTCAGCTGCTGCAATTGCAGATTCAGTCCCCAGCCTGGTGCAGGTCTACAATTCGTGTTATCTGGTGTCCTCCGACAGCTTTTCGTCTGTGGAGTTGGAGTTTGGGAGTGTTTGAGGTTGTAGGCTGTATGTGAATAATGGTAATGAATAGAAGCCTTATTCTTTGCACAGCAAAAATTGACCAAAATCTTATGAAATGCTTAAAAAAACAGAAGTGTGCAGGTACTGGCATCTACAACGCTGTGCAGGCTACTACATGCTTCATTTAAGATTTTTCAGAGAGGAGAGAATGCTTAACAAGTTGAGATTTTCTTTATGCCAAAACTCCATACAAGATTCACTTATACAACCCTTAGACGATGTTCCCTCCACTGGAATCCTTAGCGAATATGAGCTGGGTATAGATGTCCTAGCAGAACTCAATTCATTCTGTTGTATATCTCCGTCTAAAAGCACAAAACAGGTGCGTAACACTCCTATCACATGTATCATCCACTCATAATCACAGTGATGGAAGACTCTTGTTCTCCTGCCACCACTGGCCGCTTTGTTATATGTTTATAAGCCAGGGCTCCCTGATTAACTCTATAATCCCTGTGAAATATACACCGCAATAACAGTAAAAGCCTCAAATTAGATTTGCGGATGAGGCAGGGAGCCAAAGGGGGAATCTGTTGGTGTGATTTTCCAGGCAGTGGTGAAGAGCTAGGCCGAAGCTAGCTGATGTATCTCAAGCTGCAGGGCCGGAGACACTGCTGAGGAATTGGTGGGAAGGAGACAGACAGGCTGCTGACAAGTCTGACTTTCTGGGAAGCAAGTAACTGATCCAACTCTTCAGGCAGTTTACTCCTACATTTATTCCATTAAATGCTTAGGAAGACAGATGCCACTCTTGTATAATGATTAAACGCCAATAGGCTGATTTAGTACCCGCAGCGTGGAGCCGGATGGCTCTCCGCTGAATAGCGCACTGAAACGTCCTATTAGATTGTTGTGGTGTACAGCGCACATGTAGGTTGACGATGAATTAATCATAACTCTTGGGCGCACTCTTCGCCAACTACATGATGATTTTGTCTGTGGCAGTCTCTGTGGGAGCTGAAGGGGTATAATTCCGTCACTCTCGCTTTCATGTGGCTCCACAAGGGACTGGCTGAGTGACAGCTTAATACTCCCAACAACGCTGTTGTCATCGCAGAAGCGTTTGGAGTGGAGACACACGACCGAGGCGGGTCGCGTTACTCACCACGGGACGCTTACTGACAAATCAGGTCCCCCGGAGGACGTTTATCGCACCCTGACAAACACTGACGCCGATTTTCTGCTGTCTATCCAATATAACTCACAGTTTGCTTTACAAACTCCTAAGGAGGACAATTAAAAGGACTGCTGGCTGTGTCTGAAGGGTAGCACCACGTTTGGCACAACTCAGCATCTATGAACTTCTATGTCTATGTCCCAGCCTCATTTCAGTTTATGGTGTCATCCAGAATTGGCTGATATTTAGTGGAATTTATTCTCTCATCTACGTCTGTGATGCTTACTGCGCTGCTGGCTGCCATAGACGATCAGGTGCTTTAGATCTACCCACATGCTGGGTCTTATTTTCATCAAATTCTGCTCTTTTTGCTCCAAACATACATTTGGTATTTGATTATACACCTTATATTGCAACTTCACAGGAGAGGACAAAATCCTCATTTCATTTGCAAGTAAGTCAACAGAACCAGACTTTTTTTGTTTAGCAGTTTGGGCTCATTTCTGTTGTTTCATTGATCAAGAAATTGTCACAGAATGGCAGCTGCAATCATCGTCTATCGTCAAAAGAATAGGTGCACCCAAAAAGAAGTGTCAGAGTGCAGTGCTATTGGGAATGAAGATAAAGGTTATCAGGAACAATGATGATGATGAATTTAGACTGATATGGGGAATATTTACTGAGCTACACATACAGAAGTAGTGTCTCTCAGTATAGCACTGGGAAACCATGTTTTAGACAGGACGTCAACATGGAAAATCCACCTTCACATTTCATGATCAATGTTGTCAGGCTTGTCAGCAAACCATTAAAGCTTTAGACAGATAGACAGACAGACAGGCAGATACTTAATTGATCCCAGAGGGAAATTCAAGAAATTCACATAATTTCAGCATGTGGGTCTCTGAGCCTGTATTGCTGCATGATAAACAAGATATAAAGTAATTATAAAGGTGCAAATCATCAAGCTTTTCATTAGTCAGTTAGATAAAAATAAGGTATGAAAAGTTTTACTTAGACCATAATACCCCACCAACATGGTGCAGTAATTTACTACAGCACTGTGCAAACGGCAGCTGCAAAGGATGCATAAAGTAAAAACGGAACTTTGTGTTTTTCTTTGGACAGCGACAATATGTTTAGGAATGTGAGCCTTTTTTAAACTTTAAAGTTGCCATAACGTTATTAAAGGTGCCATAACGTTATTAAAGGTGCCATAAAATGCATTTATTCAGCAGGTTAGATTGTTCTCTGATGTCTACATTAAGGGTTTGTTACTTAGGTTGTTGTTTGTGACTTTGGCCTCTTTTGGAGAGCTCATAAATCAGCTCTGCTCCTATTGGCTGGTTTACAGCAAGACAATGATAACAACATGTAAAAATAGACACAGACAGGAAAATACCATTAACCTCTATATATGTGCATCGTTAGGTCATCATGCTATTGAATTAGCTAAACCAGTAGCTTGAGGCTTACTAGTAGCTAATGTTACTTATACTAGCTACTCGCTTTCTGTCACATCAACACACAGTAAATTAAAGTTGTTCTTCACCATGTAACTCTCAGTTTAAGATGATCTGTTCAACTGGCTACCACGGATACTCACATGGCGTGCCTGCTACTTACAGGCTGCTGTTGGGGTTGTGATGCTAATAAGGATGGAACTGCTCCTCTCAGTGTTAAATGCTGAGCGAAGCTGCTTTATATTGTCCCAGTGTTTGAGAAACTGTCCAGACTGAAATGCGCAGAGCAAACTAACCACTCTGAATTCATGCTGTCCAGGATCCTGTTATAGATGTGGAATCTGTAGTTGGTTTTCTGTTCGGCAGCTTGTTTTTCGAGTTTTATGCTCCACCTTAAGTGCTCCACCTTAAGTACAGTTATCAAGTCTTTTGACAGTTCGATTTCTTGGACAGGGTATGAAAAGTGCTGACATCCCACAGCCTGGAAAGATACATATCTGCCAGTCCACCATTGCTGTTGGTCTGTTATTGTTGTTTTGGGAGCATCATTTGGCCCGTTTGACCAACCCCATTGGTAAAAGGAAGAGGCAAGAGTGTTTGAGGTTCGCGGTAAACTTTTCTTAATCTATATGCCAATGTAAATACAGTTTTACATTCGGTAGCCTTTTAAATCTTCATTTTATATTAATCTTATTATATATAATCTTAGTAATCTTATTATTTTATTAAACCCAACTCGTTGTTTACTGAATGATCATATAATAACCAGATTAGACATGCTTTTTTTTGGTTTTACAGCTAAAAAGTCATTTACTTAACAGGTATCACAGCAGGACTGAATAATGCCAATGCCAGTTTGGATTGAAATGGTATCTGCTACTAGAAGTACTATTACATCAACTTACACGCTTCCTTACTTTGGAAGAAGTCGTAAAGCAGCACTGTGAAGTTACCATAGGAGGATGTGTATCCAGCAGTAAGTGGATGACTGCCCTGTCTCTGAGGCTGTGGACTTCTAGACTTCTGACATACAGCACCATGATCTAAGAAAACATTTATGTGCCACGACCCTGTCAGTGCCGGGAATGATCCACCACCCAAATAATACATAGGTGGTCCTGTGGGGGTCCTGACCATTAAATAACAAGGTATATTACAGAGTAACAGATGGAGTCAGTACAGTCTGTAATCTAACAAATCTGCATCTACATGTTTATGGGTAAATACAAAGAACTTATTAAAGGTGTTATCACAGTCCACTGGAGGCAAATCCAGAAGCTCTGCCGACAATGTTAATTACACCAACAATCTTCGGCAGATTTAAAGATGTTCAATATTCCTCGATTCTGCTCAAATGATCTTAGAAGGCATTCCTTTGCAGAAAGCCTCCGCTTGCATTACAAGCATCTGTGCATCCATGCTTGCGTTTGAATGAAGCTGATCTATGTTCACTGATGGGTCTGGCAGCTGGGGCTACTGCCGGCCTCCAATGGTACACCTCTCCATCCAGGGAAAAGTAGTTTGTGTTCCGAAAAGCGTTTATGTAAGGTAGAAAAAAGCAAACCTCCAGTATTTGTGTTGCTGTCTGTAGGAGTGAGCTTGGAGCCTCCTGGAACCTTCCTTTGCAGCTAGCAACAAAAGCATGAGCGCTCACTGGTAATTGATTTCTGCTTGTAATACCAGGAGGCTGCAGGCTGAAATTCTTCACTCCAAAAAATTTGTTTGGTTTCGAGATGCTAAATAAATAAATAAACGGAAAGAAATAGGTTCACTTTCCCGACGAGCTTCTCAGTCAGCGACCTCTTTTTTTTTTTTCTTCCTCGCCGGCGCAAACGAGACCTTGAGCTCCTGGCTCTTTCAGCAAATTAAAAGAAAAATGGTTGTTTTCTTCTGATGGGAGCTGCCGCCACTCCGGGGTCACATTTGATCTCGGCACTCCCGTTCGCCGAAGAAAATATTGAGTTTGGCCGCAAGTGCAACAGCTGCTTTGTTTGTGTTTTTAGTACAAAAAGCATTTAATCCAAGTGCATTCTGGGCCTCGCTTGCCGGGGTGTCAGACACTATTTGCGTGTTTTCTTTCCCGGCTCACATCAGAGAAGGAGGCCAAGTGTCTTGATGCCATTTTGGCCTGGATATGAGTGTGCTGTACAACACTGGGCACTGAAGAAGCTCTTTGTGAATCTCATGATATCCTTTGGTGACCTGTGTCCCCGTTCCGAGCCACGGCTGTTTTCTTTTTAAATGCACAAAGACCCTTTTTGAAATTCGAGAGTAATTTCGACTCTCGAGCACAACCTGCCTCTCTTCCCAGAAACTCTGTGGTGTAACGATGTGCGGTAGACAATTTCCTGCATTTCTTTGAGGTCTAATATCATTTGAGCGTCAGCTTGTTTTATTAGTAACTCCCTGTAGCCTAAGTTCTGTTTCTGTCAAATGGTCTTAAGCTTTTGAGCTTTTGTGGATCTCCGCCCTCACTGTATATGTGCTAATTGATACAGTACACACACTCTGAAGTCACTTTGTTATTGTTTTTATTTGTTCCTCTGCCTCACAAAACACCCAACACTTTTTCTATTCTTACGAACGTTACAAACAGTATCCCATTCACTATTGCTCATAATTATAAACTTTGATCTGGTATTTTTGTGTTTGTTGCTCTCCGGGGTTGACCCGCAGAGGGTGAATACCCCTGTTGAGTCTTGGTTCCTCTCGAGGTTTCTTCCTCTGACTTTGAGGAAGTTTTTCCTTGGCACTGTTGCCCTTTGGCTTGCTCATTGGGGGATTCTCAGTAAAGCTCCTTTGTGACCAGATCTGTTGTAAAAGGCTGTATATAAATAAATGTAATGAACTTTAATATTTATTGTTTGTGGTTAAACTTACCTAATGAAACCGAGTCAGTGGTGGTGCTTTAATGAAATAAGGTGAATGGTCAGTATGTACTGCAGAAGTGTGTGTTTGGTCAATGTAATCATACTGAGTAAAACTCTACATCTGTTCCACCGGCTCATCTATTCACTTACAGAGTCACTTTTTTTACCTTGTGAGCAACTCAGTCACTCAGTAGCTCAGTAAGGACAGTCTGTGTCCCTGGCCTGCCCTCCATTGTATGTGCTTCATTTACTATTCCACGGTTAACTGCCTAGCTACATTGCTAAAAGCTGTAAGTGCAAGTTACTGCTGAGTGTAATACTGACATGTCAGTAGCACAGTAGAAACAACATTATATAGATCTTACTTAAACCTATACTGTAGTGCAATCTTTAAAAAAATACTCTAATTTGTTACAAGCAAGTAAATAAATCTTACACAATTCATTTGTCAATCAATCATCAAACTGGACCAATTAAACGCTTTTTACAGTATGACCTTTTTTAACTTTAAATTAAATTATTGGAACAAAACCACAATAAATAAAATACAACACATACATAAGTGTATAAGTGTAACACATACATTTCATTTTTAGGTAATACATGAAAATAACCCATCCAGTTAATTAGACCTTACTCCCTTTAGTGTGATTTAATTAGATTTGTTAAGTACACTGTAAAAAGTGTTTTCTTGGTCCATCCTACAAATTATTTGTAAGAAGCATGAGTGAGGTTTATTCCACTGCTGAAGGAACGATTCTTTAATCAAAGTACTTTTCTGAGTTGGCTAAAACTGATTAAATTAGGTTGCACTAAACAAGTTCTTAGACTGCACTTTGTACAGTGTGAATTTTACTTAAGTATCTTAACCTCTGCATGACAGTTGCGTGGGAGCAGTGGGGATAGCTTTTTTAAGTCATTCCAACATTATATTTTTTAGAGTGCAGAGGTGAGTAGTTGTCACGCCTGCTGGTTCTCCTCGTCCCGGAGTACTAATAACACACACCTGTTTCTTATTTAGTCTGCTTGTATAAATACTGCTCTCTCACACTGACCCATTGCCAAGTATTGCCAGGTCTCTCTGTGATTAGTCTTACTCGTTTGCTACTCTGGATTTTGACTCGTGCTTGTTTCCCCTCTCTGCTTTGCCCTTTTGTTAAACCTGCTTGGCTCTTGTTGCTGCTGTGCTTGACTATACATCTGTTCAATAAACATCACCTTGATTTTAGCTCAGCGCTCATCACAATGTGTTTGCTTATCAACACAGTAGAGTGGCCTGAACTCATAGTCCAGTGACGGTATTGTGACATCCATTAAACTATGGCAGAAATAAAAGTAAATTCCAAATAACAACTATATATGTATATATATATATATATATATATATATATATATATATATATATATATATATATATATATATAGTGAGCTATGTGTCTTGTCATAGGCATATAAATATGTTAATATAATTTTCACTCTAATGTAATGCTTATACTACAGAAGCCCATAACCTTCTCTGTTTCTGGCAACAATATGGCAAAACATTGACTCAGTATCTCAAAAGAATTGCTGATTATATGAATTGTACATATTACATTGGGTTACCTTTTAAAATATGTTTTTATTTTCTAAACATATATATTGTTTAGAATTTGATATTCTTGAACTCATCACTTACGTTTGCCTAAAGAGTATATCTCAAAATAATAACTTAAACTTTCTGTATTTGAGATACATCATTTTCATTTTGAAATGTAATTGTTTGGGGTTAATAAGTCATCATATTGAGATATGAAATAATTATTTAACATACTGTTAACATGTTTTGTTTTCATTACATTCAATTTATGGCATTTAGCCAACACTCTTATCCAGAGCGACGTACAAGGCTAATCTTATTACATGTAGGCCAGTGTAGTGTTAGGAGTCTTGCCCAAGCACTCTTATTGGTGTAGCACAGCATAGTCACTCAGATCAGGATTAAAACCCCAGTCTCCCACATGTGGTGGTGACTCCCTGGCGAGTAGTGGTGTTATCTGCTGAGCTACACCAACCACACGTTTTCACCTCTACGTGCAGAAATGGGCTTACCTACATTCACTCTATACAGGTTTCAGCTATCACTACCTTTATTAATTGTTCCATACTTGATAGTTCTCTATTAAGACCCATAGACCACCACTGGGTTTCCTTACTGATGTTCTACTAATCCTAATATCCAGTCATTGTCTGTTGCTGCTTGTTTTGGGAGCTTTCTGCCTTCGGTTTCATCCTAAGTAAGTTTGAGTTCTGGTGATTGACTTGAACAGACCATGGGCATGCCACTTTTTGGCTGTGAAAAGCTCCATAACTGTTTCAGCAGTTTTAGGTCAATGTTCAGCAGTAAGGTGAAGCACTTTCCACTCATTTTAGAGGTATTTGGTTGAATCAGAGGCATGAAGATGGTTCCATTATGTTTGGGTCTGGTTTGATCTGTGTGTGAGATGTTATCCTAGAAGTCTACAGACTTTTTTATGTATTTATTAGCCAGCTGTTCTTTTTTTCATTGTTATTTTTTTCAGGCTTATCAGTGACTTGATCTCCTCGTTTCAAATCCAGCATGCTGGAAAACAACAAAACTGTGTCATTGTTGGATTATTTACAGACCTCAGTGCACATCAAGGGAAGTCTAACCTCGTGTGCTCCAGTGCTCTGTGTTTAGGTGTATATCTTAGAAAAATAAGCTTCAGATTCACTGAATCTGTAAATTGATGGAAAATAAACCGCATGCACTGAGGTATCTGGTGATGCAACTGATTTATTTTTTCAGCACCCTCAATCATTCGCTTCACTGACTGCAGGTGAGGCCATCATATTCCCCAGGAGAGGTGCAAGACTGTGTAGTGACCAGATGGGGGCAGTGTTACAGCTCTACACAACCCTCCAAACACTCTTCTGGACAACACACACTCAAACCTTCCCGGCTGTCACCATTTTTATGGCTTTTTTCACTTGTCCTTTGCTTTTTGTCTTTAATACACTGTATCACCTTTAAGTGCAATTCTTGCTCCTACCTTGGATCAAAATAATTCACTTTGACTTACAGTAATGGGAGTATTGATGAATCCAGGTTTCGGAGCTGTCCTGAAGGGCATTAGTGAGAACTTTAGCTTGAGGGAAGACTTGAAAATGTTCAGATGTTTGCACTTACCGTTTGTTACCATTAAATGCAAATGAAGGCCAAGCTTTCTTTCCCCCTTGTGAATAATCCTCTGTCTCTCTGTCTCACTCTCTCCACCTCTGTCATGACCTCTCTTGGCATTTGACCCCAGGAGTTCAAGAGCTTACGGCTTTCTCGGGATGAGTTATGCTGGGTGTCGACTGTGGAGTATCCATCACCAAGCAGAACACAGCTGGACGATCATTTCAATTCTACAGAGAGATAGAAAGCAGCAGAAAGAGCCAGACATGTCTACTACTGCGTCTACCACTACTACTACTAATACTACAACTACTACTACTACTGCTCTAATATTACTATTACTACTGCTATTACTATTAGTACAACCGCTACTACTACTACTACTACTACTGCTCTATTATTACTATTACTACTGCTATTACTATTAGTACAACCGCTACTACTACTACTACTACTACTGCTCTATTATTACTATTACTACTGCTATTACTATTAGTACAACCGCTACTACTGCTACTGCTCTATTATTACTATTACTACCGCTATTACTATTAGTACAACCGCTACTACTACTACTACTACTACTGCTCTATTATTACTATTACTACTGCTATTACTATTAGTACAACCGCTACTACTACTACTGCTCTATTATTACTATTCCTACCGCTGTTACTATTAGTACAACCGCTACTACTACTGCTACTACTGCTCTATTATTACTATTACTACCGCTGTTACCGCTACTACCGCTACTACTACTACTACTACTACTGCTCTATTATTACTATTACTACTGCTATTACTATTAGTACAACCGCTACTACTGCTACTGCTCTATTATTACTATTACTACTGCTATTACTATTAGTACAACCGCTACTACTACTACTACTATTACTGCATTATTATTAATATTACTACCGCTATTACTATTAGTACAACCGCTACTACTGCTACTGCTCTATTATTACTTTTACTACTGCTATTACTATTAGTACAACCGCTACTACTACTACTACTATTACTGCATTATTATTAATATTACTACTACTGCGCTTATTACTATTACTACCGCTATTACTATTAGTACAACCGCTACTACTGCTACTGCTCTATTATTACTATTACTACTGCTATTACTATTAGTACAACCGCTACTACTACTACTACTATTACTACTGCTATTACTATTAGTACAACCGCTACTACTACTACTACTACTGCTCTATTATTACTATTACTATTGCTATTACTATTAGTACAACCGCTACTACTGCTACTACTACTACTACTGCTCTATTATTACTATTACTATTGCTATTACTATTAGTACAACTGCTTCTACTACTACTGCTCTATTATTACTATTGCTACCGCTAGTACTATTAGTACAACCGCTACTACTACTGCTACTACTACTGCTACTACTACTGCTACTACTACTGCGCTATTATTACTATTACTACCGCTATTACTATTAGTACAACTGCTACTACTACTGCTACTACTGCTCTATTATTACTATTACTACTGCTATTACTATTAGTACAACCGCTACTACTACTACTACTACTACTGCTCTATTATTACTATTACTACTGCTATTACTATTAGTACAACCGCTACTACTACTACTGCTACTGCTCTATTATTACTATTACTACTGCTATTACTATTAGTACAACCGCTACTACTACTACTGCTCTATTATTACTATTACTACTGCTATTACTATTAGTACAACCGCTACTACTACTGCTACTACTGCTCTATTATTACTATTACTACTGCTATTACTATTAGTACAACCGCTACTACTACTACTGCTACTGCTCTATTATTACTATTACTACTGCTATTACTATTAGTACAACTGCTACTACTACTGCTACTACTACTGCTCTATTATTACTATTACTACCACTATTACTATTAGTACAACTGCTACTACTACTACTACTACTGCTCTATTATTACTATTACTACCACTATTACTATTAGTACAACTGCTACTACTACTGCTCTATTCTTACTATTGCTACCGCTATTACTATTAGTACAACCACTACTACTAGTGCTACTACTACTGCTCTATTATTACTATTACTACCGCTATTACTATTAGTACAACCAGTACTACTACTGCTACTACTACTGCTCTATTATTACTATTACTACTGCTATTACTATTAGTACAACTGCTACTACTACTGCTACTACTACTCTACTATTACTATTACTACCACTATTACTATTAGTACAACCACTACTACTACTGCTACTACTACTGCTCTATTATTACTATTACTACTGCTGTTACTATTAGTACAACCGCTACTACTACTGCTACTACTACTGCTCTATTATTACTATTACTACTGCTATTACTATTAGTACAACTGCTTCTACTACTACTGCTCTATTATTACTATTGCTACCGCTATTACTATTAGTACAACCGCTACTACTACCGCTACTACTGCTGCTACTACTACTGCTCTATTATTACTATTACTACTGCTATTACTATTAGTACAACTGCTAGTACTACTGCTACTACTACTGCTCTATTATTACTATTACTACTGCTATTACTATTAGTACAACTGCTACTACTACTACTGCTCTATTATTACTATTACTACCGCTGTTACTATTAGTACAACCGCTACTACTACTACTACTACTGCTCTATTATTACTATTACTACCACTATTACTATTAGTACAACTGCTAGTACTACTGCTACTACTACTGCTCTATTATTACTATTACTACCACTATTACTATTAGTACAACTGCTAGTACTACTACTGCTACTACTGCTCTATTATTACTATTACAATTCCTATTACTATTAGTACAACTGCTTCTACTACTACTACTACTACTGCTCTATTATTACTATTGCTACCGCTATTACTATTAGTACAACCGCTACTACTACTACTGCTCTATTATTACTATTACTACCGCTATTACTATTAGTACGACCACTACTACTGCTACTACTACTGCTCTTTTATTACTATTACTACCGCTGTTACTATTAGTACAACCGCTACCACCACCACCACTACTACTGCTCTATTATTACTATTACTACCACTATTACTATTAGTACAACTGCTACCACCACCACTACTACTTCTACTACTGCTCTATTATTACTACCACTATCACTATTACTACAATCACTAATACTTGGTAGTACTACTACTGCTCCATTATTACTACCACTATTATTACTATTACTACCACTATTACTATAAGTACAATTGCTACTACTACTGCTGCTGCTTCATTATTACCTTTTCTACCACCATGACTGCTACTACAATCAGTACTACTACTACTGACTCTCTTAGTACTACTACTATTACTTTTGCTATGGCTACAACCTCTTCCATACTGCCATTACTACATCTAAAGTCACTGGTACTACTACCACTGCCATTGGTACTACTACCACCATACTGCAACCACTACTAATACTGCCTCGTTGCTATTATTACTACCACTATTAATTACGTTGTTTGAATGATGTTTTTTGCTAAATTACACACCATATTACACAAGACTGGATAAAACTCACAGTACTATTGCTACTACAGATGTGGCTATGTTTACAACCTTTTATTCAATACAATAATACTTTTACTAGTATAAGTAAACTATAAGTATAAATCATAATATTGGTCGGTTCTTTCCTATCTATGCTTTCTAGATGCTGTAGCAGCAGATTTGAAGATTTTAAAATTTGTTCTAATGCTTAAATACTTCTGCTACTGCTTATGTTACTTGTGGCAGGCAGGGGTGGGGTGCTGTTCCTCCTTCTTTTTGAAAGTGCGCAGAATAATTTGGGGTTTGTGGTATTGTACATAGGTTTGTACATAGCTCGGTACTATAGTTGTTTGTTGACTCATGCTATAATCATTCTCTAGTTTTTCTTTTAAAGTAGCATTTATCATTATTGTAGTATTTTGGTAAAATACTTACTACAGCATGCAAAAAAGATATTCCAGGTAAAAATTTTGCATATTTGAATCTACTAAAATGTACTTTAATACCAGCAAGTACATTGTAAGCACATTGTTTTGTTATGAATATAAATACAATACATATATTTTAATGTAGTATCTACTTATTACTAAAACAATACATGTG
>JAMWET010005249.1:0-35000 GCA_024036415.1 Prochilodus magdalenae | reverse complement strand
TCCTTTTCCTGTTAGCTCTGTCTTTCTCTCCTTACCCAGGGTCGACCTGAGGAGGATGGGTTCCTCGCCACTGTTGCCTCTGGCTTGCTCACGGGGGGCTTAGACCCGGATTTCCTTCCTATGTCTGTACATGACCTCCGTGTTTTTCTTTTCCTCTATATAAACTGCTTTCTGTGAAGCTGCTTTGAGACAACGCTAGTTGTAAAAAGCGCTATGCAGATAAATACTGATTGACTGATAGATTCTATTGGACAGTATGCAGCTTACTAAGCTTACTAACCTGCTTTGTAAATTTCTGCCATGTAATTTCAGGTTTCTGACCGGATGTATATTTATATATGCTGCTGAATGTCAGATTCTGGTGGCCATTTCTGCATATTTTATTGTTTACGGGTTATTTGCTGAATTTAACCAATACGGGAAAACAAAACACAAAACAAAGTTATGGCAGATTTTACATGGAGTGTTTTCCCCCAGTATTTTAGATTCAGAAAATAAAGGACAAAAGAATTGTGGACTATAATATGCAGATCAGATTTCACTGTAGTTATTACAATTTCAACCTGCTTTGGAGGTCTCTCATTTGAATCCCAGCACTTTACATGACAATACATATTTGGAAAATGTTACATTTTACAGTATTCAGCTGTAGTTGGTTGTATAAATAGGGGTAGGCACTGATGTCACTTCCCACCAGAATGCGCCTTCTCAGTCAGACGGAGTAGCAAAACATTGCGGCTGGGTGTATTTAGGATGTGGGACTCGACAGTGACTCAACAGTGATATATATCACTATGAAAGAGCCAGTGGTCCGTGGTTATCCGGGTTTCCTGACATCCCAGGAGAAAAAAATACACTTCATTTAAGTATACTTAATATGTTTTGTTTTTTTATTTATATCTATGTACTTCTACGAATTCTATGTATACTGTAATCATTAGAGCTAAGAAACCCGTATCATAAAGCGTAATACATCTATTTACAGAATGCAATAATTCATAGAGCTGAGCATTAACCTCACTTCACTTGAAGTCTGTAGAGAAGGCTTATAAGTGTTCATTAGAAGTAATGTGCGCTTACAAGGTCATTTTCAATTTGAAGACTGATGAACAATAGAGAGTGGTCTCACTGTGGATCCTTAAAAACCATTATGCAATATTAATATCAGGATATAATTATACATTATAATACATTATGTCACTTTCTTCTATGCAGCCTTATACTGTTGTGTCATAACAATTTATGTGTGTGATGTTATGAATGTTTATGCACAGTCACTTACAAAGGCTTAGGCCTAGTATTATAAAGGGTTATAACGACTTTATAGATCTTTATGAATACACTTATAATGCATTGTAGATTCCTGATTCATTGAAAGTATTACCATAATGTTAAAGCACATTTCTAGTACAATTAAAAAAAATAATCACCTAGGAGTGCAAATTAGTATACATATACTAATTAGTTAAAATATACATATATAAGATAAAATATATATTTACTCTTCTGTTAAATATAAGTTTGTCTGTTGTAAAATACACTGGTAATAATTAAATTCTGCACTAAAATTAATTATTATTTTTAATTATAGTGCGGAATTTTATTATTACCATTAAACAATAATGTGCTTAAAAGTTGGTCAAGGTTAAAGGCTGGATTTGTTGTTGAAATAAACGTGACAAGCAAACCAATGCATCTTCAAGCAGTATGTGTACAGGTGTGGACTGTGGTGTCACATGCAGACCCTCTATAGAGATATCCAGTAGTTTATTTCCATTCCTGCTTTGGAATGGCCACCAGGAGACCTGCAGAAAGAAAGACATGTGGAGTTACATGTAGAGGAGGTGTTCATCAACAAGAACTGTAGTCAGTGTGGCGTGGTGTCTGCAACCATTCGTCTCCGTACTGTACGTGTGAAGAGAGGTCACCATATGAGTTTGTTTAGAAAGTGTGTGTCTGGTGTAGCTCTACAGCTAAAGACTATGTTCTTGTTGAGGTCAAAGCAGAGAAGTTAGTATCCTCCCCGGCTTTCTGTTGCTCCGCCTTATCGTGTTAGGGTCAGAGAGAGCTTGTTTTTGTGTGTGGGTGTGTGTGTGCGTGTGTGTGAGTATATTCCCACCAGCAGCCTTGCTCTGCCCTGGTCAGGGTCACAGCAGAGGCTGGTCACAGGGTTTGATTTGTCAGTAGATAAATGATAGCTCCACATCTGGAAGAGTTTGGCAAATAAATAACACACGATGGCTCATACATCATCTGCTTCCCTCAGTCTGCCAGCTGAGGGGGAGAGAAAATAAATTCTTATTATAACCTTGGGGAAGCACAACACGGAGTGCAGAACGAGGCGGCGGTGGATTCCAGGGGAGAAAGCTGCTCTTTGTCAAGTGCGCGGCGTAATAAACGCCAGTCGATAGTCACGTCCTAAAGCCGGCCTGCCGCGGAGGCCTGATCTATGGTGCGGGCCGTTTGTATTCTGATAGACTCTCTGACGGTGGGCCATGTGCTTCACCTTTCCACAAACATACTCTCTCACACACCCACACACACACATGCTCTCCCACCACCTGAAATGCATTTACAAATCTGGATGCGTTTGCAGGGATGGCTAGCCAGAGGAAGTCCAATATCAGTTAATCCACTTTGCATGAGAAAGGAGAAGGGAAATCAGGTTAGGAAAATGGGAGATTCCAAAACTGGAACTCAACAAATGGAGTTCAATTAAAAGATATTTACAGAACGTGGCTCCTAACCACCACCTGGGAGAGGTAGAGGAGAAAATCGAGCACCACTCCGGCTTTAGATCTGAACATCCACAGAAGGTCGTCAACTGGTGATGCCCTCCATCCTGTTAGTGCCAGCAGCCTAGGCAGCTACATGCTAACAGCTAACATGACCTTTACAGTGACTGCCCTTAACACCACGTCAATGTTGGGAGAGTCTGTCATGGTATGGCAGCGGGTCATCTTCAGTGACGAGTTCCTCCGTTGTCTTTGATGTTGATGACCAACCAAAAGGCACCACACAACCAGAAGGCCTGGTGTCACTCCACCTCCATCCCTTCCACAAAATCTGCAGAGACTGTGTGAGAATATTCAACCTGAAATAGATGGAATATCACAGGACACCATTAGGAGCCTCTACAACTCCATGCTGAGACGCTGGCATGTGGTGTAGCATATGTGTATATTTAATATAACTGTTATTAATCTGTTACACGTATGAATTTGAAGCAGTTTGCCTTTCAGTTTCTCGTGGTAGATATGTTTTCCTGAGGATCAGAGTGAAACAGCAGATAGTAGCTTTAAAAGTATGTAGTATTTAAAGTTGATGGTCGAGTCTGAGGATGGATTTTTAAGGAGTCCACAGAATTGATTTTTATTTTGTTATCACTGTGCACATTTGAACCTCTCCTAGTTTAGAAAGAGAGTGGCTGCTAATCTCTTTGTTACTCTGACCTTGAACAACAAGACCACATGGTGTGGGGGAGCATGCGCTTGAGCCTTTGCCCCTTTCCCTCAGAATTAATAGTGCCCTTTTGGAGGGGCTCTAAATGCTTGAGATGCCGCTGGGCACAACCTGTGTAAAAGCAGCGCACAGCCGGGTCAATAATACAGGGCTTGTAATTCCTGCACTGTTCAGTCCAAATCCCCCAAAATCTCACTCAAATGAACAATGGAAGTCTGCGCTCCAGTTCGCTGTGGTAGGCGGCTTATGTAGCCGTACCGCTGGCCGTTGACTGACTGTAGTTCGATGCTATTATGAAGACAATGCTTTGGTTGATCATATACTGATGAAGCTTCAGGCCATTTAAAGATAGTGTTGTTCCAGGTTTGGCTAACTGCCATCTGCCTGGAGCTGCTTTTACAGTTACATGAGGAATAAAGCAGAGACATGAATAAACGGTTTAGCTAATATTACACTGCGGCTGTAAATAATTAATAGAACACTTATTAGGATTAGGATTTATGTGATTATGATGGAAATGAAATCTGACTAAACACAGTGTTACAGTAACTGTGGGTTATGTACTGGGAATGTCCTGATATGAACTCCTTCCTAAAATGCCCAAATCTTTTATACCTGTTCACTGCGACGTGGAGGCCCAGGAGCTCATTAACACTAGACACCCGACACCTGTCAGCGTTTCTCCTACCGTTTTTCTTTTTGCACCTTTTTTATGTGTTTATTTTTTTCATTTTTATCTCTAGTTCTCTCTATTTACTGCTTTCATGTCCTTTCTTTATTATGTTCTTGTTTCGTTCCTTCCTTTCCTTTACTTACATATTTTCCTTTCATTTTTTATTTCCTTTCCCTGTTTTTACTTTCTTCTCTTTCATTGCTGCATTTTTCCTGTGGCTTTCTGATAAACTCTATTTTCCCCTTCTTTACCTCTTCACTTTGTTTTATCTTTTTGTTCTTGTCTATTGCCTTTTTCTACTTTCCTTATTTTTTATTTTTTCCCTTTTTCTTTTTTCTTTGTTTCTTTTTATCAGTCAGTCATTTTTCTCTTTTCTTTTTATCTTTTTTTCTTTGTTTTCTTTTCTTTATGCATTTTACTTATTTTCCTAATGTAGCTTTTATTTTCTTTCCCTTTTTCTTTTTTTGTATTTATTCTTTTACCATTTTTTCCTTTCTTGTCCTTTTCCCTTCCTTTTCCTATTATCCCTTTTTCTTTTCTTTTTTTTCGTTGCTTCTTTATTTCACTTGTTTTTCTTTTTTCCATTTTTCTTTTCTTTGTTTTCGTCTTTACTCTTCTTCTTCTTTTTCCGTTTTCTTTATTCCCTTTCCTTTTTTCTCTTCTTTTCTTTTATCGTTCCCCCCATTTTTATTTTTCCATGTTTTTCTCTCCCCTGGTTTTACTATAGGTAACTGTGTATCTGCTGAACTCTTATCTCTGTATCTGAGTCTTTAATAGAGTCCTGTAATTCCTCCTCCTCACTCGTAGGTGTGTGTAAATGGGAGACTGCACAGTCTGTCAAAACAGCCCCCACTTCACCAGATGACAGAGAAGATGAGGCTTCCTTTCTGCAGAGCCGTGTGGGGCAGGACTTAAACAGCCTGGCTAATTGCTCGGCTAAGAAACGCGAGTGAAATGGAAATCTAATAAATTGTGCCTTCTGCACATCACAGTCTGAGGGAATCTAACAAGGAGCCAATTATAAAGCAGTGAAATGTGATGTGCTCTTCTCACCAGGCCCTGGCTTTAATCAAGAATCATTTAATTAAGCGCTTAACACACTGAAGTCAGTACTGCTGGGCCTCCATGACTGCAGAAGAGCTTTTCAGGCAGACGGGGTGAAGATGTTTCACTCTAATTCATACGAGCCGTTCCTCTGCCATGGCGTGTTAAGCCTTTTGGTTCATATTTATGCAGAAATGAATGTACAGTGTTTTGTATCACAGAGCTGTAGAATGTTGTACCTCTGTGACACGTCGGTTATTTCAGAGGATGCAGAGATCAGAGGATTGACACGCCATGAGCTGTCTGGTTCAGCCCTTTTTATGGCAGTAGTGGAGTGTAAGTGGACAGTGCCACACGATGGCCTGAGAAAGTGTGCTAACACACAGAGTAACAGTGTTGGGCTAATGTGTGAAGCTTTCTGTACACTGACCTGAGCTGGTATGTCTTGCGCTGGGAGAGAGGGGGTGAGATAATTGGACTGACTGGACTGCTGGTACGAGTGTTAGTTTAGGGAGGCTGTCTGATGGTGTGCTCAGTGAACAGGTGTGGCAGTGTAGGGGACAGAGCTACAGATGTTATTTTCTTCTCTTTGTTATTTTTCTGTTTTATATTCATTCCATTTTCTTTTTTCCCTTTTCTATCCTCTTTCCCTTTTTTTCCCTTTATAGATAGATAGATAGATAGATAGATAGATAGATAGATAGATAGATAGACAGAAAGATAGATAGACAGATAGATACATAGATAGATAGATAGATAGATAGATAGATAGATAGACAGACTGACAGACAGACAGACATAGACAGATAGATAGATAGATAGATAGATAGATAGATAGAACAGTAGATCAGACAATAGGTAGATTGAATGATAGAACAATTGATGAATGGTTTTACAACCATTATGGGTGGATGGATAGATGGATGGATGGAAGGATAGATGGATGGATGGATGAATGGCTAGACAGATGAAATGAGCAGATATATAGACTGGGAAACAGACAGAGGAATAGGTTTTTCTAAAACACAGCACGCGCGAGAGAGACAGCAGGAGTACGATGAGGATATGTCGCAGTAGCCTGACCCGACTCCAGGCTGGCCGAGCCGAGCACCTTCAGAACGTCTACACTGCCTCAGCGTTCAGGAGAAAATGTGAAACTTAGCACCTGATTCTTCAAACTAAGCTGCTGTCATTTCCATGAGCATTCTCCATGTGTCACAGGACTCCACGATTACAGTAGCCGGGTGAGGCGTTGGGGTTTAAAAGCCCTCCACTAGCAGAGGAACAGTTATTCCTGGAGCTGTCAATTAGCAAAGGCCCAGCTCACCAGCCGATCACTCATGTCCTCCTCATAAAACTATTACACATTTCAGCACTCAAATGATTCCGAGGCATCATGTTAATGAGAAACTTTGACTTATAAATTTGCACCTGTAACCTGCAGACATGGAGCCCCAGCGCCTGAAAAATTACCTTCGTGGTGCTCGGTGCCATGGAAATTTATCTTTGCGATGATTTTATTGCATGGTTACCTTAGGCAATTAAATCAATAAATCTGAACTGTCAGCGCGCTGGCCCCGTGCCAAGGAGAAATGAAAAGCTCAGATTCAGTAAATAAAAGGCTCTTGACACATCATCCAGGACATTATTTAGCAGGTGGAGTTCCTAACTGGCCGAAAGGAAAAGGAGGAATAGGTTTTATTGGCTGAATTAAAGGCGCTTGCTGTCCTCTCCTGCACGAAGAAGCACATAAATTAATCAGGCATGCTTAAGCTTACAAATTCTCCGAGTGATGAATAAATAAGGAGCCATTAGCTTCATAAAGAAGGCGCTGTTATGAGGACCAGTAACCACAGGCTAATTTATACGAAGACGTGTAGCGTGTGAGATCACAGGGATTTAATATATGAGACGGATACATATATTAAATTCAAGGTCCCTCCTGACTTTGTGCTAACATCAGCACAATCGCTGCGTTAGCGCCCTATTTTCCTGGCCTCCTCCGTCTGTCCTGTAGAACACTAGTGTTCATAAGGCGCGTTAATGAGGCCACGAGCAGCACCTAATCCATTAAAGACAAAGAATTCGCATATTAAATGGTTAAGAAGTAAACACGGTCATTCAGACTGGTTTGGTGTGAAATGCTCTGCTCAGGAGAAACTAGCTGGGAAGCTGTTTATGGAGGTGGTGATGGAAACCAGACCTCTGAGGGGTTTTATTTATCCTATAGCTCCCACACACGAACCTGTTTATGAACACACGTCATGAATTGCATTACTAGTTGTAATTAGCTGTAATGTCGACTTATTTTTCATGATGTTCATAAGTTTAGGTTTGGGGTTCACTAGAATAGATATACCTGCTTCAGTTTTCCCAAAACTAGCACACTAGCATACTGTATGTCTGTATTTCACCCTCTGTGTGAAACACTCTTAGAGCCCCTATCCTGTCAAATGGTCAACCACCAGAGCAGCATCCTGCGACAAGTTCGCCTCCACACCACTGTGTGGCTGTTCTAACAAGGCTGTCGGTTCTGCTGTATCAGTTTGATCCAGAGTCTGATCATGAAAGTCCAGTATTTGCTCGGTCTGATCCACCTTCACCAGCTAGACTGGAGTAGGATGTTTTAGTGCTCTCCGTGTGAGGGCGTGTCAAGGTAGGCGGTCAATAAGGATTGTGTTACGAGATGATGTCACCTTGTAATAAAAAGGAAGGATGTATTTTAGGCAGCTGAGAAAGGTGGGAGAGAGTTTCAGCTCTGGTGTGTAGTTTGGGTTTTATAACTGGGCTTTAGAAACAGAACCAATGCAGAGCGGTTACATGCACACAACCCTATATGATGGAAAGAGAGGTCCCCAGCTGTTTGTGCAGTTACCCTGAGCATGACTTTATAGGGGCTTATTAGTTCATTTAATATCTGTTTCATTTCATACAATCTTTTGCAATAAAGTGTTAATTTATATGAGACTGAATATGAGACTTGTATTTTAAATTCCTGGCATCAAACAGGGTCATTCCATGCTTATATGATTTTTGCTAAACATGTCCCACGGTTTTTCATCGCAAGGGTTCAGTTAACATGTGAATTCACATCTGGCTAAAGTATGATTGACAGTATTTGGTTCCTACAGGATGGAAGTTTATTGCTATATTGTAGTTATACTGAGTTCATGTTTGCGGTAGATGGACGACAGCAGACGGGACGAAGTGGCAACAGAAAACAGCAACAGACCACAGTGGTAAGTGAAACGCTCTGTCAAGAAAGAAATTTTCCCAAGTTGTGCTGCTGACCACAGTGTTAGAATAAGCCAGATGTTGATCATTTCTTTCTTTCTTTGGGAGCCATGGACGCCAAACATCTCTGAATTCCAGACAAACTCAGTATCATAAAACTATAACAAAGGAGTATAGCTCGCCCTGCTGCCCTTTCCAGGTGCAGAATGATGTGTGTTTTTTTCTACGCTGACGTGAATCCTGTCTGTGATGTGTTTCATATTCTGAAGTGCAGTTATAGTCATTTAACTCTAATATGCAACTCAAAACTGAAATTTCGGCGAAACGTGGCCACAAAATACTAATAAACTGGTGTTATTTTTGATATAACCTCCAAAAAATTACACAGAAATCTAAATCTAAACTTCATATTAAGTGTTAATTAAACTAACATGAAGCAAATGTTAAGTAAACAAATGTTAAGTAAATATGTAACTACTTTAAAATTTTAACTTTTATTTATAAATATTTAGTAAACAGTTCTATACAAAATCTATAATTATATATATAATAAATATATAGCATTATTATATTATTATGCATTAGTTAAGCAGTGTAAATCTTATTAATGTGTACCTTCTTGTTAACTAATGCATTACGTCATATTAGTCAGTACTAAATGTAAAGTGTTGCCAAAAGTTTTTAACATCTAAAAAACCAATGACATATGACACTTTAAAAGACATGTAGAAGTATTAGGACTTATTCAGCTCTTTATATCTCTGACGGTTAAACTAAGTGATGACATTTACATCCACATAGTTTTGCAGAATTCTGCAGTAATAATAATAATAGTAATAATAAAAGTTGGAATTCCCCTTTTAATAAGCTTACTTGACAGATGACTGACACTGAAATGAAACCATTAATTGACACATGCAAACAGCCACTTCCTCCAGCTCATGGGTTTTTACCTCAAACTAAAAACTCCTTCAAGCTCTTCCATTTGGCTCATACCAGTTTTATTCAGCATTTTTATACAGACATTAAACATTTAAAAACAGCATAACTACATCTCAGTTTTTTGTTCATTACATTTGACAGTTTTATTATAAAATAAACATACAATAGGCAAAAAAGAATGATAAAAAAATCGCTGAACTTGTGCAACACATTTGAAATACAAAGCTAACCAGGCAGGAAGATTCTTTGATACATAACGCATTTTAAAATGAATTCTTACAACTATACATGTATAAATTCATAGCACTGCAGGTGTCCTGCTCTGTACAAAGAAAAAAAAAAAAACAGGAAAAAAACCCCAAAAAAACTAAAGTCTACAGCATGCCAGAACACTGAACTCTTCTGTCATTGCAGTTACTGTGTACAACAAATGTCCATTTTAAATGGTCAATACCCCAATGTGATAAAGGCGATTTACTTGGAGTAGAAAACCTTCCCGTTTCCCTCACATTAAATTAGTGTCCTTTAGGCAATAGGTAGCACTGAAGCCCAAGCTTCGTGAATCCAAATTTTATAGCTTTAGGTTTAATAGCTGACCCGGCGACAGGGTAAGTGGTCAAACATTACTTTCACCGTCATTATAAAACCTACACCCGAATACGCCTTACTCGAAATATAACCTCTAACGTCCGCCTAAAGAACAGAGATCACGTTGGTCACCTTTCTAAAACCAAGATGATAAACGTCCACATTGTTCTCATCGTCTCCTATAAGGCTAACTCTTTGGAAAATTGCTCCAGTTTTGATTTGATATTCTCCGCAGCTGGCAGAAGCTGGAATTTCTATATTCACAATCGGATTCCTCATACGTTGAGATTTCTGCCTTTTGGTTTGTTTAATGGCCATTAAAGGAACAGTTCACTTTTCAATTAGTCAGAAATATTCATAAGTAGTAATTTCTCCCTCTCAGTGCAGTGTCAATAGCTCTCAGCATGATGAAAATGTACAGAAACAGGCCCTGGAGATAGAAGTGGGTGATAGGAGTGGGTGATCTCTATTTATATAGGATTACATTAATGAAATAAAACAATGGTATGCTTATTTGTACAGCAGTGGTGAAATATAGTAGTGTTCTGCAGACAGTAAGCACAGTACCAAGCAAAAAAGTTTGGAATCACTTTTGTAGTAAAATAAAATGAATCTGGATTTAGATAAATGTGAGGTTTATGGGGTTATTCTAATAAAAAGCTCTAAGAACATTAATATGCATGATTTATTTGTTCAAGCTCTGATTTAATGGAAACCCAGAATTTCTTTACTTCACTTTTCTTCACAGTGAAAGAGTTTGATGTGGTATGTAAACATTTACTACCAAGTACAGTTCATATATCGCTGCTGTGGGAACCAAATCCAAATACTAACTTTACAGGAAGAGAAAAAAACATACTTCATTTTTTAGTGCAAGTCAGTAGATCCTTTATAGACATTTTATCTAGTAACTTTGAGGAATGTTTGTTGGAAATAAAATTTATGCCCAATGTAAAGAAATTTTCACATTTCAAAAGCTTAAAAAATGACAAAAATAGAGTTTTTAGAGAGAGGGTTTGTTTCTACAGTAGTGATATACAGGTTTATGCATTATTTCGAACATCTCTGGTTAAATATATTTTTTGTAGATTTGAAGCAAACGTATACGCATCCTCTACGTAGAACACACCTAACCATGCCAGATTCCTGCAAATGTAGTGCTCTATTTCTGTTCGTTTGCTGAAATTAACATTACATTTTAAATTAAATATTAAATCGTAACTTATTTTAAATGATCAAAACATAAAAAATCTGAAGAGCAGTGCCCCAACGTCGCCAGAACAGCTCATTTCAAATTCACTGTTTTTGTGATGTCACAAATGTGGCACTAGCACATTTACATACACATAACCGCCCATTCAGTCTACAGCCATTAGGCCCCGCCTCTTAATGTTAATTGATTTTATAAGAAATGTTTCAGCCTGAACTGACTGAAGGAAAGTCATGATCATAAAAATCAGCATCTTTAAAAGTAAGAAATACTCAGAGGGTGGAATGTGGGAATGTGAATATTACATAGGACTGTTTTTGGTGCATAAAACTGGATCTCAAGAAAAAAGCATGATCTGGGCCATTTAAGCCTTAATGTAAATAGACAATTACAGCCTATTATTTATCATTTATCATTATCAACTACTAGTGTTAAATACTGAGTAAAATAGCCTTTGGCAAATTGTTTATAATATTTAAAATACACATTATTTAAACATTATATACATACAATTTCCCTCCAACCGGTTTCTATAAAGAAATGTGTATAAATTGTTTCCAAAAGTTAGTGGTATTATTTAATAACACTTTCTTACTGTATTTTTACCACGTACTAACTCTATGTTGTTCCCAAAATATTGTGAATAAAGAACTGGTTTAAGTTTTGGTGTCTAGTCTGTAGCATTTCAGTCCACGCTGTATTACTATGACGAGTAACCCCCAAACTTCTGTGCAGTCTATAATAACAAAACATCACAAGTACTGCAAGTGATTCCAGACCTTTCAGCAGCAGTGCACTTACTGTATGATTTATGAATGCCAGGAAGTGTGTATAAATACGTAAAGCCTAATTAAAGCTATTTGACCAGTACTAGCTGCTCCTCTAAGTTTTGACAGCTGCACTCAGAGAGACGAATCTGGGGAACAATCCCTTTAGTTAGGATGCAAGAGAAGTAAATGCCGTTCTTTAAGAAACCCCTATAGCGTCATTAAGCTGTACACTCGGCTTTACAGACCTCAGAGAAACACTTGACACCCCAAATGATGAGGGAACGACTCAAAGTGAAATGTGATGAAGTAGCAGAAAAAACGGTTGGACGGGGGTGGGGTTTTGGGCTGGGGGAGAGATTAAGCTAATCCGTGATGCTCCAAGGCAATAGGTCGAGTAAGGTCAAACGCAACACCTTGAGCCGATACAATCCTTAACATCGAAAAGACACAAATGATGGAGCACCACTCTGTACTGTACATAAGAAGACGAAACTAGACCCAACGAGACTGCGGATAACTGCTCCTTGTTTTTTACGCACGTGTTTTCTTTAGTTACAAGGCATTTCGATCGAAATGAACAATGAAAGAAATATACATATCAAAAAGAAGTACAAAAAAAAAGCAAACGCCTCTGATGAAGCTAGAAACTGGCCTCCTAACCGACCTGTTAAGGAAACAGCCTTAAGTAACCTATATAGAATTATATAGAATGGTGAATGGAATAAAAGCTGCAGGCAAAACTACATTTCTTTCATTTTTAGTTCAGAACTACACTTCCCATCAGGTGGGTGTTTTTATGTCCTGTGCCATTAAAAAAGAGAGACGAAATCAAGGACAATTCATGCCAATCATTGTGAGTATCACAGTGCATGCTGTCTTTTCATCAGCGCGGGTTCTGGAAGATCTTTAATTGACTGACGCGATGTGGAGATTTTGTGTTGACGAGCTATTTACATGTTTAATTTGCAGAGCAAACACAACGTCTCCAGCTGGGACCACTTTAATTGGAAACCATTTTTTCCCTTTGTCTTTTTGCCCCCCCCTCCCCTCCCTTATTACAGTGGAACCCAAAAAAGAACAACAAATGACCAGCTACACGGGTTAGGCGACGGCGACGGTGGTGTTTCAGAAGATACATGTCATTCAACTCGCGACTAAAGAGCTGCTTTTAGTCAGAAGCAGCAACTAAAACCAAGCCCAAAGCGAAGTGGCGGACGCTCGATATTTCTGGAATGATACTTAGGTGGCAGGCGCAGGTCTTGCAGTTGCAGTATAATGTCAAGTGCTGTAAATGTTTGATCTGTAAAATACTTCCACATTAGAGCTTAAAGGATATAGCTTTTATGCTCACTATGACTCTATGATAAAGGCGCTTTAGAAATAGTACGATTTGTACAATCACAAATGTTCATGGAATTCTCCCATGAACACTGTATCTACAGGATATTAACAAAGCTGCAGCATATGTAGTCAAACTGATCCAGAAATATGATGTGAAACATGCATTTGATATGAATATAGGTTTTTTATCCCTATTATTTGGTCAGCATATGAAGAGTTTCATTCCAAATTGCCGGGCAACGGTTTGGATATGATGAGTGCTCCAAAAGTTCCCATTTCATGCGAGTTCTCTGATGAAGGTGGCATTAATAATACTATAGTACTGATATAAAAATGCATCCCGGAACAAATAAGTTAATAGGACACTGAACTGCAGGGATGTCCTATAGATAGTAGTACGTAGTGCATGTACAGTGTACAGACTGCCCTTTCATTTAGTTGATTTCCCGTCAAAACTGACATTAAGCAACTGAAACTAAAACCTCCAACACCAGGTATATTCCATTAATATTTAATGTGTCCACTCTTTACGTTTATGCACCTACTTCCAATCGTAAAACCAATCATTTACAGCTGTGCCCTCCCAGCCAAAGCTGCTTCTACATTATTAAACTTTAAAGACCCAAACTCATCCTAACTCCCCTACAAATGTCTTCTTCACTGGATCTGAAATAGCTAAATAAGATATTTCTGAGATCAGATATAAAAGAATTTATATTTAACTGTTTGGTTTCCAAAACTGGAGTTCTGGACACATTAGGTATCGTGCTGCATAGTAGCACTGCTGCCCTGATGGCGTATTCTAACCTTTAGTCAATCATGTTAAGATGCTGCTGCCAGTTAGATCATTTAAGGACAGGCAGTCAGTAAAGGAAAGAGTAAAACCCACAACGGCTGAAGCTTATGGCAAAGCGACTACCGCTGCCCGCTCCCAGGAAAACTCCACAGTCAGGAGCACACTAAAGAAGTGATAACATGGTTAACATAGGCATGGCTTTCCACCACTGGGCGAGTGAAGGGATGAACAGCAGAGGAGAAAATCAAGCTCCACTCTTGCTTTCCTCTTACATCACATGCTTCAAATTCACCGTCCATCTGTCCATCCTTCCACTCTGAGAAGACAGCGCAACACTGCGGGTCTGAAAGGCTGTACTAGAACTCTGGAATTGACATCTGAGATGGAGTATTACCATATATTTTATATAGTGATATGTATCTAATACTGAAATTGGCATTACTTTGGTCGTAAGAAGCAGGAAATGCGACCAACTTCTAAAACTGAACTGAAAAGAATATCACTGCAGATTTCTATGAATCTCTGGAAAAGAATGGAAGCTGTAATAAAGCTGAAGAGTGGACACACTGAGTACTGAAAAAAGGAAGGTATATGTAGTTGTTGAAGCTGCTGTAGAATGTTGTTAAGCATATGCTGAAAAATTAATAACGTGTTTTCTAAGGCAGTTTTAATGGTAAAGTAAGTAATGACACAGTACTGTATGTAATTATAATCTGAATCTATATAATATCTGTTAATACTGTAGAACAGTCTCCCTACTGCTTTCAGAATCGACCGCAATTAGTTATAATCCCACTTAATACTATCTAATTTAAGTTACTAAATGAAAAACATGTCCATTTTCAAACTTTGCCTGTTCCATATGATTTCGATAACACCTGCTGCTTCGTATTGTGTGAATATGTCATGCCAAATGAACCAATGGAGACAATTTCACTTTTTACTTATTTCACTTTACTTTAAAAGTGCACTTTTCCTTCTTTTAAAACCCCAGAGACGGTGGTGTTGGGTTGTAGAATTGTACAGTGATATTACATTGTAATAACTGGTCTACACCAGTAAATTTGGAACCCTGGCAGTGCAGCTCATGTGTTATTATTTCTGTAAATGTTTTTTAGAAAAGAAATCTCACAGTTAATAAGTCATAGTGAGATGGGATTACTGCGGAACCGCATTTATGCTGATTTGAAACACAGCGTTTTGTTGGAGGGGGCTGGCGATGAGGGGATGTTAGAAGTGTGTGGTAATGTTGGAGCTGGTCTATGCACAGCAGGCTGATGACGCCGCTGCTGGAAGGAGCCGGCGCTGCTTGTTGTTGATTAGCTGCCAGAGGGGCCCAGATTTCTTTGACAGACTGGCACGACTCAAACGAGCGCAGGAACAGCTGTGGCGCGAGCCACTTACATTTTTACAAACCCACCACCCAACAAAAGAGGCGACAGTTGGCAACTTTGGACTGGAGGAGGGAACTGGAATATTTGCATACAGAAAGCTGCGAGGCTTGCACTGCTGACCGGGAAATATGGGAATATGGGAGTGTTTCAGCGCGTTCTGATGACAATATTATAAACTTATAAATGACTGATATACAGGTATATGTATATATATACCTGCCTGCAATAGTAGTTTTATTGACTAGTTGAGATTGCATGAGTGATTAATTGACTATAATCATATTGCTATTCGCATTTCGTGGATCACCGTGTCCAACAGCTATTGCACTATGATAAAATTGTATCGATCGGCGTGCTGATTGAATTAAAAGTAGAGCACTGCATAAAGGTACACAGTAAAATCACCTGGGTTAAACGAACACCTTCGATGGCTCTTGACTGTACAGCGAATATATTTACACTCATCCTAAATATACATAGGTGCTGATTGAACACTAGCAATCTTCCTGTGTAGATTCTAGAGAAGCTTATTTAAGAAATACGCCACTACATATTCAGAGATTATGGCTGGTTTGCAATTCAACTACAGCTATTTTGTCTTTACGCAGCTCTAGCTTATGCTTAGGTGACTAACCTCCACATCTGGTTATTTCATTCCATGCATCCGTTTTAGCTATGTACGAGTCATTTTCTATCATCATCAGAGCAGAAAAAGGAATCCGAAATGTCCTCGTTTGTACATCTGAAACGTTAAAGCCAAAACAGGTTTCACTGTTGCCAGTAAAAAGTACACAAATAAATAATCGTGGTTGTACGAAAAAAGGACACAAAAGAAAAAGAAATCGAATATACCAATATGGTATGGAAAAATCATTTAGATTCATTCTTAAATATAGACTCTAATAAATTCTCATTGCATACGCAGGCACTTTTTGTATAATCTTGGTGAAATTCACATTTCACACACATATACTCTCTCTCTCACTCACATTCAGGCTCTCGAAGATGGTACAGAACTGAAACCTACGAGCTGTGGGGTGTGTAATCAATGGAACCGACACCCGTCACTGAGAATCAGGCCCGCAATCCTCCACCGAGACGTTCTCACGCACCTACACCGATGGAACGAAACAGAACAGCAATGGAGAAGTGGCTCGCATCTCACTGACAGTGGACGTAACAGTGTACTACTGATAACCAACATTAGGGTGGCATCGATAAAGAGTTCGCAGACTGCTCAACTGCTGATAGATGGTTATTCGGAAATGTCATTTAGGCTATGACGATGACCCCTACAGGGTCAAATCAGCCTGTTTGGGAGTAACTTAAACTCTTTATAGATAACAGCTTAACATTGTGTGTTTGCGCACCAACAAAGATGCTGAAATCCCCCACCCACTCTTTTCCCAGAGAAAACAACCCAAAAAAAAAAAAAGAAAAAAAAGAAAAAAAACACAGCACAGAACACTTCATAAAACTCGGGTAATCATGAGCGATGACCGACTTTTTCGGAAACTATCTAGAACACGCTCCGTGAACATGCAAGATTTGAACAAACATCAAATAGTAAAAGAGTTGCCATATAGAACACAGTCAGTATGGTACATATTGGAAAGGTCAAAAGAGCCGCGGAGACAATGCTCTGTCGGGTGTGCATATGTACTCGGTCAACTGCACAGAGAATCCTCCGTCACAAACGGGTCGTGAGAATTTTAAGACATGTGGTCCCCATAAGGAATTCAGCTTTGGAATAAAGCCAACGTGAGTGTTACGTATCGATAGCCATCATGGCACTGGCACTGTAGAGTGCAGTAAGAGGGCTGTTCGAGGGATGGATCTCATCTGACTGCTGTTTTTTTTTTTTCTGTGGGTTTTTTTTATGTCTTTGACCTCCAGTCCCTCAGGACACATATGATGAAGCCATCAAGGGATGCAATACAAAAAAACAATACTGACATGGAGAAGGATTACATGCTGGGCACCTGTGTAAACCTTCTCCAGAGGGAGATGGCCGTTGCTTGATAGCAAACAATCTGCACTGTACATAACAAATGGAAAGCTCAGACTTCGTCTGGTCTTTAAACACAGATCTTGTGGATCAAACTCAACTGATCATCGAACCTACTGTAGCACTGCAGCAAAACCCAGTTTGCTGTAAAGGCCTGTGGGAGGATGTGCATTCTTTTCTGACATCTCTGATACTGTCTGTCCACAGCAAGGATTCCACTAATTCCACTGCTTTAATGCACTCGTAAAACTAAAGGTGCCAAAAAGGGATGATCCCATAGATGGGCTGCATTTTTTTACCCTACTGACCCCACAAAAAAAAATACATCACCAAAGGAGTCATGTCAAAGCATCGTTTTGTCAAGTTCAGTGTGTACAGCCGGAGCTTTCTCTGTGCTATTGTGTAGGTTAGCTTTGTATAAAAGATACACAAGGCTTCCTTTCCTGTTGGATGTTTCATGTTTTCTGAGTGCAATTCGGACGCATAAGCACTTATCACACTAGATTACAAATCTTGGTTACTAAGTGTGTTCTTAAATTCCTTAGGCCTAAAATTTACAGATGTTGGCTACTGGTCCCCATAAGCTTTGCTTTTGTGTTCAGGACAATAAGGTTTTGAAGAGTTTACTATTCTCTAGAACATTTGCAATACATTCAGTGCTGAGTAGACTTCAAGTAGCTTCTAGAAATGTGACAACTCTCAAGAGGTTTACAGAACTGTCTGGAACTTTCTAGAATTTGGACAATTGTTTAGAACTTTCTACAAAGCTGGGACAGTCCAGTAGTCTACAAAGAAGTATAAATAGAGATTTGTTACAATAGCCATTTCAGTTGACGTTCCAACTGAGTAAGCTGATAGTGGATACAGAGCTACAGTTCATTTAAAGGGCAACAAGATGACACTGCATCCCATAGACTTCTGCTATGTCTGTGGCCAATTTATCGAGACCAGAGCAGAATGGTACTCCTTCAAAGCATCTGCTAAGATGTGCCAAGCATACTTCATCATGCCTGTCAGGGATCACGACGAACTGGGGGCACCTCATTTTATGTGCAAGCAGTGCAAGAAAACTCTTGAGGGTGGACGATTGCTGCCAGATTAGATGTCTGAATTTTACTTTGTGAAGTTTTAAGGATTCGTTGAAGTTTAAAAGTTGTTATTAAGAAATCTATCACAGTTTTTGATGTTTTTTTGTGATATACAGGGGTTGGACAATGAAACTGAAACACCTGTCATTTTAGTGTGGGAGGTCTCATGGCTAAATTGGACCAGCCTGGTGGCCAATCTTCATTAATTGCACATTGTACCAGTAAGAGCAGAGTGTGAAGGTTCAGTTAGCAGGTAAGAGCACAGTCCTGCTCAAAATCCCGCAATGCACACAACATTATGGGTGACATACCAGAGTTCAAAAGAGGACAAACTGTTGGTGCACGTCTTGCTGGCGCATCTGTGACCAAGACAGCAAGTCTTTGTGATGTATCAAGAGCCACGGTATCCAGGGTAATGTCAGCATACCACCAAAAAGGACGAACCTCCACCAGCATCACGTAGTGATGAACTAGGTGTTTCAGTTTTATTGTCCAACCCCTGTATATGTACAGTATATATTACTGCGCTGGGTTAATATCTTATACATTAGTAAGTAATGTGTGAAATAAATTTAGGTTTCTTCATTTTGAATTTTATTGTCCTGCTCACAGAAGCAGAGTTTGTGATGAATATAGCTGTTTTTTAATCCAAAGCAAATGGAATATAACACATAGAAGCCGACAACATAGTGTTACTCAGGTTTAATAAGAGTAACACTAATTCTCGTATTCATAGAAGTGCTCAGCAAAACCTCAGAATCTGTTCGATTAGGTCAGAAAGGTTTTTTTTGGCACCTTCGTTTTTAAGAGTGCTTAAGATCTCCAAACAACAGCACCTTGCGTTCCACATGCGCTACAGTTCCCTTTAATGTAAAAGCTGATGTCCATGGGCCCCTGGGACAACCACACACAGTTCAGAAGGTTTGCAGGACAGACGTCCAAACCCCTCCGTCAGGGTCCCGGTGGCTCGGAGATGGCAGTGCTGGTGACAATACCGGTGGAGGGAGGGAGTGATGGAAGGAAAGACGAGGTGGAAAGGAAGAGAGTGAGAAAGTGAACTAGAGAGAGTGAGAGAGCACAGTGAAAGCGCCAGCACTATAACAAATGGGCCTCGATCCGGAGCCAGTGCAGTCCCTGGCGGATGTAGCGCACCAGTTCCGTCATGCTGCTGTGTTGCGTCAGCGGTTCCATCACTGAGTCCAGCTCCTGAAAGAACTCTGCCAGGCAAAGAACACACAAAGACACAGTGTGAATACAAAGTATAAGCAGGTCACTTTTTATGATACTGATCCTGAAACTTTTAGTATTAGTTCATATAAACTTTCCAGCTCAGAAAGAGAAAAGACAGCACAGGGTTTCGTCAGATGAACTGTTTGGAAGCTTCCTCTCTTTGAGCTGCTGGTGAAGAGGCCCTACACATAATGAAGAAGGAGACTAATGCCTCTGAGGTTCGTAAGGGTGTTGTAAGGGTAATACAGAGGAGCTGAAAACACGTTTTGGACTTTTAACTGACTTTAGACTAAAATGCTTTGAGTGCTTTGAGTGACCCATGCCTTAATTATGTTTGTCATTTAAACAAATAACTGAATATTGCATTTTAACACTAACAAAACAATTATAACACTCAAATCTTTAACAAATGTTTCAGCAGTAACTGTTTTGTTTTGAAAATTTTTAATAGCACAATTTTTTTTATAAAGTTTATTCAATTGCAGGGGTGTGTCAGTAGAGATTAACTTTTTCGTACTTCAGATTAAAACGACAGCAAAACATGTATAAGACAAGAGAAAACAAAATAAGACATGCAAAAACAAAAATAAAAGTGTTTAGGGGTTTAGGGGTTTGGGTTTGGCTATTTCCCAAAAACGTTCCTTATAAATGATCATTTTCTCTATATTTAGCTTATTACTGAGCAGTGCCTCAGTTAACCCCGTCAGGTTAAATAGATAAAAACATAATCTGTGTATATATCTAAAGTCTGGCTGTTTCATTCTTTTAAATGAATGAACTGTGTACACTGTAACATAGAATTTATAATATTTAATTGCACATTATATACCCTATTTCGTCACTGTCCAAAGACAAAAAAGTGGCTCCAAAATATCTACTTTTTTTAAAGCAATATGGGCCGTTTCTATTGGTCTATATGGTCCATTCTTCATGAAATTGTCACACAGAGTAACCAGCAGCTGCTGTGTTCAAATGATGCAATAAAGTTAAAACCGACAAAATGGAGATCCATGTTTTTCTATGGACAGGGACGATATGCTCATTTGTCCTGATGATGGGGCATTGTTGTCTAGTACAAAAGCCCGTATCGTGGGATGACATCAAACCTTTACTTACTCTCTCTATTCACTGATGTCTAGTGTACCACCGGTCCTGAATTCAAGCATCAGACTACATATATCTGGTTATCATGTTGCTATTTTCAGCGAATGAGCATATTAGCGATTTGTGTTAAAATGGTTCATGGCGTATCTTTATTCATTCTTCAGGGTGTCCAATTATATCAAAATTACATTCTGTTATACAAGAAATTCCTTTCACTGTTTACAATGTGCCCTATATCATACCTACAGCTAGAGGTTATATTTGGCTATCAATCAGATATATCCTTTGTTTGTTTTTTTTACTTTGGTTGGCTTATCCATTAATCTTCTTTTCTCCATCATTGTAACTTTAAGAAGTTACCTTGTGACCTGCACCAAAAACCTGATACATTTTGGTGAAGATGGTTTCCACCTGAATTGCATTGTAAATTGGTTTTATTGACACCCGAGATCTCTATATATGTTTATTATTGTACACTGGGTGTTAAAATTCTTGAATCTGAATAGGTGAAGCTGAAAGACAGAGATAGTATGAACTTTACAGAATGGTGACAGAAAATATTTCTCTCTTTACCAAGTAACGATTAACTGAAGGCCAGTGTGCTCTTAACCTATCCATACGCCTATGGCCACTCGGGTGGACCTAAAAGCCCCAGATCTAAGCTCACTGTGCTGTAATGGGCCAATTTCAACATCATTCTGACCAAAGGCTGAACCCAACAGGCCCTAATTGAGTTCATTATGAAAAAAGACAGTCAGGAAGGGAGTGGGAGAGAGGGTCACGCTGGCTTCTTATGGGTGACTTCTGAGGTAGGGAAACTGCACACGACACGTACAGTGTCTCTACACTTTTTAATTAGCCTTCTCTAGAGGAACAAGCAGCAGAGAAAATGACAGAGGAAGCCACATCAAACCTCCAGCGCTACGAAGCCACTCCGTCTCCAGTGGTCCGTACAAATGTTCAGTCACTGATAAGGCTAATGCGTGAAAGGGGCCAGCTCTCTCTTTCAACTTCCTTTCAACCTCTGACAGATGTAGATAACATGTAAAATAAGACCAATCGGGTTCGTGAGCAAATGGCTTTGCCGCTCGTTCAGTATGAACGTTTTCCAATACTCTACGAACCACAGGAAATGGATATGCTGTGAGCGGAATTCCATTCTCTCACAGCTATTTTCAAACTGAACGATACGGATGATTCAGGCATTTTCATCTAAATTTCATCTACAAAACCCCCATAACCCAAATCTGTATTTTAAACAAGTATAATGTGGCCATAAAACCTAACAGACAGGAATACTAAACTCCATTATTCATGCTCATTCCCCACTGAAAATCAACTGGAGTCTTTGGACTAAGCCCAGTGTAGGACCGGAACAGAGGGTCCTAAATTTCTCCGCTGACATGTTGAGGTCAGGCTTTTACGGTGTTTGGATGATCCTTGTCAACTGGTTAGGTGGGAAAACTGTCACACTGCTAAATCACACAGCAACTGCCAGCAGCCGGACTTGGGGTTTATCAGCAGCCGATAAATCTATCCCTGAACAATACGTTCAGTACAGTCCACGTTTCAACACCACTAGTCAAATTACAAGTTTTGATTTTCTAGACTTTAGAAGTCTAGACTTTAAACAGCCCAGAGCCAAGAGCATGTCCAGAGTGTTAATACACACTTCCATAAACTAAGAACAGCCATACCTGTTTACACTGCAGGTCTGCTAGTTCCTGAATAATAAGCCACAGTACGGTAAGCCTGGGATTTCAAGGGGTTACAACATTCTCAAAAGTGAACTTAAACATGGATTGTGCTATAACTTTTGCAAAGGTCACGTTAAAATTAGGGTAGGTATTATGAGCACTGTCTGAAAACTATGAAAAGGTCCTGAACATCCCAGTTTCACCATGACTACAGCTACTGTAGAGATAATTCACTTGAATATAAATAAAGTTTACTGGTTACTGAATACCTGCTAATCTCTGCCAGTTTTCCAGACCCAGATTAAGCCTAAGACTAGACAGGAAAGAATTCCCTAAGGAGAATTTCCATTGGCGCAGCATTTTTGTCTGTGACAAGGCTTAATCCATGTCCAGGAAAGCTGCCATTTATCTCCTAAGTAGTCATACAATATGATTCCCACCTGTTTGGAGGCCTCTGAGTTGAGAAAAGCGAAGACGTTTTTTCACCACATCAATGTTCAGACGCTCTTGCATCAAAGAACTGAGCAGTGTTGCCAAATTTGGTGGATGCCTTCCCTGGCACAGTTCTGAGGAGAGTTTCCTGTAGACTGGGATTTTAGCCACTGCTGGTAGACCTGTATGACTGTACACTTCCATACACCTGCTACTTGCTGAATCAGCTACTTGTTCCATCTCTTCTCCATCTATGAATCCTGTCACTACCGACACCCTGCGAGTATTTATAGTCCCATGATTCTCGTGCAGTGCCATCTGCAGGAGCTTAAACTACCACCTTAAACATGCAAAGTGACATTTTTTTTTCTATGGAGCTTCTGAATTTAGGTAAGTTCAGTTTTATCATCGAAAAGTACCATCAGAGGGGAAACATGTACTCAGCTACAGCAACAAGTGCACTTCTTTCTTTTTTGCTTACGCTGCCAAGTGCATCTCTGGCGTCCTATACCTACCTTGGCTTTCGTGGGCCAGCTTGTCGGCCGTGTCCCAGTGCTCGTAGCTGCGCAGGATGTTGTTGGTGATGTTGACGTGGCTGGCGGCCATGTGGTGGATGCGCTGGGGGATGGCTACGCTGCCTGATGAGGAGGAGGAGGAGGAGGAAGAGCCCATGGCTCCGGTGTTACTGCTGACAGAGCTGATGGGGGAGGGACTCAGGGACATGGGCGAGGGTGTGCCAGTGCTTCTGTACAGAGAAAGAGGGAGGAAACGTTTACATCAGTTAATGAAATAATAGAAATACGAGAAAGTCTGATACACAAAACTCTGCTACCTGTTTTCGGCAATTTAATAAACTCCAGTTTTTACTGCTGTGGAGAAACAGCATTATCTCTAATAACTGTAGAACTGTCCAAGAACCAGTAGTGCTTCTTTATATGGCCAACACAAAACACTGCCTCGTCTTAGAAAGCCAGGTATTAATAAACAAGTCAATACTATTACTATTATGCATGCAACAACCGTGTAAATGTTAAATTTTAAAAATGTGTAAGTTATTGAGTTACTGATCAGATCAGAGTTTAGTGGCCAATGTTGACACACATAAGGAATTTGACTTAAATTGATTAGATTGTAATTATTAAATGCTCTTACTTTTACAATGCTATGCTATTTTAAGGCTTTACAGACGAAAGGGCTCCATTTTAAAAACGAGATGCAACAATAAAGCTTTGCCAGTTGTATACGGAGGTTCTTGCAAGTTATCATTCACACTGGAAGAACAAGTTAGCGGTTAGATATGTGGTTAGATCTGTAAACAGTTGATGTAAGAATTTATTATTTATCTCATTGTAAAGACACAATGCAGAGAAAGTACATACTCAAGTCATATTATTATGACCACCCGCCGATATCCAAAGTAACCACCGTGTGGAGCACAGACAGCAGCTAGACAGGCCGGGAGTGACCCAATAAGGTCCTAGTAGGTTATCACAGGTATCTGGAGCCAGGCGGACTGCAGTGCATCCCATAGCTGCTAGCGGGTGCATTGGGATTTGTGTTTACAAATAAGATATATTTTAAAAATCGATTTCAATTTTATTGGAAATGGGCTTTGAGTAACACTAAATTGCACCAACTGTGAATTATTAAAAAGTGCAACCTAAATAAATTGCTACAAGTAAAACATGACCTGGATTGAAAGAATAGTTTGTTATAGTTCTCTTTTTAGGCCAAATAAACTGAATGTGCTTGTACCAAGCTGTAATGTAATAGTAATGTTTTTTAAATTGGACCAACAAAACAAACACCTTACAGTGTGGAGCTCCAGAAAACGTCCAGTAAACACAGTTATTGAGGACTCTGATTGACTAAACATGCTGAAATAAACATTTATGTTGAGTTTTGACACGTCATAGCAGCAATTTACCCAAAAATCTAAAAAGGGATCGACAGGAGCATAGTCTTAATTTCAGCTTGTAGTATCTCGCCTTAATTACGACGTGGTTAATTACATAGTCATGTAATTAAATACACTTACATGCATTTTACATTTTGTATCCCCCGGCCTTTGCTTTAGAGTTTAGTGTCAAGAAATGACAGATACAGGCAAATCGTGTGAACAATCGACGGTTCAGTAATAATAAAACAGCATTGTGAATCTGGTATTAATTGAAAGGCTGAATCAGAGAGCTCAAGATACATTACCAAACTAGTCTTTTGACTAGCTTAGCACAGTTCCTCGTCTGAGCCTTATTAGCATCATGCTGAGGTTTTCGCTCCCACACAAGCGCAGCTGGAACCGTGTGCCAGTCAAGCAACATGCACATCAGTCTTTTTAGTGCTTAAACCTAAACAATCAGGCCACGTCGCCTGTAATCCAGTGATAAATTGAACCTCGCTCGAGCCCCGCGAGGCTAAATTATGTTCGCTGTCAACAGCGAGGCCCGTTCTTGGGCAGTTTCGTGGGCTTTGCACGAATAAACAAACCGTTGGCGGCAGGGAAAGACGGCACAGACAGCAGGAAGGGAGAAAAGATTCATGATGGTGAAGAAGGTAAACACAGTGCAGAGAGGAAAAAGGGGTGGGGGTGCTGGTGTTGATCATAGCTGCAGCAGGTAGGGGAGGATTAGACCGCTCTCTTTGCTGCTAATGTATTAGCGAAGGGCAGAGAGGCTGGAGGGGTCTGGCCGCCTAAGCTAATTGGTTTTGACAGGCGCGCTGGCTGCAGAGCAGCAGGCCTGGGTAGTGTCCAGCCAGAGGCCAACTCTCTCTCTCACTCTCACTGCCTCTTTCTCACACACACCGAGCTTCCTGTGCAAGCCCACCCCATGGACGTTAGGTTGCCATGGTGCTGGCAATAGAAGAGCTGGTGCCTTCCCAGAGTTCATCTCTTCATGCCCTCTCATTTGCTTAAAGTAACCATGACCGAGGTTCCGCATCGCACGCCCATAGGTCTACACTTTCCCACTGCGTACTGCAGGCTGAAGAAGAGGAGCTTTTTCATGAGGTTGGGCAGCGATATTAAAGACAGGACTTACTTTCCATTGGCTCCCCATGGTGAAGGTGCTTGGGAACTTTTTGCCGAGTTCTGGAGAAAGAAAAAGGAGCAGGAGAAAGAGAACATTATTTATGTTAACCGCCGGAGCGCGTTGGGTGAATGCTGCGCTTGTGGTGGAAAAGCTCAAACACGATTAATCATAATGGGCTTACAGGCTGACAATGTGTGCAGATAATTGATGGTATTAATTTGTACACTAACTGAATAAATGAACTGCTTTTAATAACGGCATGCAAAATTAATGAGAACACGCTATTCAAACAAATACGAATTCAATTTAGCTGGGTGAAAATTGGCTTCACGAAGCTCAGAAACTCTTGTGGTGGAGCAGATGTGGCGGAGGGAGGGTGGGAGGTGCTTTACCTTGAAGTACTCCATTAAGGAGCGCGAATACTTCATGGCGTGATCCTTCTTCAGCTTGAACATCCGCAAGTACAGCAGGGACAAACAACGATTGCTGTGAAGGAAGAAAACACGCATCCCAATTATGCTCAGTATGCGAACATAGGCCGGTTTCTCCTAGCTAACTCCTTCTCCCCCCCCCCCCCATAACTACAGCACAGAGCAGGTCAGAGACCACCTCAGTCATTCATGATGTGCAGGATATTCCTGATGAAATTATTTATGAGATGATCCTCCTGCATAAGGAAGGTTAAAACATACAAAGACAATAGGACAACTAACAATCATTGTATCAACTGTGATAATCCATCCCATGCAGTTTCGATATCCTCACACAGTGCCTGCAGATTGTGTGGTAGCAGTGGAGGTGGAGTGACACCAGGCCTTCTGGACATGTGACAACAAACCGCTCATTTGGTGCTGACCACGGTGCCTCCACACATAGATTCACTGGTCATCTCCACCAGGACAAAACCGGGACTCATCACTGAAGATGACCTGCTGGCACTCTAAATCACTTTATGGCAGTGGGGGGGGGGGGGGGGGGGGGGTGGCGGCGGGGGGGGGGCGGGCGGGGGGACGGGGAGACCAGGTCGAGGGGGGGGGGGGAGGGGGGGGGGGAGGGACGGGGGGGGGGGGCTGATGGGGGGGGTGGGGGGGGGCCGGGGGGTGGGGGGGGGGGGGTCGGGGGTGGGGGGGGGGGGGGGGGGGGGGGGGGGGGGGGGGGGGGGGGGGGGGGGGGGGGGGGGGGGGGGGTGGGGGGGGGGGGGGGGGGGGGGGGGGGGGGGGTGGGGGGGGGGGGGGGGGGGGGGGGGGGGGGGGTGTGGGGGGGGGGGGGGGGGGGGGGGGGGGGGTGGGGGGTGGGGGGGGGGGGGGGGGGGGGGGGGGGGGGGGTGTGTGGTTGGGGGCGGGGGCTGGGGGGGGGGGGGGTGGGCGGGGAGGGGGGGGGGGGGGTGGCGACACTATTGCAGTTTTTGGCAACGGTGATGTGGTATTAAGGGCCGTCTCAGTGATGACTCATGGAGGGCATCTCTGCTCTGCACTGAATGTCTGCAATCGTGGCTGTTGGGTCAGTCAGGAACAGTGATAAGGCCCGTCCTTGCTTACGTCACATGCACGGCTGAGTGTGAAACCTGAATCATTAGCATGTCTCACAATGTCAAATCTAATACTGGGAAAGGTGATGTATTATTAGATTAGATATTATTAGATATGGTATGTAATTAAGAATAACTTGGTCTCTTGTACAGCACTCTGCATACGCTGTATAGCAGTTGATTCTGGTATGTGCAGATAACGTAAGAGTACCGGATAGTGTATGGCTGGTAGCACAGAGTGCCTGACCTTTCGGTCGTACGCTTGTGAGACAGCAGATGCTCAGGACATATGCACCGCCCCATGCAACCCAACTAGCCCTCTGTCATTTCTAATAGGACCAGACTCCTCATCTCGGAAGCCATAAGAGTGTGTCCTTGCAGGCCAGGATAACTAGGTCAGACGCAGGATGGCTTTCATAAGCGGCTGATGCTTTTTTTTTTTTTCATACCTGTCGATGCATATACACTGATTCTGTGACACGCCCTTATGTCTTACTTCAGATTCCACCGCCTGTGTGCAGCTTCACTTTGGTGACAAGAGTAAAAGATATTCGGCAGCCCCTCCTCTTCCTTAAAATGCATCTACAACCTCAAATGCATCATCAGGGCTTTGATTGAGGCCTATAAAACGGAACTGAAGGAGCCTTTGAAAGTCCCCTTCAAATGCCAGATGACTTTGGTTAACAAGAGGGCGAGGCTGGTGGCTGAATTTTAATCCGGGTCGACTGTCATCCTGCCACGAGCACAAATCTAACCTTGACATTCAAACATAAACAAGCTTTCGCGAGGTGACAGACAGGCGGGCGCGGGGACGCCTTTCATCTGGGCGGGGATATATATCCGGCCCGCTGCCGTACAGAAATCTTTCATTATCCTCTAATGGCTTAATGAAATACAAGAATAATGATCCGGTCTAAGCTGATTAAGCGCTTTAGCAGTGTTTTAAAGCCTACCCCCCCACCAGATACCAACGATTGTCGACTGGCGGTGGCTGAGAGGAGATTTGGACGGAGCAAAGTGGCAGGTTTAGCTTCTGATTGCTGAGAAGGTGTGATGGGTTTTATGGTGCCACCTGTGGGACTCTTCATAGGCAGGCTGAAAGCATAACCTTTGCTCTTCAAACGCATGCTGGCATTTACCTGACGCTCATGATGACTGTATTCAAATTTAAAGATGAAAAGGATCAGGGAGGAAAGTGAATGCCCTCTAGTTTTAAGGGGGGGGGGGGGGGGGGGACTAGGGGGGGGGGGGGGGGAGGGCGGGGGGGGGGGGGGGGGGGGGGAAAAGAGGCGGGGGGGGTGAATCATTTAATGACGTGGGACAAGAATTTTTAAGAAGGTCATAATTTTCAGGTTCTCAACCTTAAGACCCTGCTATCACGTCTTTTCCATTTACGGCGTTTAGCCGACTCTCTTATCCAGAGTGACTTACAAGGTTAATCATATTACAGGTAGGCCAGTGTGGTGTTAGGAGTCTTGCCCAAGGACTCTTATTGGCGTAGCACAGCACAGTCACCGAGGCCGGGATTCAAACCCCAGTCTCCTACATCTGCTGGTGGCGCCCTGGTGTGTAGTGGGGTTATCTGCTAAGCTACACCAACCACTTTTAAAGAGATACTCTGAAGTTCCAAGACAAACTGTCCATGCAGCACATATATGGGAACTAAGCTGCATTTCTGTGATGTCACAAATAAACAGGGCCTATTTAGCCTACAGTTTTTTAGCCCCTCCCATTTAACTTTTGTGGCACAAATAGTTGCACCCAGAAGGAATCAACGACCCTTGGTGGGGGGTTTGACATCGTGAGACATGTGAAGGATTCACACTCTGCCGTGCATATGAAGTAAGCAAGGATGGGCTTTATCACTGTACCTGACTGACCCAACAGGATTGGGAACATTTAGCGGGCAGTGATGCCCTCCATAGTTAGTTCCAGCCATTGGCAGATGGCTGTGTGATGCAGGACTACAGCGCCCAACACCACGCCAACGTCCCCAAAGACTGTAATGGTGTTGTGCCAGACTCTCATAGAGAGACTCAGAATGGCAGCATATCTTCTACAGTGATGAGTCCCGCTTTTGTCTTGGTAGAGATGAAACCAACAAATCCATATGAAGGCACAGTGCCACACGTTCAGAAGGCCTGGTGTCACTCCACCTCCACCCCTACCGCAAAGGAATCTGCAGGAACTGAGTGAGAATATTCTAGCTGCATGGGATGGACTATTACAGGACACCATTAGGAACCTCTACAACTCCACGCCGAGACTGTGTCAGTAAACATGGCAGCCTGACCCCATACTGAGAGACACTACTTCTGTATGTGTAGCTCAATAAGTATCGATCACATCAGTCTAAATTTATCATCATTTATTGTTTCTGGCTATTCTATTGACAATAGACAATCTGTAGCTATTAGGCTATTAACTATTTATGTAGCTAACATTAACAAAAGTGTGTCACATAGCCAAAAATGATAACAGCAGTTCCTTTTATAGATGACCGTATGTCATGCATCTACTCTACATGACTTAGCACACTGACACTGTGTAAAGCTAATGTGTGGTGATTTAGGTATGTAGTTTCAATGCTCACTGAACAGAGAATAAGCAGACCTAGCTGTATGGGAATGCAGAAGCATGCATGGTGGCCTAGGTTAGAATACACTCATCATCGAAAAAGAAGACTCCTAGGAAAACTTTTAGAGCTGGTCCAAAATCCTAGGGCTTTACCAAATGAGTGCTCAAGCACTTGTTCCCATTACAACCCTTAAAAACAACAATGTTTACTTGAATTCTCATAATTTACCGTAATTCTACATTTGTTCATTAATTTCACTTATTTTCAAATCTAAATATTAAATTCTTTGATTAGTTTTGATTAGTTTTCACAGATATGCCCCCTGAAAATGATGGTAGACGATGTGCTATAGCTGCTTAGCTGGATTTCAATAATGATGCAGGAATAAGGTCAGGCTGTCTTTGTTTTTTCCATAGTCAGTTGGTTTATTAAATGATGGAAACAGATTCTCTGGCACGCTGTATAACAATAAGCGATCATGAAGTTGGTGAAGTAAATTTCATCAAGCACATAAGGTTCATTTTAGCTTCATATAGATTTACAAGCATTCATAACTTGAAGGAATCCGCTAAAGCAGCTAGACCATTTTCAGAAGACACAGGGTTATTACGCAGAATGGATGTGGCTCTACAAAGATCAACATGGAAATTTCAACTCACCACAAAACCGCTAATTTCTTCTCCGCTAGCGTGGCTGAATGGCTTGTGAAGTTCTTTAATCTCATCGCATACCTTGAACGACACAGAACAAAACAAGCAAATGAGTCAGGAAAGCAATGAGGTATCATACTGAAGTTCTCATGGCTCATTTTTATGGAGCATCGCTGCTCGCTAATGTTAATGATCACACATCTACAGAATTAAGAAAATCTCATTTCAGTATAAATGAAATCCTCTAGGTTTAATGATCTAATGCGACGCGGTTTTATGGTGCCTTATACGAGCAACCCCTGCGTGTGTGCACGCCTGTGAGTTTGCACAAGCGCAAGGGGCTCTCTCCTATAGCTCTGATTCCAATCAGCGCTGGACGAATCTCCGAGCACGCTGATGAGCTTCGAGGTCCATCTATTTTCATTCTCCGTGACATTAATAAAACAAGGGCTGCTAATTGCGTGACTTGTAATGCAGAGTTGCCCAGCGGTGGTCCTAATGACAATCATCTTTTTTTATTTTAATCATGGCAGGTAGGGTGGTCGTCCCTGAGGGAGGGAGGGAGGGAGGGAGGAAGGGAGGGAGGGAGCAAGAGAGACAGAGACAAAGACAGAAAGAGAGAGAGAGACAGATAGGCTCTGAGATGAGAAGGCTCAAGATGTTTAAGTCTTTGCTCTTACTGACCTAATGAGCTCCACGGTTTCCGAGTACATGGTGTACGGTGACTTGGCCTCTAACGGGTCTCTCTCCATGGCGTTGCCGCACTCAATGAAGGAAAGTGCGCCGTCTGCGTAATTTATGGCTTTACCAAACTTCTCCATCTGTAGGGGGAACAGAGAGGGGCATAAGAGATTCTTTTAGAGGTCTCAGTTAAGACTCTACCTAAGCTAACAATGACCAGCATCTCTATTTGCATAAATATGTAATTACATGAATTAAATATTATCTTAGGCTCATTAAAACAAGCAGAGAGGTCCAGCTGAAAGAACAGACTCTCAACTGATACCACATTTGTGTATATGGTAGTTTTAGAGTGTGAAAGTTTGAACACCCTGGTGGCCCACTTTGTGATGAAAACAAGTTCATTTTTACACATAATGCACCTTTATTTACTTTATTAAAAATATAGGTATAAATGCACTTTATGCAAAAGTTACAGCACATTTTATATTTTATGTTTTTTTTTTTATCTGGAATCTGTGCACTAAAATCTACAGAATAAAATGCCCTATTTAAATGGTGTATCCATGTACACGTCAACATATATGTACTTAGAAAATATGATTTGCATTGTTCCAACTTTTGCATATGACTATATACAGTATACTTATTGTTGGAAGGACAGAAACTGTAAGAGTTACTCCAGATACCAGATAGTTTAGTCCCGGTCTGTGAAAAGAAAAACAATCCCATATATTTTTGGCCTTGGAATGGAAGTCAGAAATGCAGACTCAATCAGCCGATGTGAGACGAATTGTAAGTTGAATTTGAGATGAATGGAGACACTTGTAATTAATGTAATTAACTATGTCATATGTTATGAATGAAAGTCAGCTTGGCTTAAAACGATAAGGTTACTGAATACACAGGTTTTTGTTGAGATAACTCAGATTAAGAACTTGCTTTAGTTTAGTTAAAAGTTCTCCTAACTCTCATCTGTAGTCTTCTCTTCTGTCTTCTCTTGGGCTCCGAGTTACAGATGGCTATGGGTTCAAACTCACAGCCTCTTGGTTGAAGGCTGAAGGCTCTGCTGCACCACCAGCAAGCTCTTAAATTTCTTAGATTTCTATGTATTTAAATGTTTAAAACACTGTAAGATGAAGTTTTAGCTACATCTTAGCTACAAAGGAAACTGAGTGTAGCTCAAACTCTATATTGTTGACTGGTTTGCAGATGAGAGATAGAAGAACTTAACCAACTTAACTATGAAATCTGAGTGAACTCCAGTGTTCTCAAGGACAGCAATGTAATCAAGAGCTTTTAAAAGTGCAAATACATAAAAAAATCACACTAAAAGGCAAAAATCACTTTTAAGTGCACATACGTATCAACGCTTCTGAACTTCCATTAAACAGCTTTTGAAAAAGCATGGGGAAACATAATTCATTTAAAGGCTAGCATAAAATTGTATTTACCAGCAGCTCAATACAGAGAGCCAACAGCGTCCTAGTTAATAAATAAAAACATCCCAGTTTATTCCAGAACAACCACAAATTGTCCACTATGGTGCCTGCAGAAAGAGACTACCGATTTTAAAACAACCTCAAGACAATGTACAGATATCTCAACCCAGAATATACACTTTTGTTTCCCAAAACTGCCTGTGGATCAGCTGCTCGTACTGGTCCTTTTACAACCCTGATTTGTTGACAAGGGCTCATACGGAAGCATGAACCCTCCCCATGAATCAGATTCCAATCAATAGTGCTAAACATAAGAGCACTAAGAAGCCTGACGCAGATCCCTATTATGCATGGGAAACTGTAAAACAGATTTACCGTCCACTTGTCTTCACAGGCACTTCTTGAACAGGTTCCATCTATTTCCAAATAAAGCTTTTAATACGAGCCGGGCGGCAGCCCCGAGATTCATTACATACCAGCGATTATGCTCCTGCATCAATTCCGTTCACTCTGTATTCATGACAAGGCTTTTACATCACTGGGCCGATTTATGGTGGAGTGGATGTAACTTTCTATAAAGGACAATGCCTCAAGAGATAATTGCCTGGATCCAATTATTAGGGCAGTAGGAGTCTGTTTAGTAAATCATGAGCAAAAGACCCTTCTCTAAAGTGCTCAGGAGGAGCAAGAATGCTCTTTTGGAGCTTATTCGTGAGAAAAGGTCCCTGCTCAAAGACCTCCTCTACACTTTTAATGACGCTCCACAATAGCAACGATGGGTTCTAGCTGCCTGTAATTAAAAGCTGCGAGGTGTCAGAAATAGCTCCGTTCACTTCGATGGAAGCTGAGTGAAAACACCAGCACCTGCTGTAATCCTCGGTTCTCATATTAACTCTGAATTAACTTCGATACACATGTTGGTGACATTGCTTGAAGGCATCATGCTAATTAATGGAAATAGAAATGCAATTAAAGTTCTTCTTTTTTTGTGTTTGCAGCGGTTTTAATTCATAAGCAATAAAATATTCCACTCTGAGGTAATATCTTGGTGTGCTAAGATGCATTGTGAGGAGGAGGACCGTCAGGCTTACCAGCGCATCAGCTTTGTGCTTCAGTTTCTTGGCTTCCTGCATATAGTAGTCTGCATTGTGAACACTGTGGAGCAAGAATATTTAACCAGGGTTACCAAGACAACATATTAGACACATTGTCTTCATACACTTTGTCATGTGCGTCAAATTTCACCTAAGGGCTTAATCAGAGTAGTGTAGTGTGGTCATATACCGTATACCAGCTAATATACTGTGCACTGTATCCAGACACTTCTTCTAAACAGCTTCTAGAAGCTCAAAGCTTTAGTAAGAGATGCTCTGGAGCAGCTGCACATGAGGCCACCATGCAGATGCTATGCTTGTTTGAAACGCAGAACACAAAGTCATACAAGCTAGCTAGCATATTTACTATGTTTAGTTGATATACCAATTTTTTTCCCACAAGAGATATTGTTTTGTCTTATATGATATCGACTACGTGTTTGGAGAGGCATTTCACTACATCCACAGGTTTGTTGTTCAGCTACCAGGGCACAATCGCGTCCTCCCCTGCCACCCATCATCCCCCTTGCTGCACTAATTCCATGAGTGAAGGCTTTCTACTCAAGGTCGCCATCTATAATAAGTGTATGTTACTACCTACATTTAGCCCAATATCTCCCCACCCCTCAGATGTTCTTATTATAAGATCACGTCTGGCCCTGGGAAACTAAAGCATCAGCTGAAGGGGTATGGAGCTCCTTAACATCGGGGTGGGAAGCAGTGGATACTCTACGTGTTAAGTGATGGACCACTATCTGATACTTTTGAGATGAGCTGAAGTGGTGAAGTGGCGTGTTGGATGTCAGATGAGCAAGTGTCTATAAAGCTTTGGACAATTAGTATATTATCTGCTGACCGAACAGGAATATCATTATTGTTAGCTTATTATAATGTTCGGTCTCATAATGAAATTACTAATACATGACTTCATGTGCAGCCAGTAACACCACAGCTTTACCAACAGGAGGGTAACACTGTAAGATCA
>JAMWET010005248.1:115000-118738 GCA_024036415.1 Prochilodus magdalenae | reverse complement strand
GGAAGACAACCCGGCGAAGCTTGTGGCTGGCGGTCATCATTTACCAAACAGGCCTCAGGTTCTTGGTCAAGGCTGGAGCAGGGCTGGATTTCAGCCTTGCCCAGATATGCTTGATGGCCCTGGGCTGGGCTGGAAGGTGGCTGGGGCTCACTCTTAGCCTGGCTCTGGCAGGCCTCAGGGTCCTGGGCTAGGCTACAAGTGGACTGGGGCTCAGTTTCAGCCCTGCTCAGACACGCCCCAAGGTCCTGGGCTAAGCTAGAAGCCTGGGGCTGAACGTCAGTCTTGTCCAGGTCCTGGGCTACGCTGGGCGAGGCCTGGGGTTGGAATTGGACCTTCCTCAAGTAGGCCTCTCTCTCCAAGGCCGCAGCCTCCTTCTCGGCCGCCTCTTTCCTGCGGAGCCTCTCCAGTTCCTCAGCTTGAACTTTGTGGATGATCGTGTTAACCTGCTCGGCGATCTCTCCACTGACCGTAAACGTAACGTCGCCCAAAGCACAAGCGATATCGTCCATAGTGTTTGATACAGAGTTTAAGAGGGAGGACATGGAGGGAAGATTGTTATGGAAGCTTCTGAAGAACGCCATGTTTGGGATGGGCTACAGAGAGCTAGTTGGCTCCTCCCCTTTGCTAAGTGCCTGTGAACAGTACTGGCGGTAGCTACTATTCCTTCTAAGGACCTTTACGTAGGGTACCATTAGTCTGCAGATCAGGCATGGCTTGCGTATGTCCTCTGTCAGTTCACCGATTCCTGTACAGGTTCAAGAGCATTTGGCCAATACACCGACAGGTTAATCTTCATCCAGGGTCATCAGTCTGAGAGACTCTCCCAGATACACAGAGATCCGGAATCATAACCATGGACCGCTTTGGCGAATCCTGGGTTTTAAAGCCACTCTAGAGCCCCCATCGCCTCGTTGTCTTGGAGAGCTATAAACCAGCTTCGTATTTCCCTCGCTGTTCAGGGGTAAACAACGCAGGGCATTTCGGGCAGATCATCAGGCACTCGTCTTCTTCTGACGGTCCGCTCTAACCACAGGAAACGGCCTGTCCTCGCGGGGGGTCCTGTTATTTTGGCAGTGTGCAGGAATGGAAGTTTTCCAAAGCCAAAAGGCAAAGGGACGGCGGGATCCCTTTTTGGCAGGATAAAAAGCTGGAGGAGTCACCTGCAGGGTGTCTGGGAGTTCCTTTTCTGGCAGAGCGCAGCTTTGGATCAAATGGAAAGAGTCATTTAATTAGGGATCGCAGTGAGGAGGCCTCGCTTAGAGCAGCGGCTTTACGGAGATACGCCACGTTACGTACGTTTGCACGTAAACACACACACACACACACACACACACACTCACACACACATACATACATACACACACACACTACATGCAAAGTTAACGCTGAATAAATAATTTTTAAATACAAACCGGATTCCATAAAAGTTGGGACACTAAACAAATTGTGAATAAAAACTGAATGCAGTGATGTGGAGGTGCCAACATCTAATATTTTATTCAGAATAGAACACAAATCACAGATCAAAAGTTTAATCTGAGAGAATGTTGTTCATTTTAAGAGGAAAAAATACTGTTGTTTCAAAATTTCATGGCGTCAACAAATCCCAAAAAAGTTGGGACAAGTAGCAATAAGTGTTGGAAAAATAAGGAAAGGGAAATTGAGCATATAACGACCAGCTGGAAGGGGACCCAATTAACAAAGTAATTAGGTCAATTGGACAACATGATTGGGTTATAAAAAGAGTCTTCTCAGAGTGTCAGTGTCTCTGTGAAGCCAAGATGGTAGAGGAGGTCACCACCTTCCATCATTGTTGCGCGGAAAGATAGTGCACGCAATACCAGAATGTGTGTACCCAGCGTAAAATAGCAAAAGACTTTTAAGGTTGTCATCATCAAACCGTGCATAAAAATCATACAAAGATTCAGAGATCTGGAACAATCGTGTGCGTTAAGGGTCAGCCGTAAAACTCTACTGGATTCTCGGATCTTCGGCGCCCTGAAACGCCACTGACGCCCAAACAGGAATGCCACTGCAAGGAAATACAACGAATGGCTCAGATAATTCAGAAAGCATGTCAAGTGAACACAATCCCACCGCCGCGCAGCTGAAAACTCTACAGGGCCAAAAGGAAAGCCATCGTAAGCCCCAAGAGCCACAAGCTCAGACGTCCGACTGGCCAGGGGTCTTTTACAATGAGTGGCAAAATGGAAGACTGTTCTGTGGTCAGATGAGTCACGATTTGAGGAGTTCTTATGGAACACGGACGCCATGTCATCCGGACCAGAGCACAAGAGAGGACAAGGATAACCAAGTTGTTATCAACGCTCAGTTCAGAAGCCGGACAGATCAAATGCTGTATGGGGTGCATTTGAGTGCTTGTGGCATGGGCAGCTTGCATGTCTGGAAAGGCACCATTAATGCAGAGAACTACGTCAGGTTCTAGAACAACATATTGCTCCCATCTAGACGCCATCTCTTCAGGAAGAACCCTGCATCTCAACAAGATAATGCAGACCACATCCTGCAGCAATCACAACTCATGGCTACGTAGGAGAAGGATCCGGGTATACGAAAATGGCAGCCTGCAGTCCAGATCTTTCACATATAGAGAAAACATTTTGGCGATCATAAAGCGGAAGGTTGCAACAAAGAAGGCCACGCCGATTGAAAAGTTAGAGCCTGTATTAGACATGAATGGGAGATTTCCTATCTATAAACTTGAGAAACGGTCTCTCTGTCCCCAGACGTCTCTGATGAGTGTTGTAAGAAGAAGGGGGGGATGCACACAGAGGAAAAATGGCCTTGTTCCCAAACTTTTTTGTGATTGGTTTGACGGGCCATGGAAATTTTGAAACAACCATATTTTTTCCCTTAAAATGATACTTCTCCTCGTCACTTTAAAATCAACTTTTGATCTGTGATTTGTGTTCTATTCTGAATAAAATATTAGATGTCGGCACCTCCACATCATTACATTCAGTTTTTATTCACAATTTGTTCAGTGTCCCAACTTTTTTGGAATCCGGTTTGTACAATTCATGCTTCTTGTTGTTTTTTGCCACCGGGACATTATCTTACACCCTTCAAATTTCAATGCCTGATTATTTCCATTCTTTTCAAAATCTCAATAGAAAACGCTTTCTTGGCTCATTAATTTATTAATTAATTTATTAAATACAACATAATAATGTGACCATATGCAACATAAGACTTATGATCACGTGTTTATAATGCAGATCTAAAATAACCGCTTAAAGTGTCTGAAAGCTTTTTGAGCAGTCTGTTGACAGATAAATGCATATTTTCATTTATATAAAATACCTGTATAATTGGATTTGTTGACTGGATGAATAATATAAAACATTATTAACAACAATTTTAACTTTTTTTGTTTTTAAATTGCTTGAAATGTTGAATAAATCCGTGTAACTATAGTAACTATGTAAGTGCACTGTATATGTTATATAAGATAATAAAATCTGTATCTGTGATACGGATCCCGAAACCACAACCTGGAGTACCTACCAAAACGAAACCTGTGTGACCCAGTTTTGATTGGTCAGCACATTTCAAACACTCAATCCAAAGTGTAACAGTGTAGTTCAGCCTTCCATAACGCATATAGAACTTACGTTTAACTCCGGATCGTATCGGACTATGCCTTTTCCCTTCCGTTATCCGATCCAGTGATTTAACCAGTACCGGACCGATACCGATACCCTTCCAGTACACCAT
>JAMWET010005248.1:90000-107500 GCA_024036415.1 Prochilodus magdalenae | reverse complement strand
ATCTGATCTGGAGTTTGGGAGACATGCTTCCAGTAGTGTAGAGAACCAAACAGAACTGAGAAAGCTCCGCCCCTGGACTCTAGAGCAGTGGAGGCGTGTCCTCTGGAGTGACCAATCACGCTTCTCCGTCTGGTAATCCGATGGACGAGTCTGGGTTTGGCGGTACCAGGAGAACGGTACTGGTCTGACTGCACTGTGCCGAGTGTAAAGTTTGGTTGAGGGGGGGATTATGGTGAGGGGTTGGTGTTTAGGAGTTGGGCTCCGCCCCTTAGTTCCAGTGAGAGGAACTCTTAATGCTTCAGCAGACCAAGAGACTCTGGACCATTCCATACTCCCAACTTTGTGGGACAGTTTGGGGACGGCCCCTTCCTGTTCCAACATGACCGCACACCAGTGCACAGAGCAAGCTCCATAAAGACATGGAGGAGCGAGTCTGGTGTGGAGGAACTGGACTGGCCTGCGCAGAGTCCTGACCTCCACCCGATAGAACACCTTTGGGATGAATTAGAGTGGAGACTGAGAGCCAGGCCTTCTCGTCCAACACCAGTGTCTGACCTCACCGATGTGCTTCTGAAGGAATGGTCAGAAATTTTCCCAACACATTCGTAACCTTGTGGAAAGAATTCCCAGAGGAGCTGGAGCTGTTATAGCTGTAAAGGGTGGACCGGCATCATATTACACCCTATGGATTAAGATTCCACCTTAAATAGAACTGCAGGATGTTCTGGCGCCTGTACAAGCTGCAGCGTATAAGGTGGAACCGCTGACAGTTGGGACCCTTAGGAAGCGAATGAAAAGTCCCGACAGCCCCTTCCCAGCCTGAAATACTGGAATCCTCCACATAGTCCACCATGTAGACTTTCGGTTCCCGCTGACCTCTGTGTTGAGCTCTGTGTTAGTCTGCACGCTCAGTCAATTAATCAATCAGCCTTTTTCCATTCAGGGATGCACTGAAAGTGACCCTGGCTCTCAGTGCAGCTGAGTGTTTACACCATAAAGGGATGTAAGGTCAGTTAAAATGGACTTTAATAAGTTTGGACTCATACGAGCAGCGTTATATGAACACAGTAACGGTGAAAATAAACTTCGATAGCATTTTGACTTAGCCTTTAGCTAGCTTAGCAGCCTGTTAGCCAGGCTGGTGTCTATACTTCAGCCTGGCCAGAACATCACGCCCTGAGAATCACGGCTAGCGAGAGCAAGGACGACTGTGGTGTTGACCGAGCTCCAGCAGAGTCCAGCGTGAGTGAACGAGACGCACGTACGAGATACGCGAGTTAGGAAACCTGGATGTGGAACATTCAGCCAGTTTGTACAGACGCTGCTGGGTCCTCACATGGCCAGACCACAGGTTCCATCGTTTCCACAATCTTCTGCAAGGTCACATTTTTTTCTGTCCAGAGCTTCGTTAATCTTACCCCAGGATCTCGTACTGGTGATGGGAGACGTGGACCACTGCGCAAAGTCCTCTCCAGCACATCCCAAAGATTCCCAAAGGGGTTCAGGTCTGGACTCAGTGGTGGCCAATCCATGACGTCTCATTCTTTCCCAATCTGAGCCCGATGACTCCTGGCGCTGTCATCTTGGAACATGGCTGTGCCATCAGGGAAGAAGAAATCCACTGATGGCATAACCAGGTGGCTCAGGATGTTCAGGTGGTCAGCTGACCTTACTCTTTGGGCACATTACATTGCTGAACCTGGACCTGACCAACTGCAACCCCCCCAGATCAGAGCACTGCCCCCACAGGCTTGTACGAGAGGCACTGATGGGTGATCACCTCAGCCGCCTCTCTTCTTACCCTGATACCCCATCACTCTGGAACAGGGTGACTCTGGACTCATCAGACCACATGACCTTCCTCCATCGCTCCAGAGTCCAGTCATTACGCTGCCTAGCAGACTGAAGCCGTGTTAGCCGGTTAGCCTCACTGGCGAGTGGTCTTCTTAAGGCTGCACAGCTGGTTACTCCCGATCCCTGGAGTTCCCTTCGCTCTGTGCGTGTAGAGACGCTCTTCCTCTCACTGTTAAACACCTCCCTGAGTTCTCCTGCTGTTCCTCCACCACCTCCACCACACGGTTAAGAGATCGCCCATCACCATCACTCAGGGTTTATTCCCACCACATTCCTTCCTGGTAGACGATGTTTCCCGCCGTCCCTCCTCTGTTTAATAACGCTAGGACAGGTCTAAACCCGAGTTTAAGAGTTCTAGCATCTCCTGAGATGTGTTCTCTGCTGGAGGATTATAACTTGACCTTCTGAAACAGATGAACATCTTCTCCCCCACCACAGGACGTGTCTCTCCACTCTTTTAGCAAGAGAGAACCTACTCACTGCATCAGTCAGGGTTAAATAACTGGTTGCCAGCTGAAACAGAATCACCCCTGCAGTAATTATCCAATGGGAGGCTCTTACCTATGGGCTTAGCTGAAGCCAGGAGGTGACCTTGTTTTGGCCAGGCAGTCCAGCACAGAACACGTGTGTTAATAAAATATAATATTAAAGATTTTAGGCCACTATAAGTTAGATACACGATATCGGACCAGGTACCACAAGGGAAGCAGTGGTATCGGTGCATTAGCATGTTCTGGCCGGGCCCAAACTGAACGCCCCTTCTCTAATAGAGTTCGGCACTGAAGTTCTGATGTGCACAGCGGGTTCATTCCACAGCGGTCGTCTGCGGCCGGTAAGGCCTCTGTACCTGCCACTACCATATGCTCCTTTCCCAGGATGCCTGTGAGCGCTGCATCCTGCCCCTCATTAGCAGCTTGCTAATTAGCCTGTCACTGGCCATATGCACTACACTGGACCCTGTCTGTATATAGAGTTTTCCATATTTCTGCATAAATCTGACCCAACACTTCATCAGGTCTTCACACAGAAATATCCGGTTATGTATTTATTGAGGAAATTATTCCAATATTACATTCACTATATCACCAAAAGTATTCGCTCGTCTGCCGTCACACGTATATGAGCTTGAGTAACATCCCATTCTTAATCCATAGGGTGTAATATGATGCTCCACCCTTTACAGCTATAACAGCTTCAGCTCCTCTGGGAATTCTTTCCACAGGGTTGGGAATGTGTTTATGGGAATCTCTGACCATTCCTCCAGAAGCACATGTGTGAGGTCAGACACTGATGTTGGACGAGAAGGCCTGGCTCTCAGTCTCCACTCTAATCCATCCCAAAGGTGTTCTATCGGGTGGAGGTCAGGACTCTGTGCAGGCCAGTCCAGTTCCTCCACACCAGACTGGCTCCTCCATGTCTTTATGGAGCTTGCTCTGTGCACTGGTGTGCGGTCATGTTGGAACAGGAAGAGGCCGTCCCCAAACTGTCCCACAGAGTTGGGAGCATGGAATGGTCCAGAGTCTCTTGGTCTGCTGAAGCATTAAGAGTTCCTCTCACTGGAACTAAGGGGCGGAGCCCAACTCCTGAACACCACCCCCACACCATAATCCCCCCACCACCAAACTCTACACTCGACACAGTGCAGTCAGACTAGTACCGTTCTCCTGGTACCGTCAAACCCAGACTCGTCCATCGGACTACCAGACGGAGAAGCGTGATTGGTCACTCCAGAGAACACGCCTCCACTGCTCTAGAGTCCAGGGGCGGAGCTTTACACCACTGCGTTCCACGCTCTGCACTGCGCTTGGTGATGTGAGGCTTGGGTGCAGCTGCTCGCCATGGAAACCCATTCCATGAAGCTCTACACCCTGTTCCTGAGCTGATCTGAAGGACACATGAAGGTTGGAGGTCTGTAGTGATGGACTCTGTAGAAAGTTGGTGACCTCAGTGCACTATGACCCTCAGCATCCTCTGACCCCGCCCCTCATTGTAGGTGGTCTACCACTTTATTGCTGAGCTGTTGTCAATCCGAATCGCTCCCACTGTGTTCTAATCCCACTGAGAGTGGACTGTGGAACAGAACAGGTGGATCCTATCACGGTACCACGCTGGAGTTCACTGAGCTCCTGAGAGCGACCCATTCTCTCTCTAGATAGATGTAGATAGAGCAGATACTGTTATTCTTGAATTTCCCTCTGGGGACACATGTGGCCATGGATCTATCTGGAACACCGGGATTCAGTGATTTGGATGAGGGAGTGAATACGTTTGGCAATATCGCACATCGTCCACCCCTACACCACAGCAGATTCCTGCGTTCCGGGTTTATCTCCGAGTCAGGGGACAGCAGACAGAAGAGGACACAGCACAAATATGATCATAAGGAAGCTCCCGCGCTGCCCTCCGCTATTTCCGGAGCAGTAATTGATTTACGTGTCGTGTTGTTGCCAAAGAGAATCCGATCAACAGCATGATAATTTCCTCCTGATGCTCCATCGGCCCTTTATTTGTCCTCTAATTTCCATTTTCTAATTTCCTTTTATCTGGAAAGCATCACCCGTCCACAGCACAGCGGGTCAGGAGCATTCCCGACCGCCAGGCAGCGCTTACTGGTTACATCTCCATCTGTAGATCAGGCCTCAAAGACTCAGTGAAATAAAAAAAACTAAACATATGATTTCTGGTTGATATAATCTAGATGAGATTACACAACTGATGCCGGATTATGGAATACATAAACATATAAAAGCCCCTGAGTGCCCCTCGGGGGCCCTACGCACCTGTGGCTCTTCAGACGTGCGTCATATCAAACTAAATTTGGGTCAGACAAAGAACACACTCGCTCGGAAGTGGGTCAGCGAGGATGGACGGACGACCAGGCACACCTGGAGTCACACTGGGAGGGAGAGATGCTGACTGACGGGCAACAGAACGCTGGTAATGAAGAGCTATAGACCTCATAGGCTGTGCAGCCGTATGACCCTCACACACTGGTGTCCCTCTTTCAAATCCCAATCCTGCATTCCCAAAAGAGGACGGGAAAACGGGGCGATTCCCAAATCCTAAACTGTTACGGAACAGACTCATTAATATTCACACCCCCAACATCTACATACAACCACACCGGAGCTACAGAACCAACACGGTGGACCACAAGGGGGAACTCCAGTCTTCCAGGATGGGAAGGGGATGTCGGCACTGCAGCGTGTAGAGGCTCTAGAACGTAGCTGCAGCTCCATTTAAGGTGGAACAGAAAATTCCCAACACAAGCTGGAGAACAGGAACTCCAGCTCCCACATCTCTAACAGGATCCCGGAACACCTTTAATCCTGCAGTCAGCACATTCCACTCCGGACAGATTCCCAAACCTCTCCGGACAATATGGAGCAGCTCAGCTCAGCGTCTGACCCTGAAGAGACTGAGGAGAGGAGCAGCATCTTTATTAGCACCACCACCCGAACAGCAGCCTGTAAGTAGCAGCCATGCTGTGTGATTGTATCCGTGTGTGGCGGTTGGAGCAGATCATCTTAAACTGAGAGCTCCACAGTGAGGATCAGCTTTAATCTACTGTGTGTTGGTGTCCAGATGGAGCCGGTAGCTAGCATAGGTAGCGTTAGCAACTAGCATTAGCTCCAAGCTAACTAGCATAGCTAACTGAATAGTATGAGGGCGGAGCTTATTAACACTGAGGCTCATTTTATTTAGTCTATTTCCACATGTTGCTTCATTGGGGCGTCTCGCTGTAAACCAGCCAATCAGAGCAGAGCTCATTTAATCCTAGCAGGGAATGGCGTATACTGGGACGTGTGCCGAGACTTTCGGGAGAAGACGCACTTCCGACGTGCATGGTGTGCTGTGAAAGGAAAGAGGCCTGTATGTGCATCTGTTGTGTAAGAGCGTGATACAGCGTTTTGGGCCCGGATGCGGTTACTCAGCGGTGATGGTGTTGTCATAGAAACAGGCAATGCCATGTCAGAATGCTCAGACCGGTACGCTGCACTCCCACATAGCAGCACACAATAACAGTACAGTACACGCCCACAGAACGGCAGGACACAAGAGCTCTCCAGAACCCACGCTCACACGCCCACTCGCACCCTGAACGCGCTCCATAGACGGACCGCTCCGTCCTCCCTCGGCAGGGAAGCAGCGGGCGTCGCCCATGCTAAAATTAGCCTAACTGACTCCGACTGGGTCCATAAACAGGCCCGACGACACAAATCAGCAAATTCTCAACATCACATACGCGCAGAGTTCCCTGACACCAGAGGGGGCGCTGTGGGGAAAGAGGTTCTGAACCCTCAGGCCACACGTGTTGGTAGAAGAGGAGATTATGAACTGGGTCAAAGGTCATTAGTAGTGTCTAAGGCCTCTTCCATGATCTGAGCCTGATGGATTCCAGTCGGATTTCGGCCTGGAATACTCAAACGCTGACGTTCCGGCCCGGCAGCGTACCAGCAGAGCTGTGACGTAGCCTCGGTACAGACACTTCACGTCTCTGGTGCTTATCCCAGACTGCCCTCGAGTAACTCCGCCTCATAAGGGCCTGTCTCCTGTCCGTCTCTCCTACAGGTCTACCATTCCCTCTCTCTCCACCTCTCTCTCCACCTCTCTCTCTCTCTCTCTCTCTCCTAAGGGACTATCTCCTGTCCGTCTCTCCTACAGGTCTCTCTCTCTCTCTCTCTCTCTCCTAAGGGACTGTCTCCTGTCCGTCTCTCCTACAGGTCTCTCTCTCTCTCTCCTAAGGGACTATCTCCTGTCCGTCTCTCCTACAGGTCTCTCTCTCTCTCTCTCTCTCTCTCTCTCTCTCTCTCTCTCTCTCTCTCTCTCTCTCTCTCTCTCTCTCTCTCTCTCTCTCTCTCCAGCTGCTGTCAGTCACAGTAAATTGACATTAGCTCCAGTGAGAAGCTTCCCGTCAGCAAGTGTGTGACTGACAGTGCACAGAGACCGCCTCTGGGGGGAAAGCGCACACACACACACACACACACACACACACACACACACACACACACACACACACACACACACACACACGCACTTTAAACCGTCCCCTATACAAACAGAGGTCTCTGGGACCTAGCTGAGCGTCTCCCTCCATGATTGTTTCAGGTACCATGTAACACTGGCAGAGCGCCGGAACATTCGGAGGGAGGATTCCAGGAAATCCAGAACTGTATTTTAACGAGAGGGAGAGTTGTAATTATGATTAACACATGTGATCTAACGACGTAATAGAAAAATGAATCTTCCCTGAGAATGATCAGATCAGTCAGTTAGCCTGGTAGCTACATGAACAGCTAGTCAGCGGCTGCAGAAAAAAAAAAATAATAAAAATAAAAAAGGCCAAGGCTCGTACGGACACCACCAGCTAGGCGTCTGGGCGTCTGGTACCGACACCAAAGAACCTTCAGTGCCATTGTTTGGAGCGCCTGGTACCGACACCGAAGAGCCTATAGCGCCTTCATTCGGAGCGCCTGGTACCGACACTGAAGAGCCTATAGAGCCTTCATTCGGAGCGCCTGGTACCGACACCGAAGAGCCTATAGAGCCTTCATTCAGAGCGCCTGGTACCAACCTCGAAGAGCCTCAGCACCTTCATTCAGGGCACCTGGTACCAACACCGGAGAGCCTTTAGCACCTTCATTCGGAGCGCCTGGTACCGACACCAAAGAGCCTCAGCGCCTTCATTCAGAGCGCCTGGTACCGACACCGAAGAGCCTATAGCACCTTCATTCGGAGCGCCTGGTACCGACACTAAAGAGCCCTATAGGAGCCTGGTACCGACACCAAGAGCCAGATTCGGAGCGCCTGGTACCGACACCGAAGAGCCTATAGAGCCTTCATTCGGAGCGCCTGGTACCGACACCGAAGAGCCTATAGAGCCTTCATTCGGAGCGCCTGGTACCGACACCGAAGAGCCTATAGAGCCTTCATTCGGAGCGCCTGGTACCGACACCGAAGAGCCTATAGAGCCTTCATTCGGAGCGCCTGGTACTGACCCCGAAGAGCCTATAGAGCCTTCATTCGGAGCGCCTGGTACCGACACTGAAGAGCCTATAGAGCCTTCATTCGGAGCGCCTGGTACCGACACTGAAGAGCCTATAGAGCCTTCATTCGGAGCGCCTGGTACCGACACCGAAGAGCCTATAGAGCCTTCATTCGGAGCGCCTGGTACCGACACCGAAGAGCCTATAGAGCCTTCATTCGGAGCGCCTGGTACCGACACTGAAGAGCCTATAGAGCCTTCATTCGGAGCGCCTGGTACCGACACTGATGAATAGGAAGTCAGCGGTGTTACTGAGCAGCTCTGACGGGCGTAATGAACGCCTGGTGAAGCCGCCTGTGGTCATATGCATCAATGATTCATGATTAATATTCGCCGGGCCCTGAGCACGGCTGGGTTTAATCAGCTGCTGAAACACAGTTAGCCTCGCTTATTAACACGGCTGTACTGTCTCACTCAGACGCCCAGTGAAGCGCTGGGAGCTCCGGTTCATCACCACCCTGTACACCTCAGTCTTTCATCACCATCCCTCTCTCTCTTACTCCTCTGTTATTATTATACAGTCTCTGAACACTTCTCCAGAACACAGTACAGACGTGCGGACACCAGCTGTCCTCGTACCCAACACACAAACAAACAGTGCAGTGGAGTAACAAACGCGCCCATGAATAAAACACGACATGAACAAACTGCCGTCGCTCAGCTTCCTGCTCCAGGCCAGATGTGCGCTGGTGTTATGGTTTATTCATGTGCGTCAGAACCGGGTTCTTTTAACGCTCTATTTTAGTTTAGATAAGAGATTTAGTTCAGATGCCCGAGAGTGCTTTACCTCGGCTGGCACATGGCACAGCTGGGCTCTGGGCATGAGTTACCGCGGCAGCAGGGTTAATGCTGTTACAGTAGGAGCTAATCCAGAGACTCATTTCCTCCGATCCACTCAAACGTAGTTCTGCTGAGCTTCTACATTCCCGGGCATTTCCTCCTTTTAGTCAAGGCTTTATTATCAAAGCCCCTTTTTACTCAACTCCCCTATTAGTCAACCCCCTTATACTCAAGCCCCTTATATTCAACCACCTTGTTACTCAACTCCCCTATTATTCAACCGCCTTGTTAGTCAAGCCCCCTAGAGTCAACTCATTTTTAGTCAACGCTTTATTATTAAAGCCCCTTGTTACTCAACTACCCTATTAGTCAACCCCCTAAAATTCAACCACTTTGTTAGTCGACCCCCTTATATTCAACCTCCTTGTAAGTTGACCCCCTATAGTCTACATTCCTGGGCATTTCCCCCTATTAGTCAACGCTTTATTATCAAAGCCCCTTCTTACTCAACTCCCCTATTAGTCAACCCCCTTATACTCAAGCCCCTTATATTCAACCACCTTGTTACTTAACTACCCTATTAGTCAACCAAATATTCAAGTCAAATATTCAACCCCCTTGTAAGTTGACCCCCCTATATTCAACCCCTTATATCCAATCCCCTTGTTAGTCGACCCCCTTATATTCAACCCCACAGAGGCAGTCAACAGCAAACCCAGAGGTCAGAGCAGCAGCGCTGGGAACTGGCTCCTACCTTTCGACCCCCTTATATTCAACCACCTTGTTACTCAACTCCCCTATTATTCAACCCCCTTTTTAGTCAACCCCCCTATAGTCAACCCCCTTGTTAGTCAACTCCCCTATTATTCAACCCCCTTGTTAGTCAACTCCCTTATATTCAACTACCTTGTTACTCAACTCCCCTATTAGTTAACCCCCTTATTAGTCAATTCCCTTATATTCAACCCCCTTGTTACTCAACTCTATTAGTCAACCCCTTATATTCAACCACCTTGTTACTCAACTCTATTAGTCAACCCCCTTATATTCAATCCCCTTGTTAGTCAACCCCCTTATATTCAACCCCCTTGTTAGTCAACCCTCTTGTTACTCAACCCATTTATTATTCGACCCCCTTATTATTTAAGCCCCTTGTTAGTCAACTCCACTATTAATCGACCCCCAGTTTGTCAGCTCCCCTTGTTAGTCCCTTGTTAGTTGACTCCCCTTATTATTCAATCCCCATTGTTATGCAACCCCCTTGTTAGACGACCCTCGTTAGTCAGTCCCCTTATTTATCGACTACCTTATTAGTCAACTGCCTGATGCAATAGGAACCATACTGCCCCCTACACTTCCTGTAGTGTATTACAGTCTGTCATATTGACTGGGTGGGCCATATGAACATTACAGATAATCATAAAGCCCTTTAGGTCAGTGCTGAGACCCGCCACCCCACCCCCCCAAAAAAAGATAGATAAATAGATAGATAAAGAGATAAAGAGAGAGAGAGAATACGTGCACTCACATGCGTACACACTCACACTCACAGGAAAGAAATATGACCATGAAACATGAACACGGGTTCACCGCTAATGACAGCGCAGCCATCGGCACGACAACACACAGTGATCAGTGATTATGGGAGCAACCAGATGCTTCAGGTGAAAGCTATACCAACAGGTGCTGATCCACTTCAGGGGTATTTCACAAAGCAGGACGCTTCATACTGGACACTGAATAACCGAAGTGTCCCGAAGTGTCCTGTGGTATAGATGTGGACATAAACGCAATCGTCCCTGTACATACAGCAAACAGGTGCCAAACCTCAGACCTCACACAGGCGATGGAGCGTCTGGACACCGAACCCCAAAGCCAAGAGGAGAATAACCCTCTCCAGGGTGCCCTGCTTCCGCTGCCACAGGGCAGGGAACACGGAGAGGCTACGGAGGGTCCTTCTGGATCCCACCTGCAGGAGGACACTATAGCAGCTCTGAGGAGGTAGTCACGGAAACCGGAGAGAGACAGTGATGGACATTAGCCATACTGTGTTCATTTCAAACCAGGCTATTTACTCCCCCCACCCCCTCTCTCTCAGCCAATCACAGGGGACCTGCAGGAGCTTGATGCTTGATTAAGAGCCTGAACAGAAGCCACCTCGTTAAGGTTCCAATTAACATCTATTAACTCTATTAGTGCATCCCTGGCCGTTTTGAAAGCAGCCAATCACAGAGCCTTAAAGATGTCATTTGGAAAGACCCCACCCCCAGCATTATCATGGTGCTGTTGCGCCACCTTGCTGCAACTCTATGCATTGCAGCCCATTTCAGAGCAATCCCCTACAAACGTGTGCAGGGGGTCGTACCGGGAATGGGCTTACGGAGCGACCCTGCACTGTGAAATACTCCTCCAGACAGCGATCACCACCCGCACCAACCCCACAGAGGCAGTCAACAGGAAACCCAGAGGTCAGAGCAGCAGCGCTGGGAACTGGCTCCTACCTTTTCTGATGCAGACGAGTTCATGTACTCCACAGCTACGCTCCCCACCTGCGGAAAAAGCAACGCGACATTTAATGGAAGCACATGCACGGACACCGAGATGGGAATACGGACACCACGAGGAACACTCGGAACGCTGATGGAGTGCGCTGAATGGACACGTCCAGTGTAAACGAGTTTACATGGACCACATATACAGACACTATGGAGGTGATGGTCATGTGCTTCAAAGCCATCATGGGGTCAAGCATCCTCCCTGCGCCGTAATGACCAATCACACGTCAGAGGAACCCGCTGTGCGGAAGCAGGCGGTACATCGGATGGCAGCCACACATGACCGTATATAGATGCATCTCTGGGAGATTTCTCTCCTCCTGTAATCAGTCCATCATCTCAGGCCTAGGTGAAGAACAGTGATGATGAAATCTCCTCCACAGTCATTTCTCAGCCCCGGGTTTTATCGTCGTTCACGGCTCCCTCCTAATACCGACCTAATGGCCGCCGATGAGCCGTGAAATTGCGCTTGGTAACGCGGCGTCTGACAGAGACGTGCACCCACTCACACAGAGAGCTAATAACCACCTCTACAGCCAGACAGAGCGCCCGGCGCTGTCCTCCAGCCAGCCGGTCACTCGGTTCGTCCTGCTGTTTTCAGAGGTGTTGGGAGTACATCGTGTGCGGTGCAACACGGGCTCCAGAGCCTAAACACAATAGGCGACTGATATGTGATAGACCATACCTGCTTCAGTTACAAGGTGTAGGTTTCCTTGGTATGACATTGTAGCACACAAACCCTCATAAAGCCCAATCCGGACCGGAGGAGGTGGGCAGCCACACCTTCACTGCTGCTTTCAGTCCCGTCCACACACACACACACACACACACACACACACACACACACACACACACACACACACACACACACACACAAACATCGCCAAACGTATTCGCTCATCTGCCCTCACACAGATATGAACTTCCCATTCTTAATTCATAGGGTGTAATATGATGCCGGTCCACCCCCTACATCTATAACAGCTTCAGCTCCTCTGGGAATTCTTTCCACAGGTTTAGGAATGTGGTTATGGGAATCTCTAACCCTCCAGAAGCACATCTGTGAGGTCAGACACTGATGTTGGACGAGAAGGCCTGGCTCTCAGTCTCCACTCTAATCCATCCCAAAGGTGTTCTATCGGGTGGAGGTCAGGACTCTGTGCAGGCCAGTCCAGTTCCTCCACACCAGACTCGCTCCTCCATGTCTTTATGGAGCTTGCTCTGTGCACTGGTGTGCGGTCATGTTGGAACAGGAAGGGACCGTCCCCAAACTGTCCCCACAAAGTTGGGAGTATGGAATGGTCCAGAGTCTCTTGGTCTGCTGAAGCATTAGGAGTTTCTCTCACTGGAACTAAGGGGTGGAGCCTAACTCCTGAACACCACCCCCACACCATAATCCCCCCTCCACCAAACTTTACACTCGGCACAGTGCAGTCAGACCAGTACCGTTCTCCTGGTACCACCAAACCCAGACTCGTCCATCTGCCTGCCAGACGGAGAAGCGTGATTGGTCACTCCAGAGAACACGCCTCCACTGCGCTAGAGTCCAGGGGCGGAGCTTTACACCACTGCGTTCCACGCTCTGCACTGCGCTTGGTGATGTAAGGCTTGGGTGCAGCTGCTCGCCATGGAAACCCATTCCATGAAGCTCTACACACTGTTCCTGAGCTGATCTGAAGGACACATGGAGGTTGGAGGTCTGTAGTGATGGACTCTGTAGAAAGGTGGTGACCTCTGTGACCTATGACCCTCAGTATCCGCTGACCCCATGCTGTCATGTTACATGTCCTACCACTACGTGGCTGAGCTGCTGTCGTTCCCAATCCCTCCCACTGTGCTCTAATCCCGCTGACAGTGGACTGGACGCGATTTAGTAGCGAGGAAATTCCACAACTGCCAGTCAACATCCCCACAGTGTACACTCCAAACCTAGTGACCTTGTCAGCTGTCAGCAGGTAACCACCGTGTCCTCTTCAATCAAACACAACCCCTAACTGAAACCCAAGACACCACAGTCCCTCCAGCTCACTGAACCATGTTTCCAGATAACGACTGAGAACTGCCGGAGGGACAGAGCGCTCGCTCAAAGGTCAAAACAAACACACGCAGGCTCAGACGCTACCCACGCCAAGGTTTTGGCTTACCCTCCCCACAACCATTTTCAGGCGCTGGCTGTAACAGTGCCAGCTCAAAACATCTCCAGAAGTGTAACTCATCCTCATGCATTAGCAAGCAGGCGATCAGGGTTTCCATTATGTACCGGCTAAGAGCAGGTCATGATCATCTCCTGAAGATTACAGAGATCAGGGGTAGCCCAACACTACAGAGGCATGAAACACACACCTGTCCCATGTGACTGAGGAGGAAGAGGCAGTAGCTGTGAAGCGACCACGCTGCAGGTGTTTGGACGCTGCCCACGGAACTAGGGACACGATCTCCAAAGGAGGTTCTCTCAAGCACCTCCTGTATCTACACTCACTGTCCGTCTCACAGCTCCACTGACCGTACAGGACACTCTGTAGGTGTACAGGTCCAGACTGTAGTCCATCTGTTTCTCTGTGTACTGTACTACCCTGTTCTTCAATGGTCAGGACCCCCACAGGACCCCCACAGGACCCCCACAGAGCAGGTATGATGTGGGTGGTGGATCATTCTCAGCACTGCAGTGACACTGATGTGGTGGTGGTGTGTTAGTGTGTGTGGTGCTGGTGTGAGTGGATCAGACACAGCAGGGCTGCTGGACACCTCAGAGTCACTGCTGGACTGAGAATCTTCCACCAACCAAAACTGTCCAGCACAACAGCGTCCTGTGGGGCAGCGTCCAGTGGGGCAGCGTCCAGTGGGGCAGCGTCCTGTGGGGCAGCGTCCTGTGGGGCAGCGTCCTGTGGGGCAGCGTCCCGTGGGGCAGCGTCCCGTGGGGCAGCGTCCCGTGGGGCTGCGTCCTGTGGGGTTGCGTCCTGTGGGCAGTGTCCTCTGGGCAGCGTCCTGTGTCCACTGATGAAGGACTAGAGGATGACCAACACTGCACTGTGCAGCAGCAGATGAGCTATCGTCTCTGACTGTCCATCTACAAGGTGGAGCAGCAAGGTAGGAGTGTCTAATAGAGTGGACAGTGAGTGGACACAGTGTCTCAACACTCCAGCAGCACTGCTGTGTCTGATCCACTCACACCAGCACCACACACACTAACACACCACCACCACGTCACTGTCCCTGCAGTGTCTGTTAACAAACACACACACACACACACACACACACACGATCATCTCATCATATCTAAGACTACAATATGATGAGGTAACTGCCGTCCGGGGCTTACTGCTCCACGCCGCTCTACTGAGAGTCAGTGATTGGGTAAGAGGCTCTGACCTTCAGCGACCCAGGCTGTGTTTCCCTTTAGCCAGTGCTGGTTGCTTAACGGTGGGTGCTGACATGAAGTCAAGCAGACGCTGATTCTGGCTAAGGTCACTTTCACAGCGTGACGGGACCCGTCAGGAACTCGGCTTATGCATTCTTAATGCAGTCTGTGCATCGGTAAAAACACGGCCCCTGGAAACCGCACACTCAGGGTCACCGACAGACGCCGAGGAGTATCTATCTATAAGCTACAGAAACGTTTCAGCTCCTGTGTCCATCACAGCTTCGGGGAACCTGATCTGGAGGTTCGGCTACCGCTGTAATCTGTCCTTGATCAAAAGTCACAGACCTCACCTGCATAAATCCTGGGATCCCGGGATAAACCAGGACCCAGGACGGAAAGAGTCTTAGGACTAAAGTAACACAGGGCAAATCCACTGTCCGGAATATAGACTAGACAAGGAACGCACGGAATACTTGGCAACCATAATTATTCGGCAGAAAATGATGGAGGATATAAAAGGAAATAATAATAATAATAATAATAAAAATAATTTTACACATAATTTTAATACACATATACATATATATAAATAAATATATACATACACACACACACACATACACATACATACACACATATACACACTACACACACATTACACACACATACATACAAACACACACACACACTACATACACACATTACATACACACACACACCTACACATTACACACACACACACACACATATACACACACACACACATATACACACACACACACCTCTACACATCACACACACACACACACCTACACATTACACACACATACATACAAACACACACACACACACACACACACACACACACACACACATTACATACACACACACACACACACACACACACACACACACACACACACACACACACACACACACACACACACACACACACACACACACCTACACATTACATACACTCTCTCACACACACACATACACACACACACACACACATTACATACACACACACACACCTCTACACACCCCTACACATTACATACACTCTCTCACACACACACACACACACATCTCTACACATTACACACACACATCTACACATTACACACAAACCAACACATTACACACACACACCTACACATTACACACACACACACACACACACACCTACACATTACACACACACCCCTACACATTACACACACACACCTACACATTACACACACACCCATACACATTACACACACACACCTACACATTACACACACACACCCCTACACATTACACACACACACCTACACATTACACACACACACCCCTACACATTACACACACACACACCCCTACACATTACACACACACACCCCTACACATTACACACACACACCCCTACACATTACACACACACACCCCTACACATTACACACACACACCCCTACACATTACACACACACACCCCTACACATTACACACACACACACACACCCCTACACATTACACACACACACCCCTACACATTACACACACACACACACACCCCTACACATTACACACACACACACACACCCCTACACATTACACACACACACACCTACACATTAAAACTGAATGATTTATTCCAAACTTTCCTGGATGTAGACAGGAGCCAACTGCTCGAGACTAACACCCACCTGAACGCGTTTTCATTTCCCAACCGAGCTCCAGACAGAGTCAAGACCAGAACAGAGTCGCTACAGCGAGGCACGCCGTCACTCAGTCATTCATGCAACCAGCGTGGAGCGAGACGCTCTTCGGAAATGCACAGACCATACCAGCCGTAATGGTGCTTTAGGGATGTTAAGACGTATAGTGTTCAGTAAGTATGAATAAACTGCAGTGTTCATTTATTTAACCCAAAACAAACAAACAGTTTCAGTTCAGTTTGTTCGAGTTTCGGCTAAAAACATTTTAACTTCAGTTCCCCAATATATACAGTTTCGGTTGAACAGTAAATCTGCGTACAAAGACACATACAAAATCTTAAACAGCACAAATACTGAGGCAGGGGGCGGAGCTTCTCAGAACACTGGGGTTCTTAGGATCATGCATTAAATTAAGGAAGCACTGATTCCACAAATAAAGGCTGGTACAGAGTAACCCATCCTGTGGACATGTGAGCACCCAGCAGCTTCTCTGGTGGCCTGAAGCCTCACCAGACAAAACACGAGTCCCCTTCCGTGTTTAAGGTGGTAGTACCTTCAGGCTCCTGCAGATGGCGCTGCATGAAGATGACGGGGCTATAAGTCCCTGTGGGGTGTGAGTGACGGGATCCATAGATTGGGAAGAGGTGCTACAGTGCAGTGTCTCGTTCCATGTGTGGAAAATGGCTCCAGAGCAGATGTTAATGATTGGCTAAAAGGAGGGACTGCATGTGGGCGTGGCCAAAGACCATAGTGTGAAGGAAGTAGCTGAATCTGCAGGTGTATGGAAGCGTACGGTCATACGGGTCTACCAGCAGTGGATACAATCCCAGCCTACAGGGAATTCTCCTCGGAACTGTGCCAGGGAAGGCCTCCACCGAATCTGGACCAGCTGACCAGTTCTCTAAGGTGAGAGTGTCTGAACACTGATGTGGCTACATCCAGAAACTCGTCCCGCACATGTCCAATCCAGTCCCAGCTGTTGGTGCTGGTGGAGGTTGGGTGTGTTGCGGTCACATGAGGCTCAGCGTTTGTGCGGTTGAGCTTCTGCACAGTGACCAGTGTAAGAGAGGTTCTCTGATGTGGATTTGAAGCGGAGGTAAGGAACTGCTGAGCAGTGAAGTTCGGGATCGGACCTGCGGCTACTTCACGGATACAGGAACGCTGAGTGTTGGTAAACTAAGTCAAGGTGAGCTTTCAGGGG
>JAMWET010005248.1:10000-87500 GCA_024036415.1 Prochilodus magdalenae | reverse complement strand
AAAAGGTGATTCTGAGGCTTCACATCAACAGCAACACCACCAAGCTACGGAGTGGCGCCACCACAGAGCCCGGCCTGCTGAAACAGGTCAATACGAAACTACAGCGTCTCGGCCGGTACTCACTCTTCCTCCATCAGAACACCATCAGAACGGAATGAACCGATATGGGAACTGCGGCCCGACGTACATCCCTGCCCGCCTCCTGGTTGGAGGTCTGAGACACTGATCCCCTCACTGGGGCTCTGCTCTCCTTCATCCATTCTCTCTGTAAAGTCTGCAGCTCAGTTACACTGAACAAGACCCAATCCCTTCACCACAACTCCACACTGAGATGATCAAAACGTGAACAGTGGTCACCAAGGGACGGAGCGGCTAGCTCAGACTGAGCTCATCACTGCCACGCTCAGCGTCTTAGCAAGATCGAGCTTCATGATGCAACGCTGAAGCAAACGTACAGTAGGAGACAGAGGATCAGGACCAAACACAGTGTGTGTGGTGTAAACAGAGTGAGAGAGAGCGGGTTTGGTGTGAGGTGTGTACAGAGTGAGGGAGAGTGGGTTTGGTGTGAGGTGTGTACAGAGTGAGTGAGAGAGGGTTTGGTGTGAGGTGTGTACAGAGTGAGTGAGAGCGGGTTTGGTGTGAGGTGTGTACAGAGTGAGGGAGAGAGGGTTTGGTGTGAGGTGTGTACAGAGTGAGTGAGAGAGGGTTTGGTGTGAGGTGTGTACAGAGTGAGGGAGAGCGGGTTTGGTAAATTCTTATATCTAATATCCGATCCGGTTCAGATCCGGAAAGATTCCTCCATTACTGGAAACCAAACTTGCAGAAAAGGCTGAATAATTCCACATGACGGGAACGGGAATTAGCGGTGATTTATAGGTGGTAGTGGCGGCAGCAGGCCAGGAAAAATAACCAGCACCCGAACCGAGGAAACAGATGAGCGAATATTCCATATTAACCAGCCCACACTCCGCTGACCGAGGCCTCGTTACGGAACCATCAGTTCATCTGGAAAGATAGCGCACGTCTCCCTGTCTAAGGAAATTACCGCGACCTGAGCTCAATCCAAATTACAGCTTGCCGGATTATGAACAGGCCACATGAGCCAACAAAGACCCGGCGCCGCTGCGGTAGAGAACCTCAATCCATTCCCATGTAGGAACGACCAGACGGTGGAGAACCTTTAGAGCTGGCCTCCAACAAACATCAGCCTGGAAATCTGCCCGAACCGGCACTGGCCAAGACTACGACCGGCTGCGGATACAGAGGGATTAATACCCCCGTCACCACCACCACCAATACTGCAACTACCACCACCACGACCACCAATACTGCAACTACCACCACCACGACCACCAATACTGCAACTACCACCACCACGACCACCAATACTGCAACTACCACCACCACGACCACCAATACTGCAACTACCACCACCACGACCACCAATACTGCTACTGCTACTACCACAACCACCAATACTGCAACTACCACCACCACGACCACCAATACTGCAACTACCACCACCACGACCACCAATACTGCAACTACCACCACCACGACCACCAATACTGCAACTACCACCACCACGACCACCAATACTGCAACTACCACCACCACGACCACCAATACTGCAACTACCACCACCACGACCACCAATACTGCAACTACCACCACCACGACCACCAATACTGCTACTGCTACTACCACAACCACCAATACTGCAACTACCACCACCACGACCACCAATACTGCAACTACCACCACCACGACCACCAATACTGCTACTGCTACTACCACAACCACCAATACTGCAACTACCACCACCACGACCACCAATACTGCAACTACCACCACCACGACCACCAATACTGCTACTGCTACTACCACAACCACCAATACTGCAACTACCACAACCACCACCACCACCAATACTGCTACTACCACAACCACCAATACTGCTATTACCACAACCACCACCACCACCAATACTGCTACTACCACCGCCACCACCACCAATACTGCTACTACCACTACCACCACCACCACCACCACCACCAATACTGCTACTACCACAACCACCACAACCACCAATACTGCTACTACCACAACCACCACCACCAATACTGCTACTACCACCACCACCACCAATACTGCTACTACCAGCACCAATACTACTACTTCTACTACCACAGCCACCACCACCACAACCAAAATTTGTACTACTGCTACCCCCCACCACCACCACCACCAAAATTTGTACTCCTACTACCCCCCCACCACCATCACTATTACTACTACTACCACAAGCACCAACACCAGCACCAATACTACTACTGCTACTAACACAACCACCATCACCAAAATTTTTACTACTACACCCACCGCCAAAACCAATACAACCACCACCAATATTTCTACTACTACCACCACCACCACCACAACAGCCACCACCAAAACCAATACCACCACCACCAATACTAATACCACTACCTACCACCAGCACCACCTACAGTTTAAACCTCCAGGTGGTGTGTTGAATATGAACACAGAAAGCCTTGTGTTTTTAAATATGCCTGATGGTGTGTGACTGTGGCTTTGGAAATCCTGTGTCCGGAGCCTCTCCTGCTGGGAATGCTACTGGAATAGTCCCCAGAAGCAGCTCTTTATACGTGAAGGATTTTCATACCGAGCTCAAAACCAGCCCATAAACTAAACCTGGAACAGAACCGCGACGAAACCGTCCAACCTGAGGCAGGCGTGTGACGATTTCGGATACCTGGCCTCGTTTCCAAACCAGCCCTCCTCCACCATGGTGTATAATACAGACGTGTCAGACAGATTAGGTTAAACTCTGCGGTATTCCTTTAACTGATCGCGGCCTAGATCATTATCCAGACGGGCAGACGGGGAGAGGAGACGACTGAAAGCTCCAGGGAGTCTCTCTCTCTCTCTCTCTCTCTCTCTCACTCTGCCTTACACACATACATTCAGTATCATTAACAGCACGACACACGACACCGCAATTAACAGTTTAGTCCTCTAAGGGAGCTTCTACTCACTACCTGTCTCAAATTCCACACACACACACACACACACACACACTTTAGGTTTTGGTCAAAGTCCTATAGATAAATATTAGGGGCGGGAATCCCCAAATGCCCCACTAGGGCCACAATACAGAAGTACTCAGATCCTAAACACAGTGCTAAAAGCTGAACACAGCATTAACACAGTGTGGCCTCACGGTTTACTACCTTTGTTTATCTAGGCCTAAAGGAAAACCGCCAACATCCAGTTCATCTACTGAGTTTCAATCAGCACTCGGTAGCAGCAATGGCAACCAATCAGTACTCGGTAGCTGCAACGGCAACCAATCAGCACTTGGTAACAGCAACGGCAACCAATCAGCACTCGGTAGCTGCAATGGCAACCAATCAGCACTTGGTAACAGCAACGGCAACCAATCAGCACTCGGTAGCTGCAATGGCAACCAATCAGCACTTGGTAACAGCAACGGCAACCAATCAGCACTCGGTAGCAGCAACGGCAACCAATCAGCACCTGGTAGCAGCAACGGCAACCAATCAGCACCTGGTAGCAGCAACAGCAACCAATCAGCCCTCTGTACCAGTAACGGTAACCAATCAGCCCTCTGTACCAGTAACGGTAACCAATCAGCCCTCTGTACCAGTAACGGTAACCAATCAGCCCTCTGTACCAGTAACGGTAACCAATCAGCCCTCTGTACCAGTAATGGTAACCAATCAGCACTCCGTAGCAGCAATGGCAACCAAACAGCAACGGCAACCAATCAGCACTCGGTAGCAGCAACGGCAACCAATCAGCACTTGTTAACAGCAACGGCAACCAATCAGCCCTCTGTACCAGTAACGGGAACCAATCAGCACTCGGTAGCTGTAATGGTAACCAATCAGCACTCCGTAGCAGCAATGGCAACCAAACAGCAACGGCAACCAATCAGCACTCGGTAGCAGCAACGGCAACCAATCAGCACTTGTTAACAGCAACGGCAACCAATCAGCACTTGTTAACAGCAACGGCAACCAATCAGCCCTCTGTACCAGTAACGGCAACCAATCAGCCCTCGGTAGCTTTATGTTAGCATCCTACTGGCTAAAACCCTTTGCTGTGGGGGTCCGGGGGGAGACGTGCTGGTCTTGTTTACTGCATTCCCAGTTTAAAAGCTCACAGCTCTGTCGCCTCCTGACAGACCCGCACCACATGGGACACCAATTACCACACACCAATTCTCGTCTCCTCACCGGCGTCCCTGAACTCCAGAGAGAGACACCCAGGAGCCATCCGGGGAGGTCTCACTTCTCAGAGCTGCTCGTGTGCAACACAGGAGAGGACTCTTAACGTCGCTGTAGTTTCAGCCAAACCAAACACCAGAGCAGCGTGTGCGGGTCTACAGCCCACTGCACAAGCCTTCGACACATCAACAGCACATTATTTACAACCACTTATCTGAGCAGTGAGCGTGCGGAACTAGCAAAACACCACGTACCCCTAAAGGAAAAGAGGCGGTAAACAAACACGGGAAACAGTAACCGGAATTTTTCCTTTCAGGAAGCAGCTGATACCACGTGAGCTAGTCTGAAGAACTGGTGCCAGGTTTCTCCTCCACACTTACCGTCGTCACGTTTATTAAAACGATACTATGTAAGTTTTGGGAATTTGGCGGCCTCTATGGTGGAAACGCGTAACTGCACACACCAGGCAGAAGAACAGCTAACACCGGTTCTACTTTGGACCCCCACAAGCAAGAGAATTCAAACAGAACTCAGAACCGGGGAAGGACGCGTCTCGTGAGGATGCGAGTGAACCATCTACCATCGTATCTTTACCAGACTTTAGAGGAGGCCACGTCATTTCTACCATGTGTGTTTGCACACTGGATGCACATTTAACCCCACCATGAAGTGGAACACTAGCACACTAGGGGGCTCTGAGCACACTCGCCCGGAGCGGTTAGCAGCCCTAACCACGGCGCCCAGGGAGCAGTCGGGGGTTAGGGGTCTTGCTCAAGGGCACTTCAGTCGTTACCGTCGGCTCATGGAATTGAACCGACAACCCTCCGGTCACAGGATTGGTTCCCTAACTTCCAGCACACGACTGCCCCAAAATTAGGGATGCACCTTAGCTTTCCCAGTTCCGATATCAGCACCGATAAACAGACTTTGCATATCCGTGGATACCCGATTAGGATCCGATCCCATTTTTAAATGAATGAACCGTAAACTTCACCATGTTGGAGCGACGTACGGCACCAGGACTGACAGACACTACTCAGTTCACTCGTACAGCCGACTCTCTGACTCCCTCTGTGTTGCTGTTCCCCGTTCGTGTACTGTTAGGTCTCGGGTTCCTGCAGATCCACCTCCAGCCACTCGGGGGAGACAAAGGGCAACCAATAAGCACCGACGGCCCCACCAGCTTCCAGCAGTCTCATTACAGAGAGTTAACAAGAGTGTTCGGGTTCTCGGGCAACACAAAATGATTACTCAGCACTGGCACCTTCCAGCCAGAGCTACGACCACCATCATCGACCGGCCACTTCGGTGTCAATCCCTTTTATCCGAAACATGGTGGCGGCAGTCTCTGATCTAAGGCAAGCCATTCTAAGCTAACGAAAACAACTTACGATTACAAACGTATTAAATCAGTAATAATTAAATTATTCCTTTTATATTCCACGTCTAATAACAGTTCGCACTCTTACCCAGCTGCCCAGCCATCTACTGCTCCGCACCGTACAAACCAAACCATGACTGTGCAAGGTCATCATAACGTACCGGATGCCTACAGCACATCAAAATATCTGGAGTTGTCTGTCCTGCCGCGGTTAAACCTGCAGACGCCGCGGAGGAGAAGCCGTGCTAGGCCAAGGACGCTTCCCACAAGGGGATAGAAGGGAGAGGAGGGCAAGAAAGCACACTCAGAAGAAGACAGATGAGAACACTTCCCACAAAGTCTCAGAACTTCACCCATACCCCCCCAGCCAGAACGTCCTGGAGCTCCTAGAACAGACACACCCCGTCAGATCCAGGACATTCACTGGGCGTTACACGGGCAGGTATGGGTTTCACACATGGTCCTGTAGGAGCATCTACATCCACACTCACACACTCTCACACACACACACACACACACACACACACACACACACACACATCCACACACACACACACTCTCACACACACACACACACACACACACACACACACACACACACACACACACACACATACATCCACACACACACACACACACACACACATCCACACACACACACACACACACACACACACACACACATCCACACACACACACACACACACACACACACACACACACATACATCCACACACACACACACACACACACACACACACACACACATCCACACACACACACACACACACACACACACACACACACACACACACACACATACATCCACACACACACACACACACACACACACACACACACATCCACACACACATACATCCACACACACACACACACACACACACAGACACACAGACAGACACACACACACATCCACACACACACATGCACACACACCCACACAGGTTTGACCCTCGACATGGCTTTCCTCATTAGCTTTAATCCTCACTTAAGCTCTTTCCTTGTCTCCCTGTACAGCACCCGCACACACACACACACACACACACACACACACACACACCTACTTACTTAACACAACGTCAGGATGTTCTCCAAACTAGGCCCGTCACATTTTTCAGTTACCTGTAATTTCCTTCCACAGCGGTGAAACATGACTCAGGTACACTTATCAGTTCCTTTCCTCCAATAAATAAATAAATATAATATAATAAATTTGATCCTTAATAGGTCGTACAACACCAACCACGGAGCGCCGAAACCTCATTTACCGATCTGTGGCAGACAAGATTTGCCATTTGCAGTCTCTCAGAATTCCTAACCTCGGCCATCCTCACTTGATATTTTGGAAATGAACCCAGCGCTAGGTCCAGTGAACTCTTCTTCTGTTCCTCAGAAGGCTAGACGCTGCTGCTGCCTCCTGCTGTTAGACTGGAGTACTGCACGACTGAACTCTCAGGCTTCCTAAGCTGTATGCATAGAGTGAGCGCACTTTGATGTCAAAATCTGTCTCAGGAGGCACCGCGGCGCATTCCCGGCAAGCACCGCAACGGCACCATTCGCAGCAAGCACCGCGACGGCACCCGTCCCAGCAGGCACCCCGACGACAGCATTCCCAGCATGCACCGCGACGGCACCTGTTCCAGCAGACACCCCAATGACAGCATCCCAGCAGGCACCCCGACGGCAGCATTCCCAGCATGCACCGCGACAGCACCATTCCCAGCAGACACCCCGACAACACCGTCCCAGCAGGCACCCCGACGACAGCATCCCAGCAGGTAACCCGACGACAGCATTCCAGCAGGTAACCCGACGACAGCATTCCAGCAGGCACCCCGACGACAGCATTCCAGCAGGCACCCCGGCGGCACCATTCCCAGCGAGCACCCCGACGACACCGTCCCAGCAGGCACACCAACACAGCACAATAGGACTTTAATATATCAGCACCAAACCCACCCAGTCGACATGCCTGCTGTTTCCACCGGGGGCGCCTCACTCCACGCTGGTCACGGTTTTATTGCGGTTGTTTCTTTTTTTTTTTTTTTTTAAGGAGGATGGGGACACTCTCAAAGAGAGAGAGAAGCATGTGCTGAGAAGCTGCCGTCTGTCTACCTGGCTGTAGCGTCCCTGTTCTGTTCTGTACTCTGTCCGGAGCTCCGTTTGGCTCGAACGCTGGAGACAGAATCAAAGCTGTGGAGTGTCGGTGTGCTCCGGTGCGACTCCCAGCGGAGAAATATCACTCTACAGCAGATGATGCTAGCCCTCTGTTCCACTCCGGTTCCCGTCTACATCCCGTCTACGGCGTCATTCTGAACGTCTAAATACTCATCTGTACACTTATTCCTCCGAAAACATCCGCCATTATCCACCAAAGCATTCCGGCTGCGGAACATTCAGCACACCCCTAAACAGTACCACAGCATGTAAAGCAGTTAGGCTGATGTACCAGGTACAGTACCAGCTGATGTACCGATATCTACGAAGCCCAATACCTAATCATTACGGCTGTAACAATACCGGAACCGAGACAAAGCGGTATGTGGTTCTGCGGTTCGGAATCAAAATCAGCCAGTTCAACCCCTTCAGGATCAAACTTCAATACTTCATAACAGTATTCCTCACAGGAGCCAATTAGCCACAGTCACTTCCTCAGCCGGAACCACACACGCCTCCACAGGAGCAGCCTGAGAGTTCTACTGATTCACACGGCCCTGATCAGCATGAGGCGAGAGAGAGGAGGGGCACTGGACCGGAGCAGCAGACGGAGAGGGGAACGGTGGTTACGCTACACCGAACTTCCCCGGAAAGTGTCATACATCCGGCATCCGAGCCTGGCTGCAGGTCCACCGTACAGATCCCTGGTCCACCTGGAACCAGCACTCTACCAAAACCAGAATCAAATACAGTCATACTACCCCCCTCGCTGGTACCGTGGCAGGATGCAACCAGGTCCAAAAATTCTCACTACTAAACATTCCACCGTCAGTGGGATTATTACAAAGTGGGAGCGACAGCATGGGGTCAGAGGATGCTGAGGGTCATAGGTCACAGAGGTCACCACCTTTCTACAGAGTCCATCACTACAGACCTCCAAACTTCATGTGGCCTTCAGATCAGCTCAGGAACAGTGTGTAGAGCTTCATGGAATGGGTTTCCATGGCGAGCAGCTGCACCCAAGCCTTACATCACCAAGCGCAGTGCAGAGCGTGGAACGCAGTGTAAAGCTCCGCCCCTGGACTCTAGAGCAGTGGAGGCGTGTCCTCTGGAGTGACCAATCACGCTTCTCCGTCTGGTAATCCGATGGACGAGTCTGGGTTTGGCGGTACCAGGAGAACGGTACTGGCCTGACTGCACTGTGCCGAGTGTAAAGTTTGGTGGAGGTGGGGATTATGGTGTGGGGGTGGTGTTCAGGAGTTAGGCTCCGCCCCTTAGTTCCAGTGAGAGGAACTCTTAATGCTTCAGCAGACCACTTCATGCTCCCAACATTGCGGGGACAGTTTGGGGACGGCCCCTTCCTGTTCCAACATGACCGCACACCAGTGCACAGAGCAAGCTCCATAAAGACATGGAGGAGCGAGTCTGGTGTGGAGGAACTGGACTGGCCTGCACAGAGTCCTGACCTCCACCCGATAGAACACCTTTGGGATGGATTAGAGCGGAGACTGAGAGCCAGGCCTTCTCGTCCAACACCAGTGTCTGACCTCACACATGTGCTTCTGGAAGAATGGTCAGAAATTCCCATCAACACATTCCCAACCTTGTGGAAAGAATTCCCAGAGGAGCTGAAGCTGGTATAGCTGTAAAGGGTGGAGCATCATATTACACCCTATGGAGGATTCATGCGTGTGAAGGCCAGGGTATCTTCCGTGAGCAGGACGCACCGTGAGCTTGCAGAACCGCCTCCTCTTTGCCTCGCTGCATGTGCACGCCAGGCTCATTTGTTAATTTGAGCTGTGAACAGAAACGGAGCACGGCGGGATGAAAGGAGGAGCTCTTCAGTGGGCTGATGCACGTCCCCGGAGTGAGGGAGAGCAAACACAAGCTCAGCAGTCTCTCCGACCTGATTTACCCTCCGCCTAAAATCCAGGTCTTCGCTGTTTCAGGTGCCTGCGAGCGAGGCCGTCCAGGACCAGCTTCCCCGGCTGCAGCGAATGCACCACACGCCGGGCTGATATGAATATTTAACGAAGCTGTGCTGTGGGAGGGGAGATGGACCTGGAGATTAAACGTACTGACAGACTCTTTCAGTTTCGGGTCAGAAACTCACAACTACTTCTAATCCCGTGTCCCAGGGGTGGGGCAGAACATGCCCGAGCCGTTTACTGTGAAGCGATCAGTCGGACCTCCCATGCCCCGCCCCGAAAGCCTTTCAGTGGGCCGATAACCCGCAGCTCAGGGCTCTCCTCCCGACATCTACACTGATTAATTCAGAATGGTTAAGTCTGGATACGCTCGGCCTTGGCAGCAGGATGCTGTTTGGAAACAGAGCTGACAGCCAACCAGAGGACTAGCGTAGCATGTCGGAGAGTGATTAAGGATTGTGCCGGCCCGAATAACCCTCACCAGATCTACTGTACACGCCCTTCCGGATGTTTCTAGGAGGTAGAAGAGGGAGGAGGAATCTTTCACAAGGGCACGGCCTCAGGGAAACGGGGAGCTGCACACATCACCCCAAGTAAAAACTGGACACTAGAGATGCAACAGACACGCCCCCAACAACACCGTCGCAGCAGACACGCCCCCAACAACACCGTCGCAGCAGACACGCCCCCAACAACACCGTCGCAGCAGACGCCCCCCTGAACAACACCGTCGCAGCAGACGCCCCCCTGAACAACACCGTCGCAGCAGACAACCCCCTGAACAACACCGTCGCAGCAGACACGCCTCCAACAACACGGTCGCAGCAGACACGCCCCCAAACAACACCATCGCAGCACACACATCCCCAACAACACCATCGCAGCAGACACGCCTCCAACAACACCGTCGCAGCAGACACGCCTCCAACAACACGGTCGCAGCAGACACGCCCCCAAACAACACCATCGCAGCACACACATCCCCAACAACACCATCGCAGCAGACACGCCTCCAACAACACCGTCGCAGCAGACAACCCCCTGAACAACACCGTCGCAGCAGACACGCCTCCAACAACACCGTCGCAGCAGACGCCCCCCTGAACAACACCGCCGTGGCAGGCACGTCCCCAACAACACCATCGCAGCAGACACGCTCCCAACAACACCGTCGCAGCAGACACGCCCCCAACAAGAACATCCCAGCAGACACATCATCGCAGCAGACACGCCCCCAACAACACCGTCGCAGCAGACATGCCCCCAACAACACCGTCGCAGCAGGCACACCCCTGAACAGTCGTAGCAGACACGCCCCCAACAAGAACATCCCAGCAGACACATCATCGCAGCAGACACGCCCCCAACAACACCGTCGCAGCAGACACCCCCCGAACAACACCGTCGCAGCAGACACGCCCCCAACAACACCGTCGCAGCAGACACGCCCCCAACAACACCGTCGCAGCAGACATGCTGACACCACCATCGTAGCAGACACGCCCCCAACAACAACAACAACAACAACAACAACAACAACATCCCAGCAGACACACCATCGCAGACACACAGACAACAACGTCCCAGAAGACACCCCCCACAACACTGTAACAGCTGACACACAGACACCACCATCACAGCAGACACGCCCTCAACAACACTGTACCAGCAGGCACGCTGGCACCACCGCCGCAGCAGACACGCCCCCAACAACACCGCCGCAGCAGACACGCCCCCAACAACAACATCCCAGCAGACACATCATTGCAGCAGACACGCCCCCAACAACACTGTCGCAGCAGGCACACCCCCAACATTACTGTACCAGCAGACACGCCCCCAACAACACCGTCGCAGCAGACACGCCCCCAACAACACTGTACCAGCAGACTCACCAACAAAGCACAACATGGCTTAAATACATCAGCCATAAACCCCACCCGGCCGCATGCTGCACTCACAGAGAGCGCCTCACTCCACACTGGTGGCCATGTTGTAAAACCGGGCTGTGCGTTTCTGTAAGGAGGAGGTGGGCACGCGTGCCGAGGCAGGGTAAGCACCTGTTGGGAATCCGGCGCCTGCCTACTTCGCTGTAGCGCCTCTGTTCTGACCTGAAAGGTACCGGCGCCATCATAAACGTCACAACACAATTCACAAGGACACACAAACGGTTCCTCTGTCACTGGACTGGGACACCGTGGAGCTGGACGGACAGTTCGGTTAGGTTCACCTGTACTTCGCCTCACAGTACATCACCTGTGCAACAACAAGGACATGCTGGAACTACCATCAGCCATAGCATTAGAACCACCGCCCTGCATCCACACACCCTGTCCACTGTATCAGCTCCACTGACCATACAGGACACTCTGTAGGTGTGCAGGTCCAGACTGTAGTCCATCTGTTTCTCTGTGTACTGTATTACCCTGTTCTTCAATGGTCAGGACCCCCACAGGACCCCCACAGAGCAGGTATGATGTGGGTGGGGGATCATTCTCAGCACTGCAGTGACACTGACGTGGTGGTGGTGTGTTAGTGTGGGTGGTGCTGGTGTGAGGGGATCAGACACAGCAGTGCTGCTGGAGTGTTGAGACACTGTGTCCACTCACTGTCCTCTCTATTAGACACTCCTACCTTGCTGCTCCACCTTGTAGATGGACAGTCAGAGACGATAGCTCATCTGCTGCTGCACAGTGCAGTGTTGGTCATCCTCTAGTCCTTCATCAGTGGGCACGGGACAATGCCCACTGGCACTGCACCACAGGACTGCATAGTTGGTGGCCGGTTCTCAGTCTGACTGTGACACCGAGGTCCGATCCACTCAACACTAGCTCTCTGAACCGAGCTAAAGCTGATGGTAATCGAGCAGCGAGCCGCACTCCATCTCTCTCGCGAACAGCTGGAGTGTCGGTCTACAGTACCGTGTGTGGGCTGTACCGTGGGCGGACGTGTGGGCGCTCAAGAGGAATCCATGCGGCCCGAGAGCTTTTTCCGACGGTGACAAACCACCATGGTAACAGCCGTGACTGACAGAGCAAGTACGAGCCCATTTCATAGGTTCTGAACTTCTCCCGAGTGCTACGCCTGCCTCCACCCACACCCGGGCCTCAGAGAACGCTTTCACACCTCCCACCTGGGTTATCAGAGAACCGCCTAAACAGGGATCAATTAAACCTGGCCTGCGGCGGCATGCCAGGCGCTCGGCGGGCGCGAAAGGGCACGGCTTCTGACGAGAACAAGTAACACGGCCTGAGGGGAACACGCACCTGCAGGCGCTCGGCAGGTGAGCGGAAGTAGGAACAGGTAGCCCAACAAAATGGCCCGGGAGTCAAGACCACGATGAGCTTCACTGCCACACTGCAAGGCTGAGGTTAGGAAGGGATCCAATCAGGTGAGGAGCTGCGGTGGTCTGAACACCACCACCCCATCATGGGGTAGAACCTCCTGCCCTAAAACACAACATGAGGACCCACCCGAGCGAGGGGCGCACCCATCCGGCTGTTCCAGCTCCGGTTCCAGCACAGATACAGGAGCTTTGCACATCCGTGGATACGCGAGATGGATCCGATCCCATGGCTGAATGAATGAACCGTGTACTTGGCCATGTTGGAGCGACTTACGGCACCAGGACGGGCCCACGCTTAACGGTGCCAGTGAGTGTGTTCACATCCCGAGGGTCAGGAGACACTGCTGTGGGCTGAACAGGTGGACATGAGTGAATACAAAGAGTCTGTGACATCACAAAAACCTGGATCTGTTACCGAGGGAATGCACTTCAACCGGAACCGGAACTGGAGCACGGGCCCAGAACCAGGGCGAACGTGTGCCTCGGATCCGAACAGGAGGGAAAGGGAAAGCCTCCGTGGGCCCCGCACCAGAGGGAGCGCATACGTGAGCCCCAAACCGGAGGGAACGCGTACCTCGGATCCGAACCGGAGGGAATGGGAAAGCCTACGTGGGCCCCGAACCAGAGGGAACGCGTACCTCGGATCCGAACTGGAGGGAATGGGAAAGCCTACGTGGGCCCCGAACCAGAGGGAACGCGTACCTCGGATCCGAACTGGAGGGAACGCGTACGTGGGCCCCGCACCAGAGGGAACGCGTACGTGGGTCCCTAACCAGAGGGAACGCGTCCGTGGGTCCCTAACCAGAGGGAACGCGTACATGGGGCCCGAACCAGAGGGAACGCGTACGTGGGGCCCGAACCAGAGGGAACGCGTACATGGGCCCCGCACCAGAGTGAAAGTCTACGTGGGGCCCGAACCAGAGGGAACGCGTACGTGGGGCCCGAACCAGAGGGAACGCGTACGTGGGCCCCGAACCAGAGGGAACGCCTACGTGGCCCCGAACCAGAGGGAACGCGTACGTGGCCCCGAACCAGAGGGAACGCGTACGTGGGCCCCGAACCGGAGGGAACGCCTACGTGGGCCCCGAACCAGAGTGAAAGCCTACGTGGGTACCGAACCGGTGGGAAATGGTGCGTGGGTACTGAACCGGAGGGAAGCCTAAGTGGGCCCCAAACCCGAGGAGGCCCCAAACCTGGAAGTTCAGATTCACACTGGGACCAGTGAAACCACTCGGCTCTCCAGATCTGCTCCAGACCGGTAAAACATTCAGCCCACATCAGAAATCTGATCAGAAATAAATCAGATCCAAACCTGAGAGAACCTGAGCCCCATACCTGGCTGAGGAATGACCGGACCCTCAAACACTAAACACTAAACCTGAACCTGAGAGACTTCAAACTCCACACAACATCCGAGAGACTGAGCCGGGATCATGACAGCCTCCTTCTCCACACAGTCAGCCGGAACAGAGAGAGGCCAGCGCTAAACCTGAGAGGATTAACGGTCACTAACGGTTACTAACGGTCACTAACGGCCATCAACGGTTACTAACGGTCACTAACGGTCGGAATCTGAACCTCCAGTTTCCCTGCCACCAAAGCGCCAGTCAGAAGCGAGCTGGTCGTTTACTGAGGAATCAGCGCGTCCCAGTGATTTACCACCTCCAGAAGAGGTAAACTCCTAACCAGCGCCCCCCAGACAGGAGCAGAGACCCCCACCTCCCCGCAGCCCGCGGCGGGGTTCGGGTCGGAGCAGCGCAGACTGCCAGTGACAGACAGAGCCGAGCAGATACCGGCCTACTCACCATCAATCGCCATGATGCTCTGATTCGGATCAAACCAAGCGCTGCCGTTAAGGAGGGGAGGGACGAACCACTGCAGCTGTAGGACAGGGGGGAACAGGGGGGGCGGAACGATGGTACGATCCGGAATGATCACCCTGCGCGCTTCATTCACACTAACTGCTCGTACTGACATAGACAGTAGGATAGAGTGTAGCGCCCTAGTAATAATAATAATAATAATAATAATAATAATAATAATAATAATAATAATAACTACAACAACAACAATAATAATAATAATAATAACTACAACAACAACAACAACAATAATGATAATAAAAAATATAATAATAATAATCCAACAAAATGTTACTAATTTATTTATTAATTTAGAAAAACAAAATTGTTCCTTCATCCCTTCTTTCCTTTATCCATCACCATCACTGTAAGAGAGAGACAGAGAGAGAGAGAGAGAGAGAGAGAGAGAGAGAGAGAGAGAGAGAGAGAGAGAGAGAGAGAGAGAGAGGCAGAGAAAGAGAGACAGAGGAAGACAGAGAGAGATAGAAAGAGAGAGGGGGGATGTAGAGAGGAGAGAGAAAGAGAGCGAGAGAGTGGGGTGTAGAGAGAGAGAAAGAGAAAGAGAAAGAGAAAGAGAGAGAGAGAGAGAGAGAGAGAGAGAGAGAGAGAGGGACACAGAGAGAGAGAGAGAGAGAGAGAGAGAGAGAGAGAGAGGGACACAGAGAGAGAGAGAGGGACACAGAGAGAGAGAGAGAGAGAGAAAGAGAGAGAGAGAGAGAGAGAGAGAGAGGGGGACACAGAGAGAGAGAGAGAGAGAGAGAGAGAGAGAGAGGGAATGAGTCGTTGTGGCTAACTCGGGATCGAGTGTGTCTTCCATCTGCTCCGCTTCCTTAAACGTCACCATGGTTACGGCTGTTGCCATGTGCCTGTTCGTCCTGCTGGTTTTAAAACACAAGCACGTGCTGCCGTACCTGACCCCCCTCTTTCCATCCGTCCATCTCTCACCCGTTTATCCTCCTGTCTGTCTCTCATCAACAGCCCATTCGCCCTGCAGAGCTGGAACCAGACACTACAGCAGCCGCTTAACCAGCTCTCACTCTCATACCAGCATTCACACACACACAGACCATAGGATGGAGAGGATGATGAGGATGAGGATGATGAGGATGGAGATGAGGATGATGATGGAGATGAGGATGATGATGGAGATGAGGATGATGAAGATGATAGAGATGATGATGAGGATGAGGATGGAGATGATGGAGATGATGATGAGGATGGAGATGATGATGAGGATGATGATAATGATGAAGATGATGAGGATAGAGATGAGGATGATGAGGATGAGAATGATGAAGATGAGGATGAAGATGATGGAGATGATGATGAGGATGGAGATGATGGAGATGAGGATGATGATAAATATGATGGAGATGATGATAAAGATGATGATGATGAGGATGATGGAGATGAGGATGATGAGGATGAGGATGGAGATGATGAAGATGATGATGAGTATGAGGATGAAGATGAGGATGGAGATGATGAAGATGATGAAGAAGATGAAGATGAGTATGGGGATGATAATGAGGATGGAGATGATGATGATGAAGATGATGATGAGTATGAGGATGAAGAAGCAGGAGGCAGAGCTGGCTGACCTTCAGATCAGTGACTTCCTAATCTGTGCGACTTGCTTGATTGAGAGGGACACTCACGGTCTCAGGGGAGGTGATGATACTCTGTGACCTGTCCTGGTGTCTGACGGTGAGTTCTTGATGTACTCTCTCTCTATCTCTCAGATCCTCTCTCTCTCGATCGAAAGATGTACTATCGGATTCCTTCCACTCCCTATCTCAACCTACTCTCTCCTTACCCCCTCATGATGAATGAGGGATGTATTTCTGGACTGAGATGATTAACAGTTTCTTGTGAGGGTATGATAGGTTCAGCATGTGGTCTGATGGTTTGCGTGATAGAAAGCTCATGAGTGTTGATTTGCAATACATTGATTTTCGTATGGGAGGTCATGAAGAAAGGTGGGCACAGAAAAGCCCATCATTCGCATAGTGATCTGTCTGTCAGATCTCTACCAGTAAGCGCTCAGATCTCGTGTCGATTCCTTCGATCATGGACTTTAATTTACAGATTATAAGATACATGGTGGGGACATGGTGTCTCAGGACGAAATTGGTCCACCCCCATCACATGTGTGCGACAACTCACCTGGTGTCCCTACACGAATGTGCCATCATCATAAAGGTTACCACACCTCTCGATGTTCTTCTAATCTATCAATGGCAAGTGAGTCTCTCTCTGAGAGAGAGCTCGTCTCGATATCTTTCTCTGATTATGCGATCAATTCTGAGAGAGAGATGATGAGAGGGCTTCTTTGAGAGTCCCTCCAGATACTAGGTCCACCCGAGAGAGAGAAAGAGAGAGAGACGCGGAGACCTCAGAGTACGATGAGAATGTCCCAGTTGAGGAGTAGATTCTTGAGAGACTGAGATGATTAACAGTTTCTTGTGAGTGGTCTTGATAGTCAGCATCGTCTTGGTTGCTATAGAAACTCTGAGTGTTCTAATGTCATGGTTTGGGAGTGAAGAAAGACAGACAGCCCATCTATTCGTCTATCTGTCTGTCTATCTCTCCTTTTATCTATGTCAGTGTTCATTCCTCTGATTATGGGGCAGATTATTAATCAATTATAAATTGCAAAGCGTCAGTATGTACCAAAACCCGCACACACTCCCTCTACACACGCACACACACACGCCACACGCACACGCTCACACACCCCACATACACACCTCATACAAACCCCACTCACCTCTGTACACACCTACACACACACCTCACCCTTCACTCTGTACACACACACACATACACCCTCTCCACGCACTCTTTTACACACACTCACACACACAACTATCTTTCCCAAGACCATCATGAACACCTCACCACCCAACCCAGGCTTCACTCCACACTATGATAAATGGGTGGGGGGAGAGACACCTCACCACCAAAGACCCCCTCTCTCAGGTCAGTGAGACACCTCAGACCAGACCCTGATGATCCCCTACTGCGGTACACACCTCAGAAAACCATCTCTCACTCGCATCTTGTAACACCCATCACACCAAACTCTCTCACCTCTCTATGTACACACCTCAACCAAACCTCTCTCACTCAGTAAACACTCACACCAGAAACCCAAGGCTCACTCACTCTGTAAGACTCCAGGACCAGGCCGCTCTCCCTCACTTGTACACAAGACCAGGATGTCTCCACTCACTCTGTACACACCTCACACCCAAACCCTCTCTCACTCACTCTGTACACACCTCACACCAAACCCTCTCTCCACTCACTCTGTACACACCTCACACCAAACCCTCTCTCCACTCACTCTGTTACACACCTCACACCAAACCCACTCTCTCTCACTCTGTACACACCTCACACCAAACCCGCCTCTCACTCACTCTGTACACACCTCACACCAAACCCCGCTCTCACTCACTCTTTACACACAAAACAACAAACCCACTCAAACTCACACAGTACACACCTCACACCAAACCCTCTCTCACTCACTCTGTACAACCCTCACACCAAACCCTCCTCTCCCTCACTCGCTCTGTACACACCTCACACCCAAACCCACTCTCACTCCACTCTGTACACACCTCACACCAAACCCGCTCTCACTCACTCTGTACACACCTCACACCAAACCCCCTCTCACTCACTCACTCCACACCTCGCACCAAACGGTCTCACACTCACTCTGAACACACACCTCACACCAAACCCTCTCTCCCTCACTCTGTACACACCTCACACCAAACCCTCCACTCTCTGTACCTCACTCTGTACCACACCTCACCTCACCAAAACCCTCTCTCACTCACTCTGTACACACCTCACACCAAACCCTCCTCTCCCTCACTCCTGTACACACCTCACACCAAACACTCTCTCACCTCACTCTGTACACACCTCACACCAAACCCTCTCTCCCTCCCTCTGTACACACCTCACACCCAAACCCTTCTCTCACTCACTCTGTACACACCTCCACACCACCCACACCAAACCGCTCTCCCTCACTCTGTACACACCTCACACCAAACCCTCTCTCACTCACTCTGTACACACCTCACCACCAAACCCTCTTCCCTCACTCTGTACACACCTCACACCAAACCCTACTCACCCTCACTCTGTACACACCTCACACCAAAACCCGCTCTCACTCACTCTGTACACACCTCACACCAAACCCGCTCTCCCTCACTCTGTACACACCTCACACCAAACCCTCTCTCACTCACTCTGTACACACCTCACACCAAACCCGCTCTCACTCACTCTCAACACCCCACACACCAAACCTGCTCACACTCACTCTGTACACACCTCACACCAAACCCGCTCTCCCTCAACTCTGTACACACCTTCACACCAAACCTCTCTCCCTCACTCTGTACACACCTCACACCAAACCCTCTCTTCCCTCACTCTGTACACACCTCACACCAAACCCTCTCTCACTCGCTCTGTACACACCTCACCAAACCCGCTCTCCACTCACTCTGTACCCGCTCACCCTCACACCAAACCCGCTTCTCACTCTGTACACACCTCACACCAAAACCCACTCTCAGTAACTCTGTACACACCTCACACCAAACCCACTCTCACTCACTCTCTACACACCTCACACCAAACCCTCTCACTCACTCTGTACACACCTCACACCAAACCCTCTCACTCACTCTGTACACACCTCACACCAAACCCTCTCTCACTCACTCTGTACACACCTCACACCAAACCCTCTCACTCACTCTGTACACACCTCACACCAAACCCTCTCTCCCTCACTCTGTACACACCTCACAACAAACCCGCTCTCAGTCACTCCATGTCACACACCCATCTGTGTTGATTATTAGTTATGGAGTCCCCCTTTAATAAGCAGTGACAGCAGCAGGTGTCATGGTGTAGGTTGTCATGTCGTAGGTTCATCAGTATCTTATTGGTACACATCAGCGTCGATGGACCCAGCAGTGTGATATCAGTACAGGATGCCGCGCAGGCCGAGCAGCTAACACAAGCCTGCTTTAACGGAGCAGCCTCCTGCTGCTGGTTTCGTTCTTCACCTCCGAGATTAGACACAGCTCTTCTGTTCTTTCACTCCGACACCCTTTCTTTTTCCAGATTCGACAGTGGCACCCCACCAGACGGTCGATGGCTGGACTTAGCTGCCCCTCTCTGGTTTATAATTAGCTCCTCATTGACGTGGTGCCCATGCGTGGGAGTTCTGCACTGCCTGGGCCGTCTTAGGTCAAAGATTCAGCTGCACGGAAGCCTGATGTTTGGTGACGAAAGCAAGCAGATGGTGATCAATGAAGAGCATCAACGAGCCACATTAACGGCAAAGTAAACAAACAGTCCGGCCGTATTTACTCAGTTTCCCCACTTCCTCCGAACGTAGCCCGTCAGACGAGACTCAGGCTGTATTTGAAATGGTACACTACTATACCGCACACTGCACACTACAGTAGTAGGTACTGCACACTGTATACACCCCCTGTGTGTGGTATACAGTACAGTAACATGTTCTGACCTACAGTGTAGTATATTAATACAGTCACATGACCAGTTACCTCACATTTACCTCAGAGCTGTTATTACTGTATCCACTGTTTAGAGCTAGCTGCTGCTAACGCTGCTCAGTTCACCTGAGATACGGTTAGCCTAGCTGTTAGCTCCCCTCGGCTACTTCACTCTAAAACTGATCCTCTAAAGCGAGTTCATCTTTTATTAATCTTCAGACCTGTATATTTAACTTTCTGAGGCTCATTCTGATGAACACAGACCCCACTACCATCACTACACCCACAGTTATACTCGGAGTGGGCTGCGGTTAGCTCCTCAGTGTTACCCCACGCCATTTTCTCTGGGTGGAGCAGGCTGAGAGCTGGTCAGGCCATGGTGAAGATAGCTCCCACTGTATACTAGAACCTCTGACTGGAGTAGAACACCATCCGGGTATCTCCAGTACACCATGAAGATGGCTCCACCTGTACACTAGAACCTCTGACTGGAGTAGAACACCATCCGGGTATCTCCAGTACACCATGAAGATAGCTCCACCTGTACACTAGAACCTCTGACTGGAGTAGAACACCATCCGGGTCTCTCCATTACACCATGAAGATAGCTCCACCTGTACACTAGAACCTCTGACTGGAGTAGAACACCATCCGGGTATCTCCAGTACACCATGAAGATAGCTCCACCTGTACACTAGAACCTCTGACTGGAGTAGAACACCATCCGGGTATCTCCAGTACACCATGAAGATAGCTCCACCTGTACACTAGAACCTCTGACCGGAGTAGAACACCATGCGGGTATCTCCAGTACACCATGAAGATAGCTCCACCTGTACACTAGAACCTCTGAGTGGAGTAGAACACCATGCGGGTATCTCCAGTACACCATGAAGATAGCTCCACCTGTACACTAGAACCTCTGACTGGAGTAGAACACCATCCGGGTATCTCCAGTACACCATGAAGATAGCTCCACCTGTACGCTAGAACCTCTGACTGGAGTAGAACACCATCTGGGTATCTCCAGTACACTAGAACCTCTGACTGGAGTAAAACTCCATCTGGGTATCTGTGTATACGAGTTCTATTCTGTTCTTTCTCTCTCTCTCTCTGTCTCTGTCTCTCTCTCTCTCTCTCTCTCTCTCCGAGGTCATGAATAATAAATAGCTCGGAGTGACGGCTTGGTTTGGCTCTGACCCAGATTGTCTGACTCAAATGTTTGTTTCTCTCTCAGAGTCAGCCGAAATCTCCTCGTCCCCACCCATCCATCTGTCCGTCCTCCCTCTGTACATTCATCCCTCTACTTCTCCGTTCACCCATCCATCCAATCAGACCGGCCATTTATCCATTCGTCGTCAGTACCTGTCAATCATCTCTCCTCTTTGTCAAATCAACATTCCTCCATCTATATGTCCTTCTGTCCCTCCCTTCATACGTGCCCGTCTGTCCGCCCACAGTGCCCTGTCCTGGAGCTGAGCTCTCCGGGCTGTATCAGGGGGGATGTTGGTGGATGATGAGAGCTGGATCTGGATGGAGTCTGTGTTGTAGCGTGTGACAGCGTGCGGCTCATGCGAGTCTGACTGGATGAAATATTCAGCTGTTGAGGTTTAGCTGCTGTTTGTGCCGCTCCAGTTGATGCGCAGCACTGAGAGAATGTATCAGTGTCTGTGTGAGAGGGAGGCTGTGCTCTGAGTCACTGTGTCTCCAGGTGGTTTAGAAACCTGGCAAGTTTCTCAGAAACACCCAGACGGAACCGTGTCCCCTTCCTTCCTTCCTCCCTCGGAGGACCTGTCTCATCCTTCACTCGACTCTTGATGCCCACGTCCGACTCAGTCTGCTGCTGAAACCCATCTCCAAGCTTTCATCTGTAGCTGCTTGTTGTAGCTCTCTTCTAGCGGGTGGTCGTCTCTCCACAAGCTCCAGAGCTCCCATACACACATACAAAAGTGAGTGAGAGCGGGTTTGGTGTGAGGTGTGTACAGAGTGAGGGAGAGCGGGTTTGGTGTGAGGTGTGTACAGAGTGGGGGAGAGCGGGTTTGGTGTGAGGTGTGTACAGAGTGAGTGAGAGAGGGTTTGGTGTGAGGTGTGTACAGAGTGAGTGAGAGAGGGTTTGGTGTGAGGTGTGTACAGAGTGAGGGAGAGAGGGTTTGGTGTGAGGTGTGTACAGAGTGAGTGAGAGTGGGTTTGGTGTGAGGCGTGTACAGAGTGAGGGAGAGCGGGTTTGGTGTGAGGTGTGTACAGAGTGAGGGAGAGAGGGTTTGGTGTGAGGTGTGTACAGAGTGAGGGAGAGAGGGTTTGGTGTGAGGTGTGTACAGAGTGAGTGAGAGGGTTTGGTGTGAGGTGTGTACAGAGTGAGAGAGAGAGGGTTTGGTGTGAGGTGTGTACAGAGTGAGTGTGAGGGGATTTGGTGTGAGGTGTGTACAGAGTGAGTGAGAGAGGGTTTGGTGTGAGGTGTGTACAGAGTGAGGGAGAGCGGGTTTGGTGTGAGGTGTGTACAGAGTGAGGGAGCGCGGGTTTGGTGTGAGGTGTGTACAGAGTGAGGGAGAGAGGGTTTGGTGTGAGGTGTGTACAGAGTGAGGGAGAGCGGGTTTGGTGTGAGGTGTGTAGAGAGTGAGGGAGAGGGGGTTTGGTGTGAGGTGTGTACAGAGTGAGGGAGAGCGGGTTTGGTGTGAGGTGTGTACAGAGTGAGGGAGAGAGGGTTTGGTGTGAGGTGTGTACAGAGTGAGTGAAAGAGGGTTTGGTGTGAGGTGTGTACAGAGCGAGGGAGAGCGGGTTTGGTGTGAGGTGTGTACAGAGTGAGGGAGAGCGGGTTTGGTGTGAGGTGTGTAGAGAGTGAGGGAGAGGGGGTTTGGTGTGAGGTGTGTACAGAGTGAGGGAGAGCGGGTTTGGTGTGAGGTGTGTACAGAGTGAGGGAGAGAGGGTTTGGTGTGAGGTGTGTACAGAGTGAGGGAGAGAGGGTTTGGTGTGAGGTGTGTACAGAGTGAGTGAGAGAGGGTTTGGTGTGAGGTGTGTACAGAGTGAGGGAGAGCGGGTTTGGTGTGAGGTGTGTTTATCGTGTTCCATCAACCACGACTGTCTAGTGTGAAGGACGGCCTCCTCCTCTTACTCCCTCTCGTCTGTCACAGGGCCTGCTCTGCTGAAACACACAACCCTGTCGATAATATTGACCCTCATGGTGGCGCAGCTCACGCACACACACTAAGCCCACTAAGAGCCCATCTGAGGCGGAGATTAGCACATAATCCCCCTGGAAAACATCCCGCCGCGTTCCCGCTCCCAAAACAGCAGGACGGATATACCACTGCTGCTGGGATGAATCCACCAACACCACACCAGCTCTTTTCACAAAGCAGGATTCCCGGTTCAGCCGGAGAACCTGCGCCGGAAGTGAGGACTGGTGGATAGGAATACACTTCTGATCCTGGACCTGGGCATAAAGAGCATTCCGAGGGAGCTGTATCTTGTAACAGCACCTTCAGAATCATTCCGATGGTTCTCTGCTGGTTCTCATCCGTGTCATTCCCACTCCGGGCCTGGAACGCCTGCTATAGCGCTGCGGGTGTCCCTGGAGAAGTGTGTACGAGACCTCTCACCAGAACTGCGGAACGCTTTGTGACACCACCTCAAACACATCAACAACTAAGGATCTTCAGCAGCTACAGGATAAGGCTAGCCCGGTATTCCCAGCATGGACATTGTGGCAGAGAGACTGGGAAGAGACGGAAGATGATGTCAGAGGAAGAGAAACAGAGTAACTGAGTGAGAGACCGGAGAGAGTAAATCTGGGACTGGCTTTTACCGAATGGCGAGAGCTACAATAGATAAAGGGATGTGAGACACTCTCACGGCTAACGGGAAAACCACCACAGCGGAGTGTTTATCCCTGCTATTCCCTGTTCCAAAATAACTGAATTCCTGTCATGCCAGAAGGTTTGGTCAGGCTTTGGTCAGTCTTCCATCTCACCACGAATAAGCCCTGAAAGTCTGGAGCTCCAGGAACAGCCCTGGAATATCGCTCCATCTTGAAGACCATATGGTTCTCTCTCTCCTGACGCAGTTGTTGCTGGTGATGGGCAGAATTCCGACCTCCAGCGAAACCCGACTCCCCTGCATGTGCATGTGCATGTGCATCATACAGACATATGGACGCTACCGGTTACAGTTATCTGCACATAGAAACAACCGTAACCGCGACTGTAACAACAGCTAGCCAACAGCGTTGAATCATCACCTCGTTAATGCTACCTTATAGCTACAGGGCGCTAGTTAGCATGCTAACACCCTATTAAGCTTAATGCTATCAATGCAACTACTGTACAGTTCACTTGCATTTATATAGAGCCTTAACGACGGAAACCATGGAAACCATGGACAACGTCAGAGAAACATTACATGGTGTTTGAGTAGGGTAGCTGTATGGGGCAGATTACCACACCTCTGAACACGGGGTAGGGCAGTCAAACTTCGAGCAGCTGCATTAACCCATACAGGGGCGGGGCATTACACACGGGCAAAGTACCTGGATAGGCTGCTCCCATTTATTACAGTTAAGCTCCGCCCTCTCACACTAAAGTTATAAGGAGTGTTGCAGCTTGGGCTGCTTCTCAAACAAGCCAATCAGAATAGAGCTCATTTACATACAACAATCTTACAGGCACATATGCAGAAATCAACCTGTTTAATTCAAAGGGATAAAGGCAGGGTGGAGAAGATGGTGGTGCAACACATGAGTAACCTGTGACCTGCAGGAAACCGGAAACCGGGCCTTCAAATTCCGGCTTTGCAAAGTGTCCGAAATTCCTTGTAAGCAACCAAATAATTCCATATCCATGTAGCTTTGCAGGGCACTATCTATTGTTATCCGATTCTATATTCTTCATGGAACACGTTTTTTGTCCGCTAACTGGTCATTCGGTTTTCGAGACAGACACCATTCCAACTCCAAACCGTTTGGTCTGATCAGGAATGATGTGCTTGTATGCAGCTTTGATGTTTTGATGGATTTCTCCTGAATTTTTTCTCCACTGGGAATAAACAGAATGGGAACAGTGCATGCATATCCATATCTGCATATCTGTTAGCACTCAAGCTAATATCAGAATGGGGGCATTTCCATTTCCTGGCCCTGACTGTTTACAGTCGGACTAATAAGCTGGACTTACTCGGATCCCTGCAGCTTTCTGAGTGGTCATGTTAACAGCAAACTTTGATTTATGCTATCAGATTAAGATCTAGAAGTCTGATCATGAGCGCTGGGTTCGAGGTTTCTCCATGCATGTAGACCCTTACTCTGATTTCTTTCCTATTTCTCAGAGCACGTACAAACACAGACCAAAACGAAACCAGGGCAACCACGAGACAAGAACAAGGCACTGTAGGAATGATGCTGAAACCACATGGGTGAGGAAATGAAAAACGTACATATCCATCTCCTAGATGACGGATGGTTTCCAGGTTTTCCAATTATCCGTATAACACTCAGAAGACTCGTGTGGGTTCACTGGTGGTTCTAGATAGTCAATAAATTGTCTGTGCGTGATGTAGACATAAAGAACCCTGGTTGCCATCACAACCACTGTACAGAACACTGTAGAGTCTCTACAATCAACCACCAATCCGAACTATTGGTGGGCTTGTCCTGTATGCTGACTGGCACTTCTGCCAACATTTGCCACCCAAATAAAACAGTCATTAAAATATTTCGTCTCTGTTTTGGTCAGCCTCAGTCTCATATCTGGCCTTGTAGTCCATGTCATGGCACCCCTCCCTCCTTCAGCCGCTCTTCTCCTCTCCGGTGATGAACAGATGAACGGATTTGTTGGACTGGATCATCTGGGCGGCACGCTCGGCCCCAGTGACGGCCGCCAGTCTGTGCACGTCGTAGCGGGAGTACAGGGCTGTGCAGGTGAGAGCGGCCGAGTTGGTGCCAGCCTGCAGCATGTTACACACCTCACTGTAGAAATGAGCGTAGGCGGGCAGAGCGTAGAAGATCAGGTTCTGAATGCCCTTTATGGAATATCTGGAAAAAACAGCAAAGGGTTAAAGAGGGGGCCGAACCATTCAGAAACACGGGCGGGGGGGGTGTACTAATCATCACACTGCTAATGCATGATTAACATGCACGAGGATCACAGGGTCTATAAACCCCTGTGGGGTGTGAGTGACGGGATCCTTAGATTGGGAAGAGGTGCTACAGTGCAGGGAATGTCTCGTTCCATGTGTGGAAAATGGCTCCAGAGCAGATGTTAATGATTGGCTAAAAGGAGGGACTGCATGTGGGCGTGGCCAAAGACCATAGTGTGAAGGAAGTAGCTGAATCTGCAGGTGTATGGAAGCGTACGGTCATACGGGTCTACCAGCAGTGGATACAATCCCAGCCTACAGGGAATTCTCCTCGGAACTGTGCCAGGGAAGCCTTTTCTTTGATGTAAGAGTCTCTGAACAGACTGTACATACGGTTCAGCCACAGGTTTTGGTCTGGTGAGCTTATATTACCAGGAACGTCGATTTGAAGAAGCAAAAACATTCCGCGCTCAACAGTTTTCCATTTTTGTGAGTGAGAAATGTACAGCGGCGTGTACGGCACATGACTTCCCTGGCACGCCATTCCACAACGGTCATCTGTAATACTCACGCTCACTTTGAGTTGGACAGTCTATGTTTGGTCATAGTCTGACATTTAGTTAGCTTTCTGTCACACGGTAGCAGTTAGCTAGCTAACAGTGTGTGTGGATTAATAGGCCTATCAGTGTTAATATGAGCTTCCGGTCAGACGGGTGAATGGACGGATGGATGGTCAATTACACACTTTAAAAAGAGAGAGAGAGAGATACAGACAGAGAGACAGACAGACAGACAGACAGAGAGAGAGAGAGAGAGAAAGAGAGAGAGAGACAGAGAGACAGACCTCTTGTAGAAGTGGAATCTCTCGGAGAAGAGCAGGAACTGTCTCTCTCCTGTCTGGAAGTAATGGCGAGCTTGTGAAACCTCCGAGCGCTTGGAGTACTCGCTGATGCTGCTGAAGCTGAGGTTCTCCTTCTTCAGGAAGTTACGCAAACGCACAAAGTCAAAGTAGCTCGGCACGTAGATCAGAGTGTGGGACATGACCGAGTCTCTGTACTGCGGGAGCACCTTCTCCACAAAGAACTGGAACCTGAAGCATCATGGGAAATGTAGTTACGTGCATGGTAAACATCTGGGTAAAACTTTTACACCCTCTATTAAAGCGTCGGCAGGTTCATGCAGGTAAATATGATCTCACATATTCAGATATTTCTGCTCTAACACAACTTCGGAAGGGATTCTGGTGTCTCCAGACCTTCACCATGCAGTCTATACATGCAGATATGAAATTAAGCTCAGCTGTTTAAAGATAACACCCCAGTCCTGCAATGTTGGCTCCATAACAGTCCTAAAATATCCCCAAGATTGAGATTTAAAACCGATTACATCATCAGCCCGACTGACAGGTCACGGTAAAACAGTCTGTGAGCTCTACAGGATGCTCCATGCATTTGGTGAAGAGCTCCCTCTAGTGGTCAGTAAGCAGAGCAGCATATTTCTCACCTGGTGTCCTGGTCTATGAAACTGTCAGCCTGAAACATCTGGAACACATGTGGGAGCTGCACCAGCACCTGGCAGATGGAGCCTGTTTTGGGGAGGTTCTTGGTGGATACCTGTGAGAGAAGGCCGACAGGAAGTACAGTAAACTCTGTAGTGATGGACTCTGTGACCTCTGTGACCTATGACCCTCAGCATCGGCTGACCCCGCTCTGGATAATTCCATGAGGGCTAGTTTATAGTTCGGCGTCTTCACTTTTACTCTACAGTAAAGTTTTAAGTTACACAGAAGGAGAACCTATAGGAGGCGCCGTCTCTAAACTTTTGACCGGTGGTGTATGAGGACCGTTCTCCGTACCTGGCCCCTGTAGTTGTGGCAGTGTTTGGTGAGGATGTTGTTGATCTGCGGCTCTGGGATGGCGCTGAATATCAGCGTCTGTCTGTAATGAGCTGCCCAGTTATTCAGATTCCACATCCGCACCCGGGAGAAGTCCACACCGTGGGAGTCCAGCGGCTGCAGGTTCATGTGCTTCATCACATGCTGTAAAACACACACAGTGTAAAGCGTTTCAGGACTCGGGTCGGGTCACAGACAGCAGAAGTGGAGGAAGAGCATTCAGATCAGACAGCGGTCAACATGAGGTGCAGGAGCTCGTCTTCCCACACGGCCTAGTCTGCTATTCATCTTAATGAACAAAAACCCAAACATGCTAGGGTTATTTGAGATGAAGGATCCATCCCACAGCAGAGGGCATGACCTAAATCTCACAGACACATCTTCCTGTATCGAATTCAATGTTTTAAGATGTTGCTGTGTCCTGATTGGTGGGCTCGCTTCACACTTCATTCGTGTGGACATGTTATGGGTATGTGCAGACATGAGCCAAAAGGAAGGACAGACTTGGCCATGATGAAGTGAAGCAGACTCATTCATTTTTGGCACTTTTCATTACTGCATAGATTAAATCCCAGGTAGTGAGCGGATGTGGGCCAAAGATATGGCACTGCTGGCCCTCATCGTATATACATATATACACATACCGTCGCTGTCCAAAGAAAAACATGTATCTCCATTTTTGTTGATTTTTATTTTCATGTCTCATTTGATCACATGATCTGCTGTTTACACTGTGTGTGAATTTCATTAAGAATGGACCAACAGAAATGGCCCAAAACTGCATGGAAAGACGTCTGGTTCCATTGACTTCCATTCAAATTAAATGAGGTTTCTGGCCTCTCCTGTAAAGTTGCCATTTTGGAGACACCAGTTTTTCTTTGGACAGTGACGCCACACACACAGCCACACACACAGCCACACACACACACACACAGCCACACACACAGCCACACACACACACAGCCACACAGCCACACCCACACACACAGCCACACCCACACAGCCACACCCACACACACACACAGCCACACACACACACAGCCACACACACACACACACACACACAGCCACACACACACACACACACACACACACACACAGCCACACACACACACACACAGCCACACACACACAGCCACACACACACAGCCACACACACACAGCCACACACACACAGCCACACACACACAGCCACACACACACACACACAGCCACACACACACAGCCACACACACACACACACACACACACACACACACAGCCACACACACAGCCACACACACAGCCACACACACACACAGCCACACACACACACACACACACACAGCCACACACACACCTGTGACTGATCAGTGTCTCTAGGTGTGCAGGTTCTGGGTTTGTGTTGGTTCTGTTTGATTCTCTACACTACTGGAAGCATGTCTCCCAAACTCCAGATCAGATATTGTATTAGATCTGTTTATTTAGAAAATCACTAATGACCTCCAGAAGCCTGTTTTTAGAACCATGCTCGCTGTGCGTTTCACCCCAGCCACCGCTCGCCAGTCTCTCTGTAGGTCACCTGAGGTCATCTTACGGTGGGTAAGGGACATTGGAATGAGGTGGCGCTCATCACGGTCAGTAGAGAGGGGGTTTGGCCCTCTGCCAGTCTGTAGCTGTGTTGTCCTGTGTGTTTGCTGCTGGACCTTGTTCTTATGAACCAGACGCTCACTGTATCTGCCAGTGAAGCTAGAACCCAACCTTCGGTTCCTCACTGAGAACCTGCTGTACATGTGGAGAGGCTGCTTTAAGAAGGAACTGGAGTGGGCTCTGATTTATTTCCAGAGCTGTATATCTGTATGTATGAATATACATGTATATGTACGTGTGTGTGTGTGTGTGTGTGTGTGTGGCTGTGTGTGTGGCTGTGTGTGTGTGTGTGTGGCTGTGTGTGTGTGTGTGTGTGTGTGTGTGTGTGTGTATGGGTGTGGAGAAGCTGCTGTCTCTCTGTAGCGGCTCTGCTCTGTTCTCTATTCTAAATGCTTGAAGCTGAATAAAAGCGGGGGGCGTCAGCGTGCTCTGGTGTGACTCGCTGTAGAGAAACAAGGCTTCATTGTTCAGTTTGCATTATTCAGGCTTTTCCCTTGTTCAGCTGAACACTGGGAGTGTGTTTCCTTTTTAGCAGGATGATTCGAGTTGCTGAACGTTCAGTACATCCCTACAATGTACTGCAGAGCTACTGTACAACACTGGTGATCCGCAGAGTTCACTAGTCTCACAAGCTGGACTCTTGATAGAACAATTATCCGTCTGAAAGCAGGACTACACAGACACGCTTACCAGCATGTGCTCCCAGTTCTGCATCAGGAAAACGTCGGTCTGGTCCAGCACCAGCAGCTCGATGGAGGACAGGAAGTCAAAGTCTCGCTGAGGTTCACCCTCCACACCCAGCAGCGTCCGCAAACCCAGCGGAGAGGCGATGATGATGTCAGAGGAGTAGAACGGGGAGTAGAGCCGAATGCTGCGCTTCAGGAAAGACAGACCTGCAGAAATACAAGATTACCTCCTTATCCACACGTACCGCACCCGTACCTGTTAGCGAACGACTGGGCCGATCGATAAGGCCCTCAGTGTCGTACGTACCCAGCCTGAAGTGGTCGTCCACGTTGCCCGAGAACACGGCGTTGTAATCGTCGGGGCGGTGCAGGTTTGAAGGTCTGTCGTTGGGGTCCTCTCCGTACTCGTCCCTAAACCTCTTCTTATTACTGACGTCCATCTTCTTCCCTTTGGGCTCCAGCAGGCTGATGAAGGTCTGCACCACCCGCAGAGCTCCGTCCCGGAACGGCACCAGGATCAGCACCTGCACCAGGAAGGAACAAAATCTGGCAGGTTATTCGCTTTCACCGTCTCTGGGTTATCAGAGACCCCGTAAGCACAACACAGACACCCCCCCACGTCTTATTAGGGAGAGAGGGATACAGAGTCGTGCAGTAGGGGCTGAACCTCCTGCAGCTATGGAGCTTCATGTTCATCCTCCTCGGGAAGAAGTAGGGCTGCAGCCAACGATCATTTTGATAGTCAAATCAATCTATCGATTACCGGAAAACAATAAATAAATAAATAAAAAAATTAAATAAATAAATATAGATGATTCGGATGATACTGAGTCTCATGTATCCATCAGCCTGAGGTTGTTCTGTGCATTTGCTATTTAACAGCAAAGACAATAGTTCACTGTTCTAATGAACGGTTCCAGCTCCACTAGCGATTCAGGAGAACATGCATTTCAGGCTCACACCACGAAGTAGATCATCAGCTAACTAAACCACTGAGATGAATCTTCAACCGGTGAGACGACACGTTTCCCCTTCGGCTGCACCAACATGGAGGATCTGCTCCGTACTATGGATGCACTGATCCAGCCTTTCCAGTTCTGATACAGATTCATAAGCTTAGCATATCTGTGGATACTTATATTCACCGCGTTGGCACGACGTACGGCACCAGGACTGATATAGACACTACGTCACTAAGCTGTGTCGTACGGCTCGCTCGTACAGCTCACTGGTACAGCTCACTGGTACAGCTCACTCGCTCTGTTCGTAAGTCAAGTCTACCGTACGGTCTCGGATTCTTGCAGATCCACCTCCGGCCACTTGGGGGAGACAAAGAGCAACCAATGAGCAATCAAGTGGCGAACGCTAACGCCTGCAGCTCATGCGACTGAAGTCTGAGAGTGCCGGCCCTTGGTTGTCTTGAGGCTATGCAGCCCGTGTACGTGTCTCTCGTGACTAGACGGTAGAAGGCTTCAAGCCTGTCGAGGCTGTTTGCTTCTCCTCTTCAGAACACACTCGTTCTGCCGAAGTACCGAGAAAAACTACTGAAAAATATCATTCTAATTTTTTAATATATTTTTTAAAAATTGTGTGTCGGGCGTTAGGTTTTTTATTGTGAGGCTCTTTTTTTTTTTTTGAGGTCATCGGTTTGTTTTGCTCCGTTGAACACGCCAGTTTTCCCTCCGGCCAGTCTTTGTTTGTTCCCTGGTTGTAAGTTGAGGTGCGACAGTTCCCCGCTACATCTACAGGCACCCTGCAAACATGCTACTGACGGTGCAGCACACATCACATCCCAATTAAACTAATTAATTAATTTATTAATTATCTGATACCTCATCCAGCTAGCTTAGTATCAGAACCGATGTCCGATCCTAATATCAGATCGGTGCATCCCTGAGTCTGGGTTTGAACCCCGGCTTGGGCGTCCAGGGTCTTTTCTGTATGGAGTGAGCGTGTTGAGTGCTGATTGAGTGTTGACATGAGAGAGTGGCAACCTCCCGACAGGGCTCTGTTCCACACGTCAGCAAGGAAACCGTCACCAGAACCATCCCACTCATCTGCTGGGGAGAGATCAGCTGGGCTGCGGGTGTCCGTTACCTTTGGTCTGGTCAGTCCTTGGTCTCTGAACTCCTCCTCAGTCCCCTTTGCTTCCTTCAGGCGGGCGTTGTGGGCAAGAACCCTGGAGTTAGCCTTTAGCACATGGTTGAGGGCGTGGAGGCAGTAGGCCCGTCTAACCTCGGGACCTTCCAGCAGAGGAGAGCATTCTGGGTAATAAATGTCCCTGTAGGACCCTGTGGCACAGAGACACACTAGATTAATGATGTACACCAGGCATTACTCACCAGGCTGTAGAACCCTGAGAGGTTCCATCAGTTTAAGAAGAACCTGAAGATGCAGATGGGGTCTGTCAGTCGAGCAGAAGTGTCGGAACGTTAGGACCTAAAGAGGGCTGAGATCTCTGTGCTTCCCTGACGGCGTCAGTCTTGTGGTTCCTTATGGGAATTTCCCCATTCCACCTTAAACGGCAGCGGAACATGAAATTCCGATTAGAACCCAGCTTCAACCCAGTTCCACCCAAATGCAACCGCACCAGGCGGCGACCCAGGTCAGCCATATTTCACACACGCTCTGGATTCACCTCCACCTCCTTCCCATTTCAGTTCTAGTGAAATTCCCAGATTTCCATCTTGTCCTGGCCTGAAAACTCATTTTGCTGGTCTAAAAACTTTTTTCCCAAGATTATTCCAATTCCGGGTTTTCCAAATGGCAGTGACAGGGCAGAGGAAAAGAAGTCACAGTGCAGTTTCCCACTTGCTCAGAGGCTCGATGATATGGTCCGAGAGTTGCTTATGCCTGGAAATCCTTAACCGGATGAGCACGAGCTGTCAAAGCAACATATCCCGGAAAATCCCGGATTAAACACCCCGAGCCGAACAGTCAGCTGGCTAATCAAGTAATCCCACCTCGTGAGACAGAGCGCATCGGCGGGAACTCCTGTTCTAGGGGTCCACGTTGTTAGGAGCGATTAGAAGATCTACCATGTACATACCCAGCTCTGTGGAGTCTGTGAGGTTGCTGAAGCAGCAGCCTGTCTGGAGGTCTGTGTGAATGCCCGGTCTGAAGCAGCGTGAACCCCCTCTGGGCTGGAGAAGCAGAGCCCTGAGTGAATGCCAGTTTGGCTCCAGTGCTTTGTGAATAAGAGGCAGAGGGACGGAAGAAGCCTGACCGACCGAGGGAAACCGCTCCAGGGGGCTGCCACACTGCAGCACTCCCAGTCTGGACCACTGAGACAGGAAAGGAATGACAAAGAGACCAATTAAGGACAATCACATGACGGCCTGACCCGAGAGTCTGACCCAGTCCATATCCTGATCCACCACATGTACTCCTGATATACCAGAGTATGGTACTCCTCCATATCTCCACCTCTAATATATATTTAGTGGTGTAAAAACTTTGATCTCTTTTTCTGCACAGTGTAAAAGCTCTAGTTCTCCTTTCAGGTTAGTGAATATTCATGATGGACCGACCAATAGAATCGCTCCAAACCTGCTTAGTAATAAACCTTGTTCTATCAGCTCCACTGCAGGGTAAGGAAGCTGCTCCATCCTCCTGTAAAGGTCCTACCTTAACCTGAGTCCGGATTTTAGAGCCCTCGGAGATCTTCTTCACCTCTTCGTCACTCAGCTCCGTTTCCACATGCTTTAGAAAGGTATCTGTGAGTTTGGGGGAAAAAAAACAAAAAAAAAAACAATTAGCACTCAAATACAATGACTCCTGCAACACACCACCCACCCGCACGCACGCACAGGCACACACACACACACCCACCCACACATGCACGCACGCGCATACACCCACGCGGGTTCAGACGCGGCATCAGAGACATTTCCAGAATTATCAGAGACATTTCCAGAATTAATTTCTAATAAATATTAATAAATATACAAATAATACATTCATATAAGGAAATGGGTTTAAATAAGTCTGATATTCTGGAAGGTTGAACAAAAAAAATAAAATAAATCACAATTTATTAATCAAATGATGTTTTATTGTTTAGAATTTAATCAGATTGAAATTTGGGGTCTCATTTTTTGGGCCACTTTAAAAATTAAACATTTTTTATGGTTTTCCTCACTGCATTAATAATTCCTCCGGTTAAGGTTCTATTTTCACTGTATTTAATAAATAATAATATTTCTAAATTAGAGCTGTCAGTATGATGATATTTCATGGTTACTGTGATAAATTGTTCCATGAGTAATTAAACACTGACCTCATCATTACGAAGTGGCCAAAAATCAATCTCAGAAAAACTACATCATGATACACACAGTGTGTAGAGTAAATACATTAACTTTCTAATATTAATACTATTATTATTATATATATTAATATTTCTCCATTTTTACCCATATGATAAATAATGGAGCTGAATTATGAAGCATATCACGTCTCATCAGCTCCACTGACCATACAGGACACTCTGTAGGTGTACAGCTCCAGACTGTGGTCCATCTGTTTCTCTGTGTACTGTATTACCCTGTTCTTCAATGGTCAGGACCCCCACAGAGCAGGTAGTATGTGGGTGGTGGGTCATTCTCAGCACCTGACATGGTGGTGGTGTGTTAGTGTGTGTGGTGCTGGTGTGAGTGGAATTCTGATCCAGGATGTTTCCTCACCCTCCTCCAGTGACTGATCGGCCTGCTCGTGCTCTCCCTCTGCAGGCAGGTTTGACTCCAGACAGAACTCCTCCTCATGAGCTTTATCAATGAACTCCTCCTCTGGCTCCTCCTCTCCTCCGGTCCCTTTCTCGCCTGGCTGCTTCTCTCCCTCCACATTTTTTTGCTCCTCAGTGTTTGCAGGTACTTCTTCTCCATCTTCTTCTCCATCCACCTCCTCCTCCTCCTCATCATCATCACCTCCATCGTGATCCACTTCCTCCTCCTCCTCCTCCTCTCCAATTTGCTCTGAATCATCACTCTCTCCTGTCAAAAAAAAAGAGAGAGAAATATTTCCCACAATTCCCAAACTGTACACCTGGTCAGCGTCAGTGCTGTGTATTTGCTAATGCTAGCGTTAGCAGTGCACCCTAGCACTGCTTGTTTAGACCGGTACGGAGGAGTCAAAACGGCTGACGAACACTGCCATCTAGTGTTCAGGGGCTTAAACACAACACAGAATGAAGCACGGTCTGCAGCAACTTTTAGGATTAAAGCTACTACTAATAATAAAAACAGCTATATTTCATATTTTCCATAATAATAATAATAATAATAATAATAATTTAATATTTTTAAAGAGGTTTCGGACATTGTACGCCTCACTGTCATTTCTAAACACGGACTAAAGTGAAGCACATTCCAGCTCGGGAACAGCTAAGACTAGGGTTTCACTGAAAACAGAAAAAAAAATAAATAAATAAAAATAATATAATCATAAATAAATAAATAAATAAATAAAAGCTGTCTCTTTAGTAAAGGGCATAGTTCTAAATAGCACCATCTGCATGTGTAAGTGGCTGACTGCATGGTGAAGCGGTTCTTCAGACAGACGGAGAACATGTTTATGGTTCTGCATAGCACCTAAACGGGTTCTTCTACTGTTACAAGCCTAGCCTGACGGCATGTGTGTGGTCTGTGGGAGGAGACCAGAGCATCCAGAGGAGGAAACCCGCACAGACACAGGGAGAACACGCACCTCCACACAGAAAGGACTTCCGACACCCCGGCTGGGACTCAAACCCAGACCCTTCTGGGGACAGAGCTACCCACAGAACCACCATGCCGAGCAAATAACAGGTCAGACTTCGGAACCGGCGCATCTCTACGAAGAACCATTTCACCATCCACAGAACGCGATGAGTCCGTGGTAAACAGAACCGCTGCCTTTCCTAAAGAACCCTTAAGAGAACCGTCCTGTTAAAGACGGTACGTAAACCCAGCGTCTTCGCAGACTAGCTGCATGTGATGGTAGTTTCAGAAAGCTAACCTTCATCAGCATCAGTTAGTTCATCTTCATTCTCCTCCTCATCACTCTCCTCCTCCTCATCGCTCTCCTCCTCCTCACTGTGGTCTCCAGCGGTGCGGCTCATCGTTGACAGCAGCTGTTCATATGCGGATGGCTTCTCCTCCTCTTCCTCGAGATCTTCATCACTCCGTGGGCGGGCACGCTCAGGTCTGTGGGGCTGTGGAGACAAACCATGAGGGGGGGTCACGTCTGTGGCCCTATTAAAGGAGCAGTGTGTAATCTCTAGCATGTTAGCTTATCACCACCAACCAAGTTCTATACAACCTACTCAGAGCACCAGTGTCTCCCGATTTGTTTACCATCCTAGTTAGACCTGATTCGGTTCTTTAAGGTGGCACAGAAACACTCAAACCAGAACCTGACATCCTGACAGTCTAAAGAACACTTCACCCACACACCGCTCCTTTAAAAGACTTGGTGGTTCCGGTTGGAGGGGAGTTTGATGGTGTGGTATCAGGCTGGTGGTACTTACCAGGTGGACAATCTGGGTTTTCTCCGGTCGGTCAGCAACACTGGAACGGAAATTTAAGAGGGAAATTAATGGAGCACATTTACTCTACCTTTAATACACCTGCGTCTAACTCTGCAGCTTCCACCTGAAGTGGTGTAGGAGCTACACCTTGCAGTTCTGCCTTTACGTTCCACCTGCTGCACCATTTTATAGAGGAACGGGAAATGCCAACAAGGTCAAAATGCTGCTCCACTTAAGGTGGAACGATAGGTTAAAACGAGGAGAAGGTGGACATGCTGCACCATTTAAGGGGGGACGGTCAATTTGAAGAAGCTAGAACTGCTGCAACCGCTACACTATTTAAGGTGGAACGGTTCATTTCTACAAGCTACGATGATAGACTAAAACAAGGACATGGTGGACACTCTGCACCATTTAGGAGTGAACTGTAAATTTCCACAAGCTAGAATTACTGCAACTACTGCACCTTTTAAGGTGGAACGAATAAACTGACACAAGAAGAATCTACTGCACCACTTAAAAGTGACACGGCAGACTAAAACAAGGAGAATGTGGACATTTAAGGTGGAACTGCTGCTCCGTTTAAGGTGGAACGATAAATTAAAAGAAGGAACATTTGCTGCTCCATTTAAGACGGAACGGTATGATCCGATAAGGTGGAATTGCTGCTCCATTTAAGGTGGAACGGTAACTCCGTTTTGAAGCGCTGTGTTTCTGCAGTGGGCTCAACCCGCAGCTCTTACTCGTCGTGGAAAGGGTGCTGCTCTCCGAACTCCTTCAGGTGCTTCCTCTGTTTCTTGGTTAAACTGCTGAAATCCTGGTGTCTCTGTCTCCTTTTCCCCATCTTACCACACGTGTTGTTTTCAGCCCGGCTTATTCTTCTTCGGTGTTTGTTGTCCATGCGGTCAGTGCGCTGCACCTCCGCGCGGTCTCCCCCTGCCGGCAAAGGCGTGAACTACAGCTCAACCGCTCTCAACCGGGAGCACTGAAAGGGACAGTCCAGCAAAAACTCAGATTTGAACAGCGCAATATCTGTAGTAAACAAGCCCACCCGAGAACTATAAGAAGAATTTCCGGTTTACAGCATCTTTAAAAAGGGAGGAAATTTTAAATAACAGTATCCATAAACAAATAAGAATGATACATAAAAGATTAATAAACTATACTGTATTAAGTATTAATTTAACATGTCTGGCTAAAATTAAACCCTTAACCAATGACAGAAAAATATTATTTATGCACTATATAACTTATTAATTATTATTGTTAACATATTCTCATTTTCCTATGAAATTGGTGTTTTAATTAACCATTAAGATAAGATAATACTTTATTGATCCCAAAGGGAAATGACAGTGTTACAGCAGCTTACATACTGGTGAGACACATAGCACACATAGCAGCTGCAAAAATAATAAAGCAAAAACAGATAAAGAATAAATAAAATAAAATACAATAAATAAAACAAATAAAAAATAAAATATATAAAATAAAAAGACGCCATAAAATGTGGCTGTTAGACAAACCAAAACAAGCTACAACCCCATTTACAATATAGCCAAGAATAATACAAAAAACAAAAGTGAATATTAACTTATTACAGGAAAGGTGTAGCAAAGAAAACATTCAGACAATAAATACACAAAAAATAGGAAACTTTGAGATGAACAAATCAAAAGAATCCAATATTATTATATATTACATTATATTATTATAATAAAAATATTAGGCATTTCATAAACAAACAAACAAACAAACAAATGAAGTAATCAAATAAATAAAAAAATTAATTAATAAAGATCAAATACAAAACAATACTAAGACAGCAATAACAATTATAAAAAATAAAATGAATAAATAGGAAAAATAATATTAACACATGGGAAAAAGTTGACACCCAAATAAAGGCAAACTATTAAAAATTAAATAAAGATAAAAATAATGCGATAATATTAAATATAGTGTAACGTTATACAGTAAAACTTTACGTTTACATTGACGTGTATTTTTTCCTTGAACCCCCACAAACACCGGCCCCCAAAGACAAAGGGTTCGGTCACCACCGTTCTACACGGTCCATCAGCCGAATCACAGGAGTTCCTACCCTGCACGGCCAAACCCAGCGTGCCCTTAGCCTTGACTCCCACTGGAATTCTGTCCACAGCCTCACACAGCATCACAACGTGTATTCCCGTCTGGAGAATAATCCTGTCCGGGATCTGGTACTGACGATGGTGGGGTGGACCCGCTCCGGGAAGTCTTCTCCAGCACATCCCAAAGATCTCCAGCGGGGCTAAGATCAGGTCATCCACTCTTCCACAGCTTGAGCCGGATGATCTTGGCACTGCCGTCCTGGAATACCGCCATGCCTTTATGGAAGACTGTAGAAGCTGGTCATTCTGGTGGCCCGCTGACTTCACCTTATCACCAGGTAACGTTGTTGAGCCTCGATCTGAAGCCCCCCGAGATACCAACGATGCCTCCTGAGGCTTGTACAGTGGACACTATGCATGATGGGAGCATCACTTCCTGCGCTCCCCTTCTCACCCCGACGCTCCTACTGCTCTGGAATAGGGTCAGTCTGGACTCCCCAGACCACATGACCTGTCTCCATCGCCAGGTCTTTAGGCTCCCCAGCACACTGGAGCTGATTAGCTTCACCGACAAGTGGTCTTATGTCCACACAGCTGTTCAGTCCCGATCCGGGGACTTCTGGTCATGTGGGGAATTCTGATGCTCCCGGTTCTCCACTTCAAGGTGTTAGTGATGTGCTGGACAGTGCGGAACCCAGTTCCAGCCATTCCGGCTTCTCCTTAGTGGATTGTTTGGTGGATGCAGGACATTACGTTGACCTGTCTCTGGAACACAGTGGGACCGTTTCCACGGGATACGTCACGGGATACGGAGGTGCTCAGGAATAGCTGCAGCTGAGGGACATTAATCACCGCGGTGATTATCCAATCAGAGCCTCTGTTTGCTTATCCGAGCTTTTATAGCCGGCCAGCCAGCGCACGTGCAGCTCCGCAGCTCTGGAAACGCCGTCCTCACCTGTACGCTGGTTCCGGTGGCTCTGATAGGAGACATGTGCGGTGATCTAACTGCTGTTGGGCTGCATGCGTGCGGGGAAGTATGTCATCGGTTCCATCACTGAAACCGATCCTGTTTGCTCCCTAAGCCAAAACACATGTTACCAAATACGGAGCCTTTCTCAGCCCCGTTCGTTTACGTCTCCCACGGAGCGCCGCGTACCCTCCCTCCAGCTTCTGATCCCATATGGTGCCTGATTATGAGGACGGGGCTTTTAAAGCGTAGGCCCTGCTGGTGATTAGGATGGCTATTAATAAACGCCGGGGCGGGCGGCCGGCCAAGACGAGGGGAGCTGAAACAAATGAACCCCCACACTTTACTGCTTACAGGAGAGTCGTAAACGCACCATAGGTTAGAAAAATAGAGTCCCGTGCCAACTTGGAACCAGACCCCCCCCGCCAGCACCAAACAGCGGGCCCCCAAGGCTTCAGCGCTGGATGGACAGCAGCGGGGACGCTGCAGAGCCTGGAATTCCGGGGGTTTGAATGTTTGTACAGGTCTGTGGTGGGTGCAGTTAAAGCGTATCAGGTCCGAGTGCTTGCTTCAGCTGTTTGAACTTCCCGGTCGGTGCTGATGGCCTCCACCCAGAAGGGCCATGCTCCGCTGATGAGGCCTAATTACAGTTTGGCTGCATATGAAATGTGCCCAGTTGATCAGCCGGGACACGTCTGACGTTTGAAGTTCGCTCCTCTGGTTCCTGCACCGGAGCTATGAGGCTGACGTAGCGGTGATGGGTGCTTGCGGTTGGGTGCTGAGGTCCTGTTTCCTTTAATGTGTCGAGGCTTCTTGTGCGTGTAAACGTTCTGGAAGGTTCTGAAGAAACACTCTCCCACAGGAACCACCTTTCCCAGCTGACCACCCGAAAGGTCTTGTAGGAATTCCAGCCTTGGTCTCTGTTACATGGTGATGTCATTTCGTAACACCGTCATTACTGCCCGCTCTGAAACCAGTCTGCTCCAGCCAATGGTCTGGGCATACTGGGGTCATTGGGAGGCGGGGCTTAAAGACTCAGACTATATATATATATATAATTCCAGTGGGAGAAACTCTTTAACTATACCTTCACCTACAGTAATGAAAGTTAAAGTCACAGAGAACACAGAGTAAAATATTAAACATGGAGACTGTATGATATTAAACTTCAGTGTTTAGATTAAATATGAGAAATTATAAAACACAGCTGGAACGAATGAAGGAACAGTGTTGGTGATGGATAAAGGAGTGACCGGACAAAGGAACAATGTTAGTGAAGGATAACGGAATGAAGGGATGAATGAACAGTGTTGGTGATGGATGAAGGGATGAAGGGATGAAGGAACAGTGTTGGTGATGGATAAAGGAATGAAGGGATGAAGGAACAGTGTTGGTGATGGATAAAGGAATGAAGGGATGAAGGAACAGTGTTGGTGATGGATAAAGGAATGAAGGGATGAGGGGATGAAGGAACAGTGTTGGTGATGGATGAAGGGATGAAGGGATGAAGGAACAGTGTTGGTGATGGATGAAGGGATGAACGGATGAAGGAACAGTGTTGGTGATGGATGAAGGGATGAAGGAACAGTGTTGGTGATGAATGAACGGATGAGCAGATGAAGAAACAGTGTTGATGGATAAAGGGACGAAGGGATGAATGAACAGTGTTGGTGATGGATGAAGGGATGAAGGGATGAAGGAACAGTGTTGGTGATGGATAAAAGAAATGAACGGATGAAGGAGCAGTGTTGATGATGAATGAACGGATGAGCAGATGAAGAAACAGTGTTGATGGATAAAGGGACGAAGGGATGAATGAACAGTGTTGGTGATGGATGAAGGGACGAAGGGATGAAGGAACAGTGTTGGTGATGGATAAAAGAAATGAACGGATGAAGGAGCAGTGTTGGTGATGGATAAAAGAAATGAACGGATGAAGGAGCAGTGTTGGTGATGGATAAAAGAAATGAAGGGATGAAGGAACAGTGTTGGTGATGGATAAAGGAATGAAGGGATGAAGGAACAGTGTTGGTGATGGATAAAGGAATGAAGGGATGAAGGAACAGTGTTGGTGATGGATGAAGGGATGAAGGAACAGTGTTGGTGATGGATAAAGGAATGAAGGGATGAAGGAACAGTGTTGGTGATGGATAAAGGAATGAAGGGATGAAGGAACAGTGTTGGTGATGGATGAAGGGATGAAGGAACAGTGTTGGTGATGGATAAAAGAAATGAACGGATGAAGGAGCAGTGTTGGTGATGGATAAAAGAAATGAAGGGATGAAGGAACAGTGTTGGTGATGGATAAAGGAATGAAGGGATGAAGGAACAGTGTTGGTGATGGATAAAAGAAATGAAGGGATGAAGGAACAGTGTTGGTGATGGATAAAGGAATGAAGGGATGAAGGAACAGTGTTGGTGATGGATGAAGGGATGAAGGGATGAAGGAACAGTGTTGGTGATGGATAAAGGAATGAAGGGATGAAGGAACAGTGTTGGTGATGGATAAAGGAATGAAGGGATGAAGGAACAGTGTTGGTGATGGATGAAGGAATGAAGGGATGAAGGAACAGTGTTGGTGATGGATGAAGGGATGAAGGAACAGTGTTGGTGATGGATGAAGGGATGAAGGGATGAAGGAACAGTGTTGGTGATGGATAAAGGAATGAAGGGATGAAGGAACAGTGTTGGTGATGGATGAAGGGATGAAGGAACAGTGTTGGTGATGGATGAAGGGATGAAGGAACAGTGTTGGTGATGGATGAAGGAATGAAGGGATGAAGGAACAGTGTTGGTGATGGATGAAGGAATGAAGGGATGAAGGAACAGTGTTGGTGATGGATGAAGGGATGAAGGAACAGTGTTGGTGATGGATGAAGGAATGAAGGGATGAAGGAACAGTGTTGGTGATGGATGAAGGAATGAAGGGATGAAGGAACAGTGTTGGTGATGGATGAAGGAATGAAGGGATGAAGGAACAGTGTTGGTGATGGATGAAGGGATGAAGGAACAGTGTTGGTGATGGATAAAGGAATGAAGGGATGAAGGAACCGTGTTAGTGATGGATGAAGGGATGAAAGGATGAAGAAACAGTGTTGGTGATCGATGAAGGGATGAAGGGATAAAGGAACAATGTTGGTGATGGATGAAGGAATGAAGGGATGAAGGAACAGTGTTGGTGATGGATGAAGGGATGAAGGAACAGTGTTGGTGATGGATGAAGGGATGAAGGAACAGTGTTGGTGATGGATGAAGGGATGAAGGAACAGTGTTGGTGATGGATGAAGGAATGAAGGGATGAAGGAACAGTGTTGGTGATGGATGAAGGAATGAAGGGATGAAGGAACAGTGTTGGTGATGGATGAAGGGATGAAGGAACAGTGTTGGTGATGGATGAAGGAATGAAGGGATGAAGGAACAGTGTTGGTGATGGATGAAGGAATGAAGGGATGAAGGAACAGTGTTGGTGATGGATGAAGGAATGAAGGGATGAAGGAACAGTGTTGGTGATGGATGAAGGGATGAAGGAACAGTGTTGGTGATGGATAAAGGAATGAAGGGATGAAGGAACCGTGTTAGTGATGGATGAAGGGATGAAAGGATGAAGAAACAGTGTTGGTGATCGATGAAGGGATGAAGGGATAAAGGAACAATGTTGGTGATGGATGAAGGAATGAAGGGATGAAGGAACAGTGTTGGTGATGGATGAAGGGATGAAGGAACAGTGTTGGTGATGGATGAAGGAATGAAGGGATGAAGGAACAGTGTTGGTGATGGATGAAGGAATGAAGGGATGAAGGAACAGTGTTGGTGATGGATGAAGGGATGAAGGAACAGTGTTGGTGATGGATGAAGGGATGAAGGAACAGTGTTGGTGAGGGATGAAGTGGTTCAGTTGTAGGTTTCTCATTGAACAAGGCCAAAAAGATAGCCAATAAGAACAGAGCTCATTTGCATATGTCTTAAAGGGACAGTAGCGAACCCAGCCCGGGAGGCTCTACAGTGGTCTGTACACGAAGCAGCCCAGATGTCCTACACGGGTTTCAGACCTTCTCAGAAGTCTGCAGGGCGCTCCCTCCTCGCGCGCTGATGACCAGCGAAGACGTTCACTTGCATTAACGCGCTGCTCGGTGACCCGAACCCTTCAGGCGTGCTCAGTGCCGCAGGCCTGGTGTTCTACACGTAGGCCCTGGAGTCCAGACGCAGCCTGGCTCGATGAAAAGCCCCAGCCTTCTAAAACCATTACGGCTGATAATTGATGTAATTGGTGCTGACCCGCTGCAGCTGGACGGCATGTGTTTGAAACGGGACTCTTCTTGAAGTGCCTTCCAACTTATTAAAGAAATAACCGGCCAGAACAACAGCGCCCTGCGCAAAACATTCACGTTTATGGTGCACCAGTTAAATTGCCCACATCAAAATCAAAGTGGCTGCGAGTTTTAATTGCTGGTGGAGAACGCTGCAGCATGGCAGGAGCTTGGAAAGAGCAACAGCGCGGGCCGGAGGCGCATGACGTGAGCGTGTGTGTGTGGTGGCAGGGGGCCAGGATGGTGTGTGAGACTCCATGCGTTCCTGGTGTGCGGTTTAAAAGCACAGTGAAAGCTGTTAAGCCGGTGTAAGTGCATTAGGGCAGAACATAAACGTGTACGATCAAACTCTACAGGTTCTGTATTACCTGTACGTGCGTGCGGTGTGGTGCGTGTGGTTTACATCGTATCGCAGTCCTCGTTCCGCACGTGCTGAGGACAGGACATTTCTCTCCTGGATGTGACTCACAGCCGTAGAGCTGCTATGCTGTGTCTGTAGGGACGGATCCGTTCTGGCCCGGCAGGTAATGCTGCAGGTAAGACTTGAACATAGTTTCTACACTGTAGCGTGTGCGGCTGTGTTAGTGTGGGACACTAGGGGGCAGCGCTGCTTCAAATAAAGGCAGAGGCAAGTGGAAGGTGTGTGGACGCTGGCCGCTTTATTAGAAACATCACCCTTGTGCTCCGACTCAGTGACCACTTTATTGGAAACACCAACATTGTGCTTCCACACCCTGGCCGCTTTATTGGAAACACCTCGCTTGTGCATCCTCCAAGTGGCCACTTTATTGGAAACACCCCCTTTGTGTGCCCAGTCACTGGACACTTTACTAGAAACACCACACACTGGCCACATTATTGGAAACACCCACCTTATGCTCACACTAACTGGCCACATTATTGGAAACACCGACCTTGTGCTCACACTAACTGGCCACATTATTGGAAACACCGACCTTGTGCTCACACTAACTGGCCACAATACTGGAAACACCGACCTTGTGCTCACACTAACTGGCCACAATACTGGAAACACCGACCTTGTGCTCACACTAACTGGCCACATTATTGGAAACACCAACATTGTGCCCACACTAACTGGCCACAATACTGGAAACACCCACCTTGTGCTCACACTAACTGGCCACAATACTGGAAACACCCACCTTGTGCTCACACTAACTGGCCACATTATTGGAAACACCGACCTTGTGCTCCTACCCACTGGCCACATTATTGGAAACACCGACCTTGTGCTCACACTAACTGGCCACATTACTGGAAACACCGACCTTGTGCTCACACTAACTGGCCACATTACTGGAAACACCCACCTTGTGCTTACACTAACTGGCCACATTACTGGAAACACCGACCTTGTGCTCACACTAACTGGCCACATTACTGGAAACACCCACCTTGTGCTTACACTAACTGGCCACTTTACTGGAAACACCCACCTTATGCTCACACTAACTGGCCACATTACTGGAAACACTCACCTTGTGCTTACACTAACTGGCCACATTACTGGAAACACCGACCTTGTGCTCACACTAACTGGCCACATTACTGGAAACACCCACCTTGTGCTCACACTAACTGGCCACACTATTGGAAACACCGACCTTGTGCTCAGACTAACTGGCCACATTACTGGAAACACCCACCTTGTGCTCACACTAACTGGCCACATTACTGGAAACACCGACCTTGTGCTCACACTAACTGGCCACATTACTGGAAACACCCACCTTGTGCTCACACTAACTGGCCACATTACTGGAAACACCCACCTTGTGCTCACACTAACTGGCCACATTACTGGAAACACCCACCTTGTGCTCACACTAACTGGCCACATTACTGGAAACACCGACCTTGTGCTCAGACTAACTGGCCACATTACTGGAAACACCCACCTTGTGCTCACACTAACTGGCCACATTACTGGAAACACCGACCTTGTGCTCACACTAACTGGCCACATTACTGGAAACACCCACCTTGTGCTCACACTAACTGGCCACATTACTGGAAACACCCACCTTGTGCTCACACTAACTGGCCACATTACTGGAAACACCCACCTTGTGCTCACACTAACTGGCCACATTACTGGAAACACCCACCTTGTGCTCACACTAACTGGCCACATTACTGGAAACACCCACCTTGTGCTCACACTAACTGGCCACATTACTGGAAACACCCACCTTGTGCTCACACTAACTGGCCACTTTATTGGAAACACTAATTTATTAGTGGGCACACAGGGTAGGTACGTGTTTCTAATAAAGTGGCCACTTAGTGGAAGCTCAAAGGAAGTGTTTCTAATAAAGTGGCCAGTCAGTGGAAGCACAAAGTTAGTGGCCACTTTATCAGAAACGCCTGCATCCTCCAAGTGGCCACTTTATTGGGAACTCACTGGCCACACCAAAAACAACGCACCAGCCTGGGGGTCAGAAGCAGACCACTGATGAGGACTGAGTGTGAAGAGGCGGGCTCCGGTCTCCGGCTGCCCGTGTGTGAACGTGCCCGTATGTGTTTTGTTGAGATTGATTTTATTCAAACCCACAAATCAGAGAGAGCGTGGGGCGTCAGGCCACACAGGCAGCCGCTGCTGACAGCTTAATGAGTTCATTACAGCGGTGACTGAGCGAGCTCTTTGTCTGAGTGTGTTGTAGCTTCCATGCAAATGAGATGATTCACAGGAGCGGTTTGAAGTAATGAGTTTGAGGACGTTTAACGGTGTGAGCTGATGGGTTGCTGACGTACGGTTGTTTATATCCACTTTCCCAATTTGTAAAAAAAAATAATTGAACAACAACGTGCCAATTCCTGAATCAAACCTGCAGCGGGATTAATAACAAGCAGCCGTCGTCACCTGCTGGCGGCTTTCCTCCGCAGCTGAAGGAGTCTTTGTTTTACTGATCTTATTGCTCGGTGTCGTAATAACGGACGGCCACCTGAGCTGGCGGGAACCTGCCAAGCTGAACCTCACCTGAAGAGACATGCCTGAGTATTACTACACACAGGTTTGTTTATTAAGCTTGTCTGGATGTCAGGTTCTACAAATGATCCATACGCACTAAAACACGGCCCTATTACACCAACCCCTAACTTTACACTACACCCCTAACTTTACACTACACCCCTAACCCCCTAACTTTACACTACACCCCTAACCCCCTAACTTTACACTACACCCCTAACCCCCTAACTTTACACTACACCCCTAACCCCCTAACTTTACACTACACCCCTAACTTTACACTAAACCCCTAACCCCCTAACTTTACACTACACCCCTAACCCCCTAACTTTACACTACACCCCTAACCCCCTAACTTTACACTACACCCCTAACCCCCTAACTTTACACTACACCCCTAACCCCCTAACTTTACACTACACCCCTAACCCCCTAACTTTACACTACCCCCCTAACTTTACACTAAACCCCTAACCCCCTAACTTTACACTACACCCCTAACTTTACACTACACCCCTAACCCCCTAACTTTACACTACACCCCTAACCCCCTAACTTTACACTACACCCCTAACCCCCTAACTTACACTATACCTCTAACCCCCTAACTTTACACTAAACCCCTAACCCCCTAACTTTACACTACACCCCTAACTTTACACTACACCCCTAACTTTACACTACACCCCTAACCCCCTAACTTTACACTACACCCCTAACCCCCTAACTTTACACTACACCCCTAACCCCCTAACTTTACACTACACCCCTAACTTTACACTAAACCCCTAACCCCCTAACTTTACACTACACCCCTAACTTTACACTACACCCCTAACCCCCTAACTTTACACTAAACCCCTAACCCCCTAACTTTACACTACACCCCTAACCCCCTAACTTTACACTAAACCCCTAACCCCCTAACTTTACACTACACCCCTAACTTTACACATACACACCTAACCCCCTAACTTTACACTACACCCCTAACCCCCTAACTTTACACTACACCCCTAACCCCCTAACTTTACACTAAACCCCTAACCCCCTAACTTTACACTACACCCCTAACCCCCTAACTTTACACTACACCCCTAACTTTACACTACACCTCTAACCCCCTAACTTTACACTAAACCCCTAACCCCCTAACTTTACACTACACCCCTAACCCCCTAACTTTACACTACACCCCTAACCCCCTAACTTTACACTACACCCCTAACCCCCTAACTTTACACTAAACCCCTAACCCCCTAACTTTACACTACACCCCTAACTTTACACTACACCCCTAACCCCCTAACTTTACACTACACCCCTAACCCCCAACCCCCTAACTTTACACTACACCCCTAACCCCCTAACTTTACACTACACCCCTAACCCCTAACTTTACACTACACCCCTAACCCCCTAACTTTACACTACACCCCTAACCCCCTAACTTACACTATACCTCTAACCCCCTAACTTTACACTAAACCCCTAACCCCCTAACTTTACACTAAACCCCTAACCCCTAACTTTACACTACACCCCTGACTTTACACTAACCCCTACCCCTAACTTTACACAAACCATTACATTTACACTAAACCCCTACATTTATACCATAGCCCTAACCCCTACATTTACATTAAACCCCCTAACCCCTACATTTACACTAAACCCCCTAACCCCTACATTTACACTAAACCCCCTAACGCCTACATTTATACTAAACCCCTAACCCCTGCATTTACACTAAACCCCTAACCCCTACATTTACACTAAACCCCCTAACCCCTACATTTACACTAAACCCCTAACCCCTACATTTACACTAAACCCTAACCCCTACATTTACACTAAACCCCCTAACCCCTACATTTACACTAAACCCTAACCCCTACATTTACACTAAACCCCTAACCCCTACATTTACACTAAACCCCTAACCCCTACATTTACACTAAACTCCTAACCCCTACATTTACACTAAACCCTAACCCCTACATTTACACTAAACCCTAACCCCTACATTTACACTAAACCCCTAACCCCTACATTTACACTAAACCCCTAACCCCTACATTTACACTAAACCCCTAACCCCTACATTTACACTACACATGGAACGAGATATTCACTGCACTGTAGCACCTCTTCTCGATCTATAGATCCTGTCACTCACACCCTGCAGGTATTTAAAGCCCTGTCATTTTATAGTGCGTTTGATTAATGTACCAATTTTATTAATAAAAAAATGTAATAATAATATTTGAAGAAATACTACAATCACAAATAAGGCAGAAATAATAAACATCTCACTGAGAGGAGCCCACGGAGAGGAGCCCACTGAGAGGAGCCCACTGTGGTCCGACATCTCAGCCACTGTGGTTGCACGTATGAGTGTTTAAATACAAAGTCAACACGGGGTTCTTCATTTCGTCTCTCTGCTGGATCCCCGTCACTCAGCCTCAGCTGCGCCTTTCTTCCCTTTCGCTTTTCTTTCTGCAGGGTGGATCTCTCTCTCTCTCTCTCTCTCTCTCTCTCTCTCTCTCTGGGTCTCTGTCCTGAAGCAATAACACACTTCTCGGCTCCCTCTCTGTGAGACTCTGTTTGTCTTCCATCCCTCTCCAGGTTCCTCTCCTCTCCGCTCAGACGTGGGAACTCAGACGGGGCTCTTCTGCCAGCTTCCCACCCAGAATCCTGTTTTTAATGATGAAGCTGGTGAAATCTCACTGACACAGCTACTCACTCCTAATGCGGCCCATCAGCTCAGACATGTTCGGTGTCTGTAGCAGTTTAGCGTGGCGCTAACTGCACGGCTTATCATCACTGCTGTCCCAAAGCGTGTTCAGTTAGCTCTAACAGTCCTCACTAGGGCTTTTAGAAACACGGACTACAGTGAGGACACTCGGACTCTAAGACGACCGTTGCCAATGGTACTGTCTGTATCATATACTGATCATATACGTGGAATCGTTGCTACGTTGCTAATTCGTGTTAATAACTTGAACAGATGATGAACTCCGTTTACATACGCTGTGAAGCAGTGCTGAGGTCTGAGCCGTGCTCTGAACACATCTGAACTCTGTACTGACGTGCTGACTCGTTAAAAACCCAGCTGGGATAATAATCTATGAGTCTAACGCTGGCTGTAATGTGGCGTGTGCCTGTGACTGCAGTACACCGGCACTGTGCACCATTAGAGTTTCAGACGACAGAAAATCAGATTTGTTTGTTTATCGAAATTCCTCCAGCTCCATTCCTCAGACACCTTACCATCATCATCAGTGTTCAGTCATACCAGTCGAGGAACCTACCTCACTACCAACGTACCCTCACTGCCTCCCAACCTCCCTACCTACCCTCACTCCCTCCCAACCTCCCTACCTACCCTCACTCCCTCCCAACCTCCCTACCTACCCTCACTCCCTCCCAACCTCCCTACCTTCCCTCACTACCTCCAAATCTCCCTACCCACCCTCACTCACTACCTCCCAACCTACCCTCACTACCTCCCAACCTCCCTACCTACCCTCACTACCTCCCAGCCTACCCTCACTGCCTCCCAACCTCCCTACCTACCCTCACTACCTTCCAACCTACCCTCACTCACTCACTCCCAACCTCCCTACCTACCCTCACTACCTTCCAACCTACCCTCACTCACTCACTCCCAACCTCCCTACCTACCCTCACTACCTCCCAACCTACCCTCACTACCTCCCTAACTACCTTCACTGCCTCCCAACCTCCCAACCTACCCTCACTACCTCCCAACCTCCCCTTACTACCTCCCAACCTACCCTCACTCCCTCCCAACCTCCCTACCTACCCTCACTACCTCCCAACCTACCCTCACTACCTCCCAACCTACCCTCCCTACCTCCCCACCTCCCTACCCACCCTCACTCACTACCTCCCAACCTACCCTCACTCCCTCCCAACCTCCCTACCTACCCTCACTCCCTCCCTACCTACCCTCACTCCCTCCCTACCTACCCTCGTTACCTCCCCACCTCCCTACCCACCCTCACTCACTACCTCCCAACCTACCCTCACTTCCTCCCTACCTACCCTCACGTCCTCCCAACCTCCCTACCTACCCATACTCACCACCTCCCAACCTACCCTCACTTCCTCCCTACCTACCCTCCCAAACTCCCTACCTACCCCCACTCCCTCCCAACGTACCCTCACTACCCTGCAACCTCCCAACCTACCCTCACTACCTCCCAACCTCCCTACCCACTCTCACTCACTACCTCCCAACCTCCCTACCCACCCTCACTCACTACCTCCCAACCTACCTTCACTTCCCCTCAACCTCCCTACCTACCCTCACTACCTCCCTACCCACCCTCACTCACTACCTCCCAACCTACCTACCTACCCTCACTCCCTCCCCTCCCTACCTACCCTCACTACCTCCCAAACTCCCTACCCACCCTCACTCACTACCTCCCAACCTACCTTCACTTCCCCTCAACCTCCCTACCTACCCTCACTACCTCCCAACCTCCCTACCTACCCTCACTCCCTCCCAACCTCCCTACCTACCCTCACTCCCTCCCAACCTCCCTACCCACCCTCACTCACTACCTCCCAACCTACCCTCACTACCTCCCAACCTCCCTACCTACCCTCACTCCCTCCCAACCTCCCTACCTACCCTCACTCCCTCTCAACCTCCCTACCTACCCTCACTCCCTCCCAACCTCCCTATCTACCCTCACTCCCTCCCAACCTCCTTACCTACCCTCACTACCTCCCAACCTACCCTCCCTCCCTCTATACCTATCCACCTCCCTCCATACCTATCCACCTACCTACCTCCCTCCATACCTATCCTTCTCCTTCTCTCCATAACTATCCACCTCCTTCCCTCCATAACTATCTACCTCCCTACCTCCCTTCATTCCTATCCACCCACTTCTCTTCCTACTTCTGCTCGACTGATATACACCATCTCACATGTCGAGCCCTGAACACAAACTCAGTGTTGATCTGACCTGCAGTCTGTCTTGTTTTCCATCCCTCGTGTCTCCCGGAGTCTCATTCCATTCTGGCCCTACTGAAGTCCTACCGTCTCCTTTAACCTACAGCCCCAAACTGCACGCTCTGCACGCACTCAGGGCCGAACCCCACACTCTAATCCACAGACATACTACGACACGTTTCGAATCTGAGGCCTTCCGGATATATGAAGTGATGTAGTATACGCAGTGCAGTCGGTGAACCACTGTGTAGCTGTATGTGACTTACGTATATGACTTAAAGCACGTGGTGGAGCTGTACGGCACGTTCAGTCTATACTTTTATTACCACCGGTTACCGCTTCGTGCTCAGGCTCTCTTTCGCCACATTAGTGTCACGTATTTGCAAACTGAATATAAGTGCATTCATCAGGCAGCTCATTATGTAATTCATTAACTAATTACAGCTAAAGCGTATAGGAAAGCTACAGTAATAACTCCAGACCGCCGAGGCCCAAACTTACAGAAAACAAGCCCCGCTGCTGACGAGTTTGGCAAATGACAGAAATCAGAACCATACGAGAGCGCGGAAATTCGTGTGAAGGGTGGAATTGAGTCTAATGGAGGAACTCCAGCCTGTCCAAGGCCTTCATATGTTTCCAATAGCGCGCTCGTGATTAGGAGGGTTGACATATCACTGCGCTCACTGTATCCCATTCCCACCTATTTATCGAATATCAGGCCCTGGTAACCCGGTATCCATGACGCCCTGATCGCCATGGAGATCGCAACCGTCCAATTAGCTGCGGTTCGTTAGCGAGCATCTCCGAGCAGAACTGATTAGAAGGCCGAGCAGAAGGCCAAAGCCGAGGAGAGTGGAGGTGAAGACAAGCTGGTGGAGGCTCAGCCCCTCTGTGGGCCCGGACGAGCGTCAAAGGGGCCTTCGCGAACAGTGCAACGTTCCAGCCATCACCGCTGGCACAATCAGCCGATCTGACACCGGATCGTCCACCAGGGACGCGAAACAGATATCTGGACCACCGTGCTTCAAAACTTACTTGACATTTACCCTCTGACCTCTTACTTGGAGCCAGGAGCTCTTCTGGTGCAGGAGCTCTAGCGCTGGCATGCATTAGAGCATTACTGGGAATGAGAAGGGATTCATTTACAGAGCCACACTGCCATACCCACTGACCAGTACGGCTGGGATTGGACTGACCCTACAGGAAGGGGCAAGAGTACAACAGAACATCAATCAATCAATCCATCCATCAATCAAAACAAGACCACGGCCTCAATATGGTGATTTGTGGCCTCAGAATAGTAGCAATGTGTGCCCCCACTGTACTAACTTGTGGCCACAGTATATTACTTTGTGGCCTCAAAATATTATCTTGTGGTCTCAGTATGGTAATTTGTGGATTAATATAGAAACTTGTAGCCCCACTGTACTAAACTGTGGCCTCTGTGTATTCATTTGTGGCCTCAGTGCCATATCTTGCAGCCTCAGCATAGTAATTTGTGGTCTCAAGATAGTAGCCTGTGGCCCCTACTATTTTAAATTGTGGCCTCAGTATGTGTATAACTCATTGGCCCTAGTACAGTAATCTGTGGTCTCAGTATAAACATGTGTGGTCTCAGTACAGTAATTACTAGCCTCAACGTAACTCATGGGCTCAATTTAATAACTCACCATATCTGAGTTTTAATACCTTATTATTATTATTATTATTATTATTATTATTATTATTATTATTATTATATGGTACATGACTGTATCACTATACTGAGACTATTAAAGTGCCCTCAGGGAATTGTGGTCACACCTTACTGAAAACTAACCACCGTGTCTCTTTAAAGACTTTGTACATTCAGTATATTTATGTTTTATGTGGGTACACGTGTTTCAGGACGTGTGTATTTCAGTGCGTGTGTGTTTCAGTACGTGTGTGTTTCAGTGCGTGTCTATTTCAGTGCGTGTGTGTTTCAGTACGTGTGTGTTTCAGTACGTGTGTGTTTCAGTGCGTGTGTATTTCAGTGTGTGTGTGTTTCAGTACGTGTGTGATTCAGTGCGTGTGTGATTCAGTGTGTGTGTGTTTCAGTACGTGTGTGATTCAGTGCGTGTGTGTTTCAGTACGTGTGTGTTCGAGTACGTGTGTGATTCAGTGCGTGTGTATTTCAGTGCGTGTGTTTCAGTACGTGTGTGATTCAGTGCGTGTGTATTTCAGTGCGTGTGTTTCAGTACTGTGTGATTCAGTGCGTGTGTATTTCAGTGTGTGTGTGTTTCAGTACGTGTGTGATTCAGTGCGTGTGTGTTTCAGTACGTGTGTGTTTCAGTACGTGTGTGATTCAGTACGTGTGTGTTTCAGTACGTGAGTGATTCAGTGCGTGTGTGTTTCAGTGCGTGTGAGTGTGTTTCAGTATGTGTGTTTCAGTGTGTGTGTGTGTTTCAGTACGTGTGTGTTTCAGTACGTGTGTGTTTCAGTGCGTGTGTGTTTCAGTGCGTGTGTGTTTCAGTGCGTGTGAGTGTGTTTCAGTATGTGTGTTTCAGTGTGTGTGTGTGTGTTTCAGTGCGTGTGTGTTTCAGTGTGTGTGTGTTTCAGTGCGTGTGTTGCAGTGTGTGTGTGTTTCAGTGTGTGTGTGTTGCAGTGTGTGTGTGTTTCAGTACGTGTGTGTTTCAGTACGTGTGTGTTTCAGTGCGTGTGTGTTTCAGTGCGTGTGAGTGTGTTTCAGTATGTGTGTTTCAGTGTGTGTGTGTGTGTGTTTCAGTGTGTGTGTGTGTGTTACAGTACGTGTGTGTTTCAGTGCGTGTTGCAGTGTGTGTGTGTTTCAGTGTGTGTGTGTTGCAGTGTGTGTGTGTTTCAGTACGTGTGTGTTTCAGTACGTGTGTGTTTCAGTGCGTGTGTGTTTCAGTGCGTGTGAGTGTGTTTCAGTATGTGTGTTTCAGTGTGTGTGTGTGTGTTTCAGTGCGTGTGTGTTTCAGTGTGTGTGTGTTTCAGTGCGTGTGTTGCAGTGTGTGTGTGTTTCAGTGTGTGTGTGTTGCAGTGTGTGTGTGTTTCAGTACGTGTGTGTTTCAGTACGTGTGTGTTTCAGTGCGTGTGTGTTTCAGTATGTGTGTTTCAGTGTGTGTGTGTTTCAGTACGTGTGTGTTTCAGTACGTGTGTGTTTCAGTGCGTGTGTGTTTCAGTATGTGTGTTTTAGTGCGTGTGTGTTTCAGTGTGTGTGTGTGTGTTTCAGTGTCTGTTTCAGTGTGTGTGTGTTTCAGTGTGTGTGTGTGTGTTTCAGTGCGTGTGTTGCAGTGTGTGTGTGTTTCAGTACGTGTGAGTGTGTTTCAGTGCGTGTGTGTTTCAGTACGTGTGAGTGTGTTTCAGTGCGTGTGTGTTTCAGTACGTGTGAGTGTGTTTCAGTGCGTGTGTGTTTCAGTGCGTGTGAGTGTGTTTCAGTACGTGTGTGTTTCAGTGCGTGTGTTTCAGTGCGTGTGAGTGTGTTTCAGTGCGTGTGTGTTTCAGTACGTGTGTGTGTGTTTCAGTACGTGTGTGTGTGTTTCAGTACGTGTGTTTCAGTGCGTGTGTGTTTCAGTGCGTGTGAGTGTGTTTCAGTGCGTGTGTGTTTCAGTACGTGTGTGTTTCAGTGTGTGTGTGTTGTACTGTGTGTGTATCAGTGCGTGTGTTGCAGTGTGTGTGTTGCAGTGTGTGTGTGTTGTACTGTGTGTGTGTTTCAGTGTGTGTGTGTGTGTGTTTCAGTGTGTGTGTGTTGCAGTGCGTGTGTGTTTCAGTACGTGTGTTGCAGTGTGTGTGTGTTGCAGTGAGTGTGTGTTGTACTGTGAGTGTGTTTCAGTGCGTGTGTGTTTCAGTACGTGTGTGTTTCAGTGCGTGTGTGTGTGTGTTTCAGTACGTGTGTGTTGCAGTGTGTGTGTGTTTCAGTGTGTGTGTGTGTTGTACTGTGTGTGTGTTTCAGTGCGTGTGTGTTTCAGTGTGGGTGTTGTACTGTGTGTGTGTTTCAGTATTTCAGATATTAGGTATTGAGCACACTGAGAAATGTATCTGTACAGTTTAAACATATGCAGAGTCAATAATTGTCTTAATACTTTCAGCTATAGAAATATTGACATTCTCACATTCACACCTATCAGTGGCGAGTGTGTGCGCGTGTGCTTGTGTGTGTGTGTGTTTTGGAAGGGTGTGTTTGTGCTCTCTGCGATCTCACCACAGTAATAACAATAACAAACCCTTTAACAAAGCCTCCAGTGTGTCAGGATGAAACCTGCACTGTGGCGTTCCTCCAACTGCTGCGTTCTGTCCATCAAACAGCAGCGCTCTCTCTCTCTCTCTCACTCTCACTCGTTCCCTCTCTACCTCTCACAGGATGAATCAGACAATCCTCTTCATCAGGAAATCAGACGTTCCTGGTCCTGGCTGAGGTTCCTTCACTCTTCAGGCTGAACTCTGGTGTAATGCTCATTGGGTCCACTAGATGTCCTCGCTGTCTAGCTGATTTGCTGCGGGACTGTCTGAGGACGTGCCTTCTTCTGGAGCGTGATGTTTGAAGAGGAGCTTGATGACCTCCAGCGTGTCCTCCTCCGTATGAGGAGCAGGTCTGGAGCACAGTAATAAACACAGCCTGTCATCACAAACACACACACAACCTCCAACGGCTTTCAGAACCTGGAAGCTTTGTTCTCTCTCTCTCTCTCTCTGTCCGTCTCTCTCTCTCTGTCTCTCTGTCTCTCTCTCTCTCTCTCTCTCTCTCTCTCTCTCTCTCTCTCTCCCTCTCTCTTTGTGTCTCTCTCTCTCTCTCTCTCTCTCTCTCTCTCCCTCTCTCTCTCTCTCTCTGTCTCTCTCTCTCGCTCTCTCTCTCTCTCTCTCCCTCTCTCTCTCTTAATCTCTCTCTCTCTCTCTCTCTCTCTTCCCTCCTCCCATTCTGCTTCTTTTTTCTCTCTTTCCACTTGTTCATTCTTTTAACTCTTAATTCTGTCTTTTTCTCTTTTCTTTCTTTCTCTTGCCCCTATATTTCTTCTTCCTCTTTCTCTCTCACTCCCTCTCCTTCTCACTCTCTGTCTCTCTCTTCCTCTGTCTGTCTCACTCCCTCTCCCTCTTTCTCTCTCTCTCTCTCCCTCCACCCTCCCTCTCCCTCTTTTCTCTCTCTCTCTTTCTCTCTCTCTCTCTCTCCCTCCTCGTGTGCCAGTGCAGGATTACTGTACTTCATGATGTCAGTATTTTGCTGGTTGTTCTAATCTGGTTTATTTTAAGGAGGTACAGAACAAAAACGTGTTCCATAAATCAAAACATAACGTCCATCTGGATCCCCCCCCTCCCCACACACACCACACACACACCCTCCCCACACACACCACACACACCCCCTCCCAACACACACACACCTGAGGGAGGAAACCCAGTGACTGTGGCAGATCTGTGCTGCGCTGTTCTGTCCCGCAGTGGACGGTGATGATCTGCCCCATCCAGCCGTAAGCCTTGGCGTTTAAACAAGGAGGCTCAGATCATCGTTTCCTTTGGTGAAGGTGTAGACTGACAGCTGGACTTGGTGAGCTAACTAACTAGCCCAAACAGAGAGAAGAGCAAACTCAGGGACGAGCACTGTTTACTTGGATTCCAGCTCTCATTACATCATCTATACTAGATACACTGTATTGCCAAAAGTATTCACTCCCCCAGCCAGATCATTTAATTCAGGTGTTCCAGTCACTTAGATGTATAAACCCAAGCATCTAGTCATGCAGACTGCTCCTACAGACGATAGTGAGGGAATGGGTCGCTCTCAGGAGCTCAGTGAACTCCAGCGTGGTACCGTGATAGGATCCACCTGTGCTACAAGTCCAGTGGTGAAATTCCCTCCTACTAAATATTCCACAGTCCACTGTCAGTGGGATTAGAACACAGTGGGAGTGATCGGGAACGACAGCAGATCAGCCATGAGGTGGTAGACCACGGACAACGACAGAGAGGGGTCAGCGGACCCTGAGGGTCATAGGTCACAGAGGTCACCAACTTTCTACAGAGTCCATCACTACAGACCTCCAAACTTCATGTGTCCTTCAGATCAGCTCAGGAACAGTGTGTAGAGCTTCATGGAATGGGTTTCCATGGCGAGCAGCTGCATCCACCCTTACATCACCAAGCGCAGTGCAGAGCGTAGAACGCAGTGGTGTAAAGCTCCACCCCTGGACTCTAGAGCAGTGGAGGCGTGTTCTCTGGAGTGACCAATCACACTTCTCCGCCTGGCAGGCCGATGGACGAGTCTGGGTTTGGCGGTACCAGGAGAACAGTACTGGTCTGACTGCACTGTGCCGAGTGTAGAGTTTGGTGGAGGGGGGATTATGGTGCGGGGGTGTTCAGGAGTTGGGCTCCACCCCTTAGTTCCAGTAAGAAGAACTCTTAATGCTTCAGCAGCCCAAGAGACTCTGGACCATTCCATCATCCCAACTTTGTGGGGACAGTTTGGGGACGGCCCCTTCCTGTTCAACATGACCGCACACCAGTGCACAGAGCAAGCTCCATAAAGACATGGAGGAGCGAGTCTGGTGTGGAGGAACTGGACTGGCCTGCACAGAGTCCTGACCTCCACCCGATAGAACACCTTTGGGATGGATTAGAGTGGAGACTGAGAGCCAGGCCTTCTCGTCCAACATCAGTGTCTGACCTCACAGATGTGCTTCTGGAAGAATGGTCAGAAATTCCCATACACACATTCCTAACCTTGTGGAAAGAATTCCCAGAGGAGCTGGAGCTGTTACAGCTGTAAAGGGTGGACCAGCATCATATTACACCCTATGGATTAAGAATCTGTATGATGTCTGTAATATGATGACTGATGAATGATAAATGAATGGTGACGGTATGTAGGCCACTGATCTCTGACCGCTGTTAGGAGGCTCTGTTCTCCGTCCCGGAGGGAAATGAGCGCTGGGTGAAATGTGACGAGGCGTCTCCAGCTCCGCGTGCTGCACATATTTTACAGGATTAAGAAGAAAGAAAACAATTTCATCTCATGACATCACTGCACGCTTACCCTGACCTGGGGTGCGCAGGACGACAGCGGGGGCAGGAGTGCGCTGCTGCAGGGGCTCGGCCCAAAATAGGAAAAACCCTGGTTTATTTTTACCCAGTCACTGGGCTGTAGAGTAAAGCTGGACGCGCTTTAGAAGACGGAGGGAGAGAATATTAGTGATGTCATCAGCCCCTCGCTGTGTAGCCCTGGAGAGTTCAGTGGTCAACCGCAGAGTGCCAAACCTGGTGCTGTAAGTCTGAGCATGCCAGTTAAAGGGCTCTGCAGGTTCTAGCGTGAGTCCTGGTTCCCCTTCTTCCTTCTGGTCATGGAAGTGCAGGGTGATCTAGATAGATAGATAGATAGATAGATAGATAGAGAGAGGGAGAGAGAGAGAGAGATACAGACCATACCTGTGATCTGATTGGAGGTTTAATTGTTCCCACATTGCGGATTAGATCTGAACGCGGTGCCTGTTGGGGACGGACGCTAATGACCAGCGCTGACCGCAGCGTTACAGCAGGGCGCTGTTATTACAACTCCACTCTCCTCTAATCTCACTCATTACCAGCGTCAGCCGCGAGCAGCGGACCCTAATGAACCACAGAGAGCGAGTGATGTGGGCAGGAGAGACGGAGAGAGAGAGAGAGAGAAGAATGAGAGGACAGAAGAGAAGAGTAGTATAGAAGAAAAGAGAGAGAGGAAGGAAAGAAAGAGACGGAGAGTATAGAAAGAGAGTGGTAGGCCGAGAGTGAGATAGAGAGAGAATAGAAAGTATATCTTAAAAGGAGACATGGACAGAGTTCTGTAAGATAGAGAGAGAGGGAGGGAGGAAAGAAGGAGAAGGAGAGAGAGAGAGAGAGGGAGGGATAGAGAGGGGAAAGACATAGAAGGAGGGAGATAGAATAAGAGAGACAGAAGGACAGGTGGAGAGAATGAGAGAAAGACTAGGAGAGATAGCGCGAGTAAGAAAAACAGAATTGGACAGAGAAAGAGGGAAAGAGAGAGATTAAGAGAGAGGATGAGAGAGAGAGAGATGGGTGAGAGAGAGAGAGAGAGAGAGAGAGACAGAGAGACAGGGGGAGAGAGAGAGAGAGAGAGAGACAGAGAGAGAGAGAGAGAAGAGAGAGAGAGAGAGAGAGAGAGAGAGAGAGAGAGACAGAGAGAGAGAGAGAGAATGAGAGACAGACAGACAGAGAGAGAGAGAGAGAAGGAGAGAGAGAGAGCCTGAGAGAAGGAGAGAGAGAGAGACAGGGAGAGAGAGAGAGAGAGAGAGAGAGAGAAGGAGAGAGAGAGAGAGAGAGAGAGAGAGAGAGAGAGAGAGAGAGAGAGAGAGAGAGAGAGAGAGAAGGAGAGAGAGAGAGAGAGAGAGAGAGAGAGAGAGAGAGAGAGAGAGAGAGAGAGAGAGAGACTGAGAGACTGAGAGAGAGAGAGAGAGAGAGAGAGAGAGAGAGAGAGAGAGAGAGAGAGAGACAGAGAGAGAGGTAAGCTGATTGTATTGATCTCTGTGAGTGTATTTGGGGATCAGTGTTAGCGTGGCTCTGAACAGGGAGGTCTATTTTTACCCTCTTGGCCAGACGACCAACACATTACTCCACACGCTGAAATCAGACCTCCATTCTATACCTCCGCACTGGCGATCACATGACACACGCAGACACGTCTGCTGCTAATTTTACACCATGCCTAATACTAATAGAACTCAGAACGCTCTCCAGCGCCGGGCCAGGAGCTGATGTTTCCATAAACAGTTCGGGAGTCTGGATGCTGCTCTGACTCACCGCTGCTCCGCTGTGCCCGCCGAGGAGGCCTTCATCCTGCTAAAGTTAGGCTAGTAATGATGGAAGGTGTGATTCAGCCCTGCATTAATGACTGTGGGGTTGTAAATGAAATGCTCGTAGCATGCTAACATGCTAACAACTTAGCTAGCCAAGATATTTTACTCTTCACAAAGTTATAGAGTGGACCAGCTGTACAATATACACTCATCATCAAGGACGGGTCTTATCTCTGTACCTGACTGACCCAACACCACCACTACAGACCTCCAGCGAGCAGTGGTATCCTCCATGAGTCCTCCTGTTAGTGCAGCACCATCGGCAGACGGCTGCACCACGCAGGACTACATCCACACAGACCGTTACCACGACTGTCCTTAACACCACGTCACCGTCACCAAAGACTGCAGTGGTGTCGTACCAGACTGTCATGGAGGGACTCAGAATGGCAGCGGGTCATCTTCAGTGACGAGTCCCGCTTTAGTCTTGGTGGAGACGCCCAACGAATCCGTGTGTGGAGGCACCGTGGTCAGCACCGAGATGAACGGTTTGTCATCACACGTCCAGAAGACCTGGTGTCCCTCCACCTCCACCCCTACCGCACCATCTGCAGGAACTGTGTGAGGATGTTCAAGCTGCATGGGATGGATTATCACAGGACACCATTAGGAACCTCTACAGCTCCATACCGAGACAACTCCATGCTATCTCTCCAGACCAGGCTTATTTCTGTTTTCATACACGCACTGACTGAGAAATCGGAAAGAAATCAGAGTAAGAGTCCACATGAAGTGAGAAACCAGATTACTGAGCTAAAATCCAGATTACTGTGCCTCAATCCAATCTTGAATAATCAGATTACTGCTAAATTTGGATTACGATCACCATCAGAAATTCTCCATTATCATTTCCAATAAAAACATATTTACATGAACGGTAACAACGGTTTTGCCCTCTCCTGTAAACTCACTATATGGAGATACGTATTTTTCATTGGACTATATACTACTGATACTACTGATGGTAGTAGCATTAGCTTAGCCTTAGTTCATAATTCCGAGCAACATTCCGAAGTCTCGCAGTGCAGGTGGAGTCTTGGGTGTTTAATAGAGAATGTAGATTTGGTCTTCACAAAGTAAACCCTGGTAATGAGCCTCGACACGGCTTAGGCAGCTTCCAATAACGAGAGCTACATGCAGGGCATGCAGTCAACAGTGTCTTACACGACATCAAAGGACACGTAAATCTTGGGAGCGCTGGAAGCTTTGTTCTGTTAGAAGGAGGGCTCCGGCGCGATCTTACCCCTTCCAGAAGCTTTCTAATCCAGTCTTGACCTGCACAGCCTGTATAGAGACTGAGAAAGAGTGTTGCTGATTTGTCATCCAATCAGAGGCTATGTTGCTAAATTGTCAGCCAATCAGAAACTGTGTTCCTGATTTGTCAGCCAATAAGAGGCTGTGTTGCTGACTTGCCAACCAATCAGAGGCTGTGTTGCTGACTTGTCAACCAATCAGAGGCTGTGTTGCTGACTTATCAACCATTCAGAGGCTGTGTTCCTGATTTCTCAGCCAATCAGAGGCTGTGTTGCTGACTTGTCAATCATTCAGAGGCTGTGTTGCTGACTTGTCAACCAATCAGAGGCTGTGTTGCTGACTTGTCAACCATTCAGAGGCTGTGTTCCTGATTTCTCAGCCAATCAGAGGCTGTGTTGCTAAATTGTCAGCCAATCAGAAACTGTTCCTGATTTGTCAGCCAATAAGAGGCTGTGTTGCTGACTTGCCAACCAATCAGAGACTGTGTTTCTGCCTTTCTGATAAATCAGAGACTGTGTTCCTGATTTGTCAGCCAATCAGAGGCTGGGTCCCTGATTTGTCAGCCATTCAGAGGCTATGTTGCTAAATTGTCAGCCAATCAGAAACTGTTCCTGATTTGTCAGCCAATAAGAGGCTGTGCTGCTGATTTGCCAACCAATCAGAGACCATGTTGCTGACTTCTTGACCAATCAGAGGCTGAATTCCTGACTTGTCCACTGATCAGAGGCTACGCTGCTGACTTGTTGATCAGCCGGGGGCAGTCTTCTAGTGGGCATCTATTCTTTTATGTATGACATCATTTGATCTCACATATGACATCATCAGCCTTAGAGGGTCACAGGAAAGAGCCCACTTTAAATGGTTAGTGAGTTTGAATTCTATAGAGCTGATGTGCTAGCTAAGTTGCATAGCAGGCTACCCAACTGATACTTTGGTAAAGCAACGTGATCTCTACCTTAGCTTAACATCTGCTAGCTTCAGCTGAATTAGCGATTGCGCTAGCTAGCATGCTAGTCAATCATTTGGTCTCGTTCGTTTCAATGTGGCATTTATTGAGCATAGCGCTTCTTTTTCTTCACCAGACTGAAGGTTAGATTCATCGGAATGTGTTAGCAATGATTTCCAAATTCTTGAGCGCAAATTAACACACGTTACTCGCTGGCGCCCCCTGTAGGTGGTACAGTAAGGCTCATGACGTGTACAGTATTTGTCTTTTGCTCTTTTTCGGGTGCGCAAAATAGCGAAATCACTTCCCCCCCAGCCCCCTTGATCTTACTGTAACTACTGTTCCCCCGATCTCAATCACACACTTCCCTGGAAACACGGTACCTGATGAAATTCCTGCGCCGTTTCTCAAGCCCGCCTGCGCTGTGTATTTGTTGCACTTGGTTGTTGTCCAACCAGTCGGGGAGCGATAACCCCCATGCCGACGAGGCGTGTGTTTGTTTCCTGCGAAAACAGAGCGAGCCGGGCTTACGGTGGACGCTCTCGCATGCCGGCTAAAGCAAACACCATCTAGATCTCGGGCCTGCTGTTTTTCTTTGCCCCTTAACCAAGCAGCAAATCACTGCCGGGCTACTGCAGGCGGGTGCCATTTGCAGCCTCTTATCGGCCCTGCTAATCAGGGCAGTCTGGAGAGTCTGGGCTCCGAGCGCTGAAGGGTCGCTGCCTTCGTAATCACCTCGAGCTAAGACTGGAACAGAACGCGCTTACCTTATCAGTGTCCGTATGACTAATCAGTGATTAATATGGGGTTATTATTGTTTTCCTACTGGAGGAGAACCGCTCGTTGGAAGGGAACAATGGGGGATTAAAAGAAACTTAAGTTTAAGAAGTTTAATCAAGAATCCAATTTACACATTATTCCCCCCAATCAGTCTAAACTCTGCAGCAAATGGAAGCATTTGCCACCAAATAGCATCATACAAACTCCGGCTTCCAGGTGGCTGCTGCTATTTTTAGCGACGCAACAGGCTTTTATCCGTTTTCATGAATAACGTCGTGCGGTTGCGATTCAAGACTTCTCGTGCCAATAGGGTTCTTTGGAGCGACGCCATTGAACAAGGGCCTACAAATCTGCACCTTGAATCCAGTTTCCAACCCTGGACTGTGTAATCCTAGGCCTGACACTTCTTGGCCAATCAATTACATTATCGGTTCCCTTAACGTCCAGCGAGAACACGCTCCAGGACTGTAAACGGGATTCAAGGTCCCGATTCCAAAAGCAGGGCCGTTAGAAGAAGCACCACTGGTTCTCTGATGACCGTTGAAAGGACGTTCCTTTGGGCTGTCATATTTGAAAAAGAGATCCGTGAGGGTGAAGAAGGGGCAGGGGAACATTCCGGTCCCAGAGGGCTGGTGTCCAGCACAGCTCGGATGTGTCCGCACTCAAACAGACTCACTAGGCCTGGTAATATGAGTGTACACAGGTGTGTCTGAGCAGCTCTATCACTGGACTGTGCTGGACACTGTGTCGGAGTTGTGCACCCCTGATCTAAAGGTTCTAGGAAGAACCCTTGGATAGGTGTAACATTATCTGAATCCTTCCCAAAGGTTCTTCAAGCTTCTTTAAGGAACCAAGGTGTTTCTTTCTAAGGCTTAGCTCTGGAGAACCCTTCCATTGGTGGTACCTCCTCAGTCACGATGTTCCTGAAAACACACTGTGGGCTGCCATGACACCCAGCTGTGTCTGTGTACCAGTCTACTGACTTTGAGTCGAACACCAGCAGATTCGTAGACACTGTCCGTGCCCTGTGTGCTGGGCATTCCATCTGATCCCAAGGAGGAAGGGAAGGAAACATGGCAGAGAAGCTTTATAACTGGAATGATCCCTCCACCCAGCTAGAAATGGTTTGTTCTAGAAATGTTCTGAGAATAAGGAACGCAGTGTTCCATTAATGCTTTCCATGGGAGGTCCCCAGAGTGTTCTTCGTAAACGTTCTCTTCGTAATGTTCTCTAGAAACATTTTCTCATCTCAGCACCAGCCACGAAACATTTTCTAAATGTTGCACTGAGAACGTCCTTCTTCTGATATCACGCAACATAAACTGTGGCCCTGACAACATCCTCAAAACATCCTCGGAACATTTCAGTTAGAACATTATGTCTTCATTAACATCTAACTTTATAGGAACACCATCTGAACACAGACATCGTTAGACCCTTCTTTGAGCATTAGACTAAAACGTTTTCCGTAAAACTTGTAGGGAACGTTAGCCAAAGTTCTCGGAATGCTCTCTGCTAGCTGGGAAAGAGAGGACCTGCTGTACTACAATAGGACACACAGCAAAATCCACAAGACAGCAGCTGTATGGAGCCCCAGCTCCCCTGCACTGCACCCAGCAACGCCACTCCACTGTCCCTCAACATTACCAGCGCCTGAGCTTTCCCTCAACTGACTGGTTCTACCTCAGAGCGAAACAGCACATGCCTCTGGGCTTTCATGGTTCAGCATGGCCATACTTGGTGACCAGTTAAACCAGCACCAGACCAACATGGAACGCACAATGGTCTGGAGGGTTGAGGACCATAGCAGGTACTATAGTTCATCTGCACTGCTTCTAATGATATCTAAGCCAGTAAGATGATCTTATATCTAGATTTAAATATCTTGAGATTGATGAGAAAAATGAGATTCTGATTCTGAGATTCCTGTAAGCTCTGTAAGTGATTTCAGTAATGTAATGAATTCAGTTTGAGTCAGGACCAATCATCTTCCAACACTGTGAGACAATCTGGGGTACAAAAATCAAAATAATAAACTCGAAATGAGGCGAAACAGGACTGGAAGCTAGTTATATTTAACCATTAGTTACCTAATTCCATAAAGATTCCATCCAATCTGGATTTCCAGGTACAATCCTGTCTCATTATTATTCAAACTCCCAAAATGTACATGCACCAGCCCATGTTCTAGACCAGCAGGTACTGTGAAGAACAAAAAGATTTCCAAGATGTTTATAAGTCATAGAGTTTAATGTTTCTATAAGCTTAAACGATAACTAAGACATAACATTCTAACTGCAGCGTTCCGAGAAGGATTTGAGAACGTTCTCCTACCTTTAGGAAGAACACTCTGGGAACCAATAGAAAACCTTCCATGGAAAACATTAATGGAACACTGCGTTCCTTATTCTCAGAACGCTTCTAGAACAAACCATTTCTAGCTGGGTCCAGGGATCATTCCAGTTACAAAGCTTCTCTGCCATGTTTCCTTCCCTTCGTCTTTGGGATCGGATGGAATGCCTAGCACGCAGGGCACGGACGGTGTCTACGAATCTGCTGGTGTTCGACTCAAAGTCAGTAGCCTGGTACACGGACACAGCTGGGCAGCCCCCAATTGGCTTTCAGGCACATCATGACTGAGGAGGTACCGCCAATGGAAGTGTTCTCCAGAGCTAAGCCTTAGAAAGAAACACCTGGTTTCTTAAAGAAGCTTGAAGAAGGCTTGAGCTTCAAGATGGCTTGAAGGTTTGACGAGTACTCACATGATGTTATTACACCTACAGTATCAAAGGGTTCTTCCTAGAACCCTTAGGTCGGGGAGCACAGCTCTATTGACCACAACAATCTCAAAATGAGAATATCAACCAGGCCTTGATCATTTAGAGCCTGGCCAAGGTCTTTTTTTTTCACCGCAGCTCACGGCAACATTCCCAAGGTATCTTTAAGACAGCATCTTCGGGAATCAGTGCCAACTGTGCCAATGATGTAACAGGAAAGAGCAGGCCTCTGACTGCAGCCTTAGCTCCTGATCCTATGATCCTAGTCCATACAGTTCCTGAAGGCTTTGTACTCCAGGTTTATTATGGTTTCAGTACCACACGCTTATTCAAACCATCTGGCCTTCCCATATTCTCCAGATCTGCTTTCTGTTTGGTTGAAGTCAAATCCCCACCCCATACGTTACATTGTTTATATACCTTATTAATACCATCCTGATTAGACTGCTTCAGGATGGGTGTGTTGCCGGACTGGTGATTGGGTTACCCAACATCGAGCTGCAGAGGCCGAGGAAATAAATACGTAGCGTGTGACAGATTTGTGTCGTGATTTGGTGTAATTGCTGCTGTGACAGATTCAGGCAACCGCCGGGCACACCAGCCCATGTTCTAGACCAGCAGGCATTGCAACGGAACAAGAGCAACCAAAATGATGGGCTATGTGGAGAAACGCTCCAGGCTAGAAGTTGTGAAGGGATATTCCCTCCCCAGGGATCCCAACTGTCAGCGGTACATGGTGGATGTTCATCTTTAAACCAGGCTGAAGTTCTTCCCTTTCACCAGCTTCCTAATCCAATCTTCTGTTCCACCTTAAATGCTGCAGGACATTCTGGTGCCTGGCCAAGCTGCAGCATTTAAGGTGGATCAGAAAATTCCTTAAACAAGCTGGAGAACAGGAACTCCCACATCTTTAAGAGGATCCCGGAAAAATTTAATCCTGCAGTCTCTTGAACAATATAGAGCAGCTCCGCTCAGCGTTTGACCCTGAAAAGACTGATGAGAGGAGCAGCTCCACCTTTATTAGCACCACCACCCCAACAGCGGCCTGTAAGTAGCAGCCATGCTGTGTGATTGTATCCGTGTGTGCCGGTTGGAGCAGATCATCTTAAATGCTCCATAGTGAGGACCGACTTTAATCTACCGCGTGTTGACATCCAGATGGAGCCAGTAGCTAGTACAGGGAACGTTAGCGACTAGCATTAGCTCCAAGCAACCAGCATGGCTGCTACTTACAGGCTGCTGTTGGGGTGGTGGTGCTAATAAAGGTGGTGCTGCTCCAACCGGCACACACGGATACAATCACACAGCATGGCTGCTACTTACAGGCTGCTGTTGGGGTGGTGGTGCTGGTTGGAGCAGATCATCTTAAACTGAGAACTCCATAGTGAGGACCAACTTTAATCTACTGTGTGTTGGTGTCCAGATGGAGCCAGTAGCTAGTACAGGGAACGTTAGCGACTAGCATTAGCTCCAAGCTAACCAGCATAGCTAACTAAGCAGTATAAGGGGTGGAGCTTATTTGCACAGTGGCTTGTTTTATTTAATCTGTGGCTTCCTGTGTGATCATCAAATCAGGGAGCACGATATGGAGGACTTTGGGTATGTACAGTTACCATTCAGATCCGCCTTCATGCTCTTCCCGTCAACATCCACGGGATTCCGTACCCCACTAATGTCTGTGGTGACCTCTATAGGCTGACCACCCATAAACTGTAAAGCTGTATTTCAGTTCAGGACCTCCACTGACTGTCCGGACCTAGCGTACTAGTACTAGCGAACGCACCAAACACTGTCATTCCTCCAGCGTAGTGTAGTTCCTGCCATTCCCGTTGCGAACTGAAGGCTGACTTCCCTCAGCCTTGTAATGGAGCAGGACATTTGGGACTTAATATAGTGCGCTGAGGTATAGCATGAGCATTAACGTACATGTTAACACGCTTTACAAGGCAATAACCTCTCCCAGGAGGCCGGGGTGACCCTGACCACAGCCTGAATTTATTACAGCACTGAAACAAGCTGCACCACCGCAGGCTCAACACAGGCCCTGCAGGAGTTACGTAGTACCAAACAGGTTACAAAGCGCCGACTCTAAACCTTAACACGCAGACAATGATGAACGGGCACTGTAAATGTATGGCGTATAGCTCATGCCATACACGCTATACCTGTTTACAGTTATGCCATGTTATGTTAAGTCACAGGAGCAAGAAACTTATGTCCAGGTGGAAAACACAGGTAACGCTGCACGGATACACAGGATTTTGTACCATTCCGGAGAGTTATTTGACCAGGACACTGGAAACAAACCTTCCCAGACCAACTTCACAACTCACTGTGGTTAATATTTCATATAGGTCTGAATTTACACCAGACACACCTGTACCTGCAGAGTTTAATGTAGAAATATTCACTGTATAAAGACCTTTATCCACATACACACTGCAAAAACAGGAACCCAAACAGGAACCAACTGAGCTTACGGTTCTAACGTGACTGGCCCACCTGCTCGTGAGACAGAAACCTTTATAACCACAGTGATGAACCACTTTACTGGTCTTTTTATTTCACTACAAAGCAGCTAACTAGGCTAATCAGCTAGATAGCTACCATGCTGTTTAGCTTATTGGCCGCAAAGAACCAATATACTGCTTTACCCTACACACACACTTGTCTACATGTATACAGAACTGTGTGTAGAATCAAACCCAGCTTTTATTTTTCTCTGTCGAGTGTTAATATGAGCAGAAACACTCACTCTGTGGTTGTTAGCATAGGCGCTAATAGCGTTAGCTTCTCCTAGCTGGTCTGCTGATGTAGTAAAGCTCTCTACAGAGTAATAACTCTACACTTATGGATCAGAACATTATCATCCCGTCCTAGTTTACACTCTGGAGCTCTTACAGGAGTATCATAGCTAAATTAGGATTCACTAAACTGGGATTAGCTTCAGCTGCTAATGCTAGCACACACAGAGGACCCTCAGTGATACATCAGCTCTATCTGCTTTAGAAAGCTGGAAAAAGTGAAAAAGTTAAAATACTGTTTCAATTTTAACTGGGAGTGAGTTTACAAAGAATGAAGTTAATACATTGTGATATTAAAGTGTCCATTAAAATGTTCTTATAAACTTTATCAGGTTTTGTTATAACTTTAAATAAATAGTTTGTGAATCAAACATTTTCCAGAGCCCTAATTAAAAACACAACCTCTGTTCTGAAGCGAAGACTACCAAGAAGGTTTTAACATCCATTTGAACATTCTCCGGTGCTCAGGTGAACACTAACACAGTAGAAAATCCACAAAACTCATGAAATGTGTGTCATATGGTTCTAAAGTCTATTATACACCTGGCTGGAGTGTTTAAACACTGTGTCCACTCACTGTCCACTCTATTAGACACTCCTACCTTGCTGGTTCACCTTGTAGATGGACAGTCAGAGACGATAGCTCATCTGCTGCTGCACAGTGCAGTGTTGGTCATCCTCTAGTCCTTCATCAGTGGGCACAGGACGCTGGCCTCAGGACGCTGCCTACAGGATGCTGCCCAGGGGAAGCTGAGGTGTCCAGCAACACTACCTGATCCACTCACGCCAGCACAACACACACTAACACATAAACACTAACTGGAATGTCACCCACTATTACAAACGTTTATTGGTGTTACAGATTTAACTGTGTGCATATCTTTAGCCTGTATTTTCCAAATTTTAAGGCCATACTTAACAAATAAACAGCATTAATGAGCAGCCACTGGCTTGATAAGGCTTAAGAGCTTTACAGGGGCATCATATGGGCATCGTATGGCAGTCTCCCAGTACTGAAATGGTGTTTTTAGCAGAAAGGAATCTGTATTTTTATCATTTTTGTTTTTTTACATCAAAAATAAACACTGCAAGTGCAAAATGAAAGTTATTTTGTTATTTAATTATGTCATAATGTAGTTATGTAACCTAAATGAGCCACTTTCTGCGGTGTAGATATATTATTACTGCTACTATCATGTAGCAGAACCACAATAATAAGGCTAAAAGACCCTACAGCAGCTTTTACAACACTCGATCCTCTTCTCAGCAAGCCCCCTGACGCAGCCCGCCGAGTGATGTTCAGGAAAGCCCTGCCCCAGGTCAGTTTCCACCGGCCTGGATCATGTTTATTTGTTTCGATGTGGCTTTAATGTAAAGACATGAGAGGGCCGCCATCCCAACCATCCGACTGCACATATGGCCCTGCAGCGTGCTCACCACTAACACGACCAGACTGGAGAGTCTTCTGGAAATTCGGTAATGGGTCAAAGTTCTCACAGTAAGCATCTGCGAGCATTACTGTTTGCTACGGTTGCTAAACATAGCGCCAAACAAATGAAAGAAATCTGAGGCTGATGCGTTCTGCTAGCTCAGGGCTTTGATTAATGCAGGCCGTATGTGGCTACGGAGACGATTACTGCAACAGAGAAAATTACAAGCGCAGACGCTTTCGGGCTTCGTCATCCGCCCCACGGGGGCCACGACCGTGCATTTGAAAAAACATCCTCAACCGGAGCCGGCCCGGTCCGCTGTTAGGAGCCGGATTATGTCATATAAGTGAATTGCACTTCAGTAACTGCTGCGTCCAATTGTTTCCTTCAGCTCGCACTGCTGAAACGGTTGCATATGCTGCACCGCATCACCCAATTCAGCCAGTGCTACTTCGCAGCTATGGGACATTTCCACGCCTTTTTCCACCCCATTATTTAGGACTGGTTCTGTTTTGTGCTTATTGTCTTATGGTTTGGCTTAGCGACTAAGACCAGTCGGCCACCGCAGTGTTTTCAGGATGGGCGCATGGTAAAAGAGAGTTCCAGAAGGTCTAGAATGATGTTTTTTGTCTTATAAAATTGGTTATTCCAATTGAAAATCAAAACAAGGTTGATTCCGCTGCCAGGACTGCTGTTGGAAGTTGATCTAAGGCCTTCAGTCCTGCTCCTGAAGTCCTAACCAATGGGAAAACTGGCTCGGCTACGTACAAGCCTGAAACAGAAGAGGTTGGGATGGTATGGGAAATGCTGATTACATTTTCTTACATGGTAGTTTAGGTCTGAATTAAATAATTCAGATTACAGTATCAATGCATCTATCCCTGCATCCCAGGCCTGGAACATGTTCCACAGTAAGGCATATACCACTGTAATGTTGCCGTTCCTTGTCACGACAGTTAGTCACTGATGGCGAATAAGCGAGGAAATATTTCAGGTGTTATTTTGTCCCATTGTCTCTGCAAACACATCTTAAGCTGTGCAGTGGTATGAGGTCGTCTCCATGTGTTCTCTACTGAGGGCTTCTGTTTTGCACTGTAAAGTTTTAAGCGGCAGTTGTAAGTGTAACTCTGTGTTGTTGTGCCTGATAAAGCTTTGATTCCTTGCTCATGTGATTCTATCAGCTATTGATACATGACGGTTCTTGATGCAGTGTTGTCTGGGGCATCGGAGATCTTGTGTCTTCAGCTGATTGTAAAAAGTCGTCCCCCTTCCATTTTCTTTTGGGAATGTGTTGCTTTAGACTATTTAAAATAAAAAAATATATAAAAAAAATTGATTCAAATTACAGACATGTTTTCTGAGGGCTGTAACGGTTAACACATTAATACCATATTACAGGCTAATTCTCTGGTGTCAACATTAGCATGTGAAATTTAATACCTCTCAATGCTTCTTTATAAGCTCACCTGACAAAAAACACTCACCCTGCATGTTTAAGGTGGTAGTACCATCAGACTCCTGCAGATGGCGCTGTACGAGGATGATGGAGCTATAAACCCCTGTGGTGTGTGAGTGATGGGATCCATAGATTGGGAAGAGGTTCTACAGTGCAGGGAGTGTCTCGTTCCATGTGTGGAAAATGGCTCCAGAGCAGATGTTAATGATTGGCTAAAAGGAGGGACTGCATGTGGGCGTGGCCAAAGACCATAGTGTGAAGGAAGTAGCTGGATCTGCAGGTGTATGGAAGCGTACGATCATACGGGTCTACCAGCAGTGGATACAATCCCAGTCTACAGGGAATTCTCCTCGGAACTGTGCCAGGGAAGACATCCACCAAGAGTGTCTGAACACTGATGTGGCTACATTCAGAAATTCGTCCAGTCCATGCCTAATCCAGTCCCAGCTGATATTGGTGCTGGTGGAGGTGCTACACCCTATTAGGTATGTATCAGTCACAGGGGTCTCATTTACGATCCGGTGAGTTTAGATTTCTCTCTCTTCGCCATAAAATACAATCTATAGTCACTAATTTATTTGCATTTTATCGCAACTTTGTACGCATCATCCGACCCGATTTATGAGGCACTGAAGAGGGGCCAAGCCTCACGTCGTCTGCCTCTCGCCATGTGTAACTGGTGAGCAAAGGACCCTCAGGAAAACACTAAGGGCTTAACCATCCCAAAGGAAACCCTTCATTCTTCATTTGGTCGACATCGGCGACACACATGAAGTGGCCCTGAAGGCCTAGAGGCCCTGGGAGTTCCCCCTCTGTCGTTTCCATATGAACAAAATACATGACATCAACTCATTATGGGTTTTACAAGTAGCCTGAAAGACAAATCTGCGCTGATGTGACACATTACATGTCAACACATGCAAACCCGTATATTCCACTGGTGTACGTACACATTAAAACAAATTCACTGCATCACTTTTTGGACTTCGCCTCTCTCTAATCTGGGGTTAGGAGGGGGTGTTGGGTGGCCTCCCAGTGGAAATGCCTTTCCCCTGCCTCATATCCCCCACAAGCCAAACCTCAAGCGCTTCTATTTGCTTGCCTGCTGCCTGGCGAAATCAGGGCACCTCCCGTGTGCCAAGGCCCACTGTAACGCATGCCTACTGTCGACAATGGAGGGCTCAGTCACAGGCGAAGTGAGCAGAAGCGTACATGTGTTACTCCAGACATGAATGCAAACTGAGGGCTCCCCAAAAAACCCCACCATCTGCAAAGCGTCATGTGGAATCTGGGATCCTGTAATGCTGATGCTTCAGGACAGAAAGGAGCAACAAAGCCCTCAAGCCCTTAAAGGAATGGCCTGGTGATGAATCAAATTTGCTGTTCTCCCACTTGCCCCAGAAGTATACGTATATCAGTCAGGACATGTTTGCTGTTTGGAGTTTGCCTCCCTGGATTTGTGCTGAAGCCATGAGGCTCATGTAGCTAACAAGATAATGCAGCTATCTAGCGGGCGGTTTGAAGTTTTCCTCCTCAATGGCTGGCTAATGTGGAATCGTTGAGACTACCGCTAGGAAGCTCAATAACACGTCTGTATTCATTAGCCTCTACATCGGATGCTAAGCTAGCCATCAGGATTCCAGATTCCTATAGGAATATTCGCCTTTATAGAAATATGGAAGGTTGCGTAACATGATAAATTGGACTGGACAAGTTCCTGGATGTAGCCACATCAGTGTTCAGACTCTTACATCTAAGAGTTGCTCAGTTAGATTGGGTGGATGTCTTCCCTGGCACCATTCCGAGGAGAATTCCCTGTAGGCTGGGATTTTATCCACTGCTGGTAGACCCAAATGACCGTACGCTTCCATACACCTGCAGATTCAGCTACTTCCTTCACACTATGGTCTTTGGCCACGCCCACATGCAGCCCCCCCTTTTAGCCAATCATTAGCATCTGCTTTGGAGCCACATGGATCGAGGCATTCCCTGCACTGTACCACCTCTTCCCAATCTATGGATACTGTCACTCACAGCGGTGAAGGATTTATATCCCCATCATCCTCGTGCAGCGCCACCTGCAGGAGCCTACCAGGTACTACCGCCATAAACACACAAGGTGAGTCTTTATATTGTCTGGTGAGCTTATATATCATTTGGTAGGGTCTTGGTACCGGCCTGTTTGGCCGTGGACATATGGAAGGCATGACCATGCTCAGAGACGTGCGTTGGTGCTTACAGATAGGGAGAGTTGCATGCTATCGATGACCCGCCTGCTATCCCGGTTGTTCTTTAGGACCAGCAGCACTCCCACATTCCACATTAGCCAGCCATTGAGGAGGAAAACTTCAAACCGCCCGCTAGATAGCTGCATTATCTTGTTAGCTACATGAGCCTCATGGCACAGTGGGAGAGCGGCTGAAAGAGCGCAGCTGCCACTTTAGCGGCCCCGAATAGCTTAAGAGGGAACACTCAGTCTTTCTGCTCCAGTGCTTCTGGGGAAGACGCGGCTTCTGGATTAGTGGGGCACTTGGCCCGGAGCACATGCATGAGGTGCGATGCGATTGCTGCGATGGTAGCTATGTAGCATCCCGCTACTGGCTAGCACAGAGCCAGGAACGGGTGTGAGGCATGGCCATGCACAAAGAGGCCTGACACAGGGTAAGCAGTCAGAACTGTCAGAACTGTTGGTTCAAAGCTGGACATGTGCCTTTTAGTACTGGGCTACAGGGCTGTTCGGTGGGGCTGTTCGGTGGGGCTGTTCGGTGGGGCTGTTATGCTGCGCTGGTGCCTACGTTCAGGGAGAGGGTCAATGACCTGGCTAGGTAGCGCTGGGCAGCAATCTCCACTACTGGCATGTTCAGTAAACACTTGAGTGCAAAACCCAAGAGCAGACACCAGACATGTCCTGGCTGACGGTCTGAGCTGGGACGTTGTAAATGGAGGGAAACCATCTGAACTGGACAGATTCCTTTAACAGGAATGACGAGGAAGTGTTTCTTCTTCCTGTTGTTTAACAAGCCAAATGTGCCACGCTAGTCATGCTAGCCAACCGTTCATGCAAAGTTTCAAAGGAAAGAGGTTTTAAGGGCCAAAGCAGAACATTGTATTTCCATTAGTGCGGCGTTCCAAAGATGATTCCATGAACTTAAGCCAACTTGTGAGTGATGCTAATTGGTCCTCCTTCTTATTTTCCAATTTGTTGCCTTGGAGATTAAAAAATCACCCCTTATATTTATGGATGGAGAAACTGAGGCAAAGTTTGTTCAGCGCAGAGGTTTTAGACAAACTTAAATTTAGCAAATTCCGATATCCCGTTCTGGAGCCAAGAAAGTTATATGCTATGAATTAGACCTACATGACGGCTCCAGATGGGGAACTGCAGTTCCACTGCTCTATGTGCAGCTCCCGTCAGAGCAAGAGCAACCAGAGAGACTGGACATTTACAGCTCACCTCAAGGATGCTGGAGCCATGATCCGGAGAACCTCATGGGCTGATGATTTGTAACTGTGGTCTGTGGGGACGGAGGTGTTCATGAATGTATCGCTGCTGTTCCTGTGTTATCAGACCCAGACAGGAGGAAGCTAGTGATGGGGAGTTGGTATGAGGCCACTGTTCATCACTCATACCCTGGCCAACACACTACTTACAGCACACTAACACATTACACTTACTGAGTTACTGTACACCGACACACTACTTACAGCACACTAACACATTACACTTACTGAGTTACTGTACACCGACACACTACTTACAGTACACTAACACATTACACTTACTGAGTTACTGTACACCGACACACTACTTACAGCACACTAACACATTACACTTACTGAGTTACTGTACACCGACACACTACTTACAGCACACTAACACATTACACTTACTGAGTTACTGTACCACCAACACGCTACGTACAAGCACACTAACACATTACACTTACTGAGTTACTGTACACCAACACACTACTTACAGTACACTAACACATACACTTACTGAGTTACTGTACACCGACACACTACTTTACAGCACACTAAACCACATACACTTACTGAGTTACCGTACACCAAACCACACTACTTACAGCACACTAACACATTACACTTACTGAGTTACCGTAGCACCAACACGCTACTTACAGCACACTAACACATTACACTTACTGAGTACCGTACACCGACACGCTACTTACAAAGCACACTAAACACATACACTTACTGAGTTACTGTACCACCAACACACTACTTACAGCACACTAACACATTACACTTTACTGAGTTTACCGTACACCGACACGCAAGCTTACAGTACACTAACACCTTACACTTACTGAGTTACTGTACACCCGACACGCATACTTACAGTACACTAACACATTACACTTACTGAGTTTCACCGTACACCGACACACTACTTACAGCACACTAACACATTACACATTCTGAGTTACTGTGTACAACCGACACACTACTTACAGCACACTAACACATTACACATTACTGAGTTACTGTACACCGACAACAAGTCACTACTTACAGCACACTAACACATTACACTTACTG
>JAMWET010005248.1:0-5000 GCA_024036415.1 Prochilodus magdalenae | reverse complement strand
AAACGAATGTTTCATTTTCCAAGTCTGGGCTAACTGTAGGCCCTGTATTGTTGTCCTGCACTGAACTGGAGGATCAGGGAACTCCGTTAGGGCAGGATTAGGGAAGCCCATCTTCATTTCAGTGGTTAGCTTAGCTTTGTCTGTTACCAGGTTCAGTTATTACATTAGCATGTGGTGAACACGAACAGGGCCCAAGGAGCTCCAGGACTTATAGAAGCTTATGTGCTCTGGAGTGGTTACTTAACTGTGGACATTTCGGAACACATGAATGCCTAGCTCAGAGCATCGTAGTCTGGAGGGTTAAAATGAAATTCAAACGAAACATCAAAACAAACAAGTAACAAAAACTCCACATCAGTTCCAGATAGAACAGCGTTAGGCTGGTAAACTTACCAAACATGACCCAACGAGTCAGCCAACGAAGGTCAGAGAACTCCTGTTCTCCTTGGTAACTGCACTCACCTGGTAAAACTATTTCCACTGTTCTAGACTACTGTTCTAGACTATTCGTGGGGCAGTCATGAGCTGGGATGGGTTTCCCAGCCATGTGATCAGAAGGGCGTCAGTTCGATTCTCTGAACCAAAGACCCAACAGAAGTGCCCTTGAGCAAGATACCTAACTGCCAACTGCCCTCCGGGCATCGCCCACCGCTCCAGGCAAGTGTGCTCACTGCCCCACACTTCACTAGTGTGTATGTGGAAGTTGAATTCCTCCTAAAAAAATGGCTCTAAATTCTAAAATTCTATTTCAGCTCAGAGAAGGTGTATTGGAGAGCGATTTCCGAGAGTGGTTTTGGACATGGAGAGTGCTGAAACGTTGCCTGGACGCGTTCTCCTCCGTGATAGGACATGGCAAGAGATTGAGCCTGTTGGTAGTGCTTATGAGGTCAGAGATACTCGAAGGTAATAAATGGCGCAGTGTATAATTCCCACTTCCCTGCCAGCTCCTAGGGCCTAAATCCTCGGCTATCCCGGAGCTTTTGGCTGTCAGAGTTTCTGTCATTCTTCAGAGGCGCTGAGATAAGGATCACATGATCGCGGCCCAGCTGCTGGCAGTAAATGCTTGGAGAGTGAAGGAAGGTATTAGCAGCGGCGCTTTGAGAGCCGGCCGTGATTCAGCCTCGTAAAAACGGGCCGTCTAATGGAAAACGCATTGTTTATGTTTTTAGCAAAACAGGTGCAGGGGGGCGAAAAATGCCTCTTGTTAAACAACTGCAGTGAGGGCGAATTTTCCACCGTAATCGACTATTATTAGCCCCGAATCTGGCACACACACCTCTGCCTGACAGCCGGGCTACTTCACAGCCTTTAATGCCGAGCCAGAAACACGGCTATATGTATATGCGGCGTTCAGTCTCTCCTTACTCCTTTCGTTACTGGGTGTTTCAGCGCTGTCACGCTGATTCTGATGTATTTACCAGTATACGCCATAGCTTCTATCTGAGCCACAACATTCCTCACTCCTCAGTGGCCTTTTCAGAACTAATCCAATAAACACCGACAACAGCTGCACCCAGGTAAGGACATCAACCACATAGGGAACGTGAAGCGGTGGGTAGGTTTAGGTTTGACGTTGGGAGACATGCCTAGTTTCACACTCGGCTGCACATGTGACGTAAGCAGGGACGGGTCTTATCTCTGTACCTGACTGACCCAACACCACCATTACAGACCTCCAGGGAGTCATCCTGTTAGTGCAGCACCATTGTCAGAATCGGTCTGCCACCACGCAGAGGGACTAACATGCGGCTACAGGACCGGTTACTCATGACTGTCCCTTAACTACCACGTCCACCGTCCACCAAAAGACCGCAGTGACCATTGACCATGCAGTGGTGGTCCGTATACCAGACTGTCATGGAGATGACATCAGGAATGGCAGCGGGTCCACTTCAGTGACGAAGTCCTCTTTAACAAGAAAGGAGATCTTGGATGTGAGACGTCCCAACGATTCCGTGTGTCCGGAGGCACCGTGGTCAGCACCAAAGATGAACGGTTGTGTCCGTCACACGTGCGCAGAAGGGCATGGTGTCCTCTCCACCTCCAGCCCCGTAACCGTGGCACCATCTGCAGGAACTGTGTGAGGATGTTCAAGCTGCATGGGATGGATTATCACAGGACTCCATTAGGAACCTCTACAGCTCCATACCGACACCTGAAATGAGGAGCCCACGGTTTGTCTTGGCTCCTCATCATTGGCTCAGCTAGAACATCAGCTGAAATGGCTGTTTAACACACCTGTATTTATACAGCAGTGCACACTACTGGACAGTCCCAGACAGTTCTAGACAATTCTCCAAAGTTCTAGAACATTCCGGACAGTTCTATAAAGTTCTGGAGCAGATCCAGAAGTCGTGGTACAATAAGTTTTCCCATAGCGATGTAAAACTATCGCAGTGTGTCCAACAACAAGGCCGCATGGAGCTTCTTTCACTGACCAGTGTGGACATACAAACCATCCAGCTACACTGTGGGCACATGGATATCAAATCTCGGCTCCGCCATGCCATGTTGGCACCTCTTCATCTTCCCTGTGGATATTTGGGCAAGGCTGGCAGAGGCATCACACCTGGGCCTCCAGAAGACCCACAGAAGGTGTTAAAACAGCGGGAGGCCTTTTGGCTGCCAGGGGGAACGAGGCAGGGAGGGAAAAAGGAGAAGAAGAATAAGGAGCCATTAATGAACAGGTGCAAACTTCAAATTAAAGCGAGGGGTAATGTATTCCTTGTAAAGAGTTTTACAGGCCGGCATCTGCAGCACGACCGCCTCCCCGAGACCTGACCACATTCAGAGCTTTACTTGTTTACACAGTACCAGCCAAAAGCGTAAATTACAAAAACTCGTTTTTCACTTTAACCCCCAGTGGACAAACCTGTTTCCCAAGGAGCTGGGACGCTGGCACAATGCAGTGATGGTGTAGCTGAAAATTTAAAATCAGCACGTTTCAGTGGAGACGGTGCAGGGTGATGCTTAAGATCAGCTCTCTGTGTCCTCCTTGTTTGATATCAGATGCTCCAAACTGTCCAGAGTCTTCTTCATCCTGGTTCTCCTTCCCTAATGCTCCAGATTTTTCCAGTGGGTGACTGGACAGTCTGGACTGCAGGCAGGTCAGTTCAGCATGCAGACGCTTTTACTGCAGAGCCATGCTGCTGTAACCGTCCCTGGAAAAGACGCTGTCTGGATCCGGTTTATAAACCTCGCATACACTGCTCAGAATTAATGGAGCTTCAGCAGAGTTGATCCCTGTAATGGTCCTCTTACAGCAGAGTTGATCACCGTAATGGTCCTCTTACAGCAGAATGGATCACTGTAAAGAGATCTCCTACTGCAAGGCTGATCCCTGTAATGGATCTCTAACTGCAGAGTTGATCACCGTAATAGTCCTCTTACAGCTGAGTTGATCACTGTAATGATCCTCTTACAGGGTAGTTGATCACTTTAAAGGGATCTCTTACTACAGTGCTGATCCCTGTAATAGTTTTCTAACTGCTGGGTTGATCCCTGTAATGGTCCTCTTACAGCTGAGTTGATCACTGTAAAGGGATCTTTTATACTGCAGTGTAGATCCCTGTAATGGATCTCAAACTCCAGAGTTGATTACCATAATGGTCCTCTTACAGCTGAGGTGATCACTGTAAAGAGATCTGTTATACTGCAGTGCTGATCCCTGTAATGGATCTCTAACTGCAGAGTTGATTACCGTAGTGGCCCTTATACTGGGGTCCTAAGAAAACAGTCTATCCTCTACAACTCATTCAGAATGCTGCAGCACGGATCCTAACAAACACAAAACAGAGCTCACATAACACCTGTTCTAAAAAGCTGCACCGGAATTATCTAGAACCAGGATACATCACAGAACGTCTCTCTACACCAAACGTGTGGAATGGCCATGTGACTATCTTCAGTCCTGTTGGTGTTTTCAGTCATGAAGCCGGTTGAGAAATTGAAAATTGATAGTGCAGTGTTGTGGAGATTATTGGATTATTTGATAATCCCATATTATATATTATATTATAATTATATGATGTTAGTGTTAATGGGATTTATCCAATAGGTGCGTCACAGAATTTGAAGCCTTCACTATTTGGATTGGAGACGAGGAATCCAACATTTTGAGTGGGTTCCATAATCAGAGAGCAGTTTGTAACAATTAAGAATATTCATATAGCATCGCTCTGTTTGCTTTCATGTCTCCTACCACGTGAATAATGACCCTCTTCGCATTTCGGAACTCTTTCTACGCCCCATTTAATGTGGGGATACGGAGCTTGATTTCAGCATTGGCGGACCGTTTCCCAAGTCCATACGGACAGACCAAGTAACTCCAGCCCTAGCTCGAGCGCAGCTGTGTCCACAACAGGTCAGAAGAACATATATTATAGCGTGCTGGCCCCCTGCGCGCTCAGGTTTGCTTGTTCAATAAACAATAAAATCGTTTAGAGCGCGGGTGTCGAAAACCCCGACTTCTGCTCACTATGTGATTTCCTGTCAGGGAAACGCTCAGGCCGCTGATGTGGAAACTCCAGATGCTCGGAGCAGTATGGTTGCTCAGCATGCGTGTGTGCAAGGAGCCAACAAATGGACTTGTCCTGAAAGACAAAGTGTAAGGGCTTTATACTCTGCGTCTACCACCTGCAGAGCGTCTGTCCACGGGCCCCCAAGAGCCAGAATCCCCTCGCTCCGTCCGCATCCCCCTCTGCTGGAACCGCACCATCCGTCATGGCCGTCCCCGGAGGCTTGCGCTGGGGATATGACTCAGAGGTTTTCACTGCCCATTGCTACCGTTGGAGGAAACGGTTCTTCAACCTGTCAGCTACCCCCGGGCTACGGGTGACTGCATGGGACTGTTTAGGACCTGTCAGCGCAGCATTGACACCGACAAACCTGAGGCTGGAGCATCGCCTGGAGAGGGCAGCAGAAGGCGTTAACTCAGAGAACATTACACAGACTGTCTCGCCATAGCTGAAGCAAAAAAGCCCCATCCAATCATGGAGTCG
>JAMWET010005247.1:120000-127646 GCA_024036415.1 Prochilodus magdalenae | reverse complement strand
CCTCCCCCCCTCCCCCCACTGTTTCACCCTGTTTACTGTGAGTGACATGCCTCTTATGTGTATGAGAGAGGGAGGGAAAGAGAGAGAGGGGGAGAGAGGGGGAGAGAGGGAGAGAGAGGGAGAGAGAGAAGGAGGGAGAGAGAGAGGGAGGGAGAGGGAGGGAGAGAGAGGGAGAGAGGGAGAGAGGGAGAGAGAGAGAGAGAGAGAGAGAGAGAGAGAGAGAGAGAGAGAGAGAGGGAGAGAGTGAGAGAGAGGGAGGGAGGGAGAGAGTGGGAGAGAGAGAGAAGGAGGGAGAGGGAGAGAGAGAGAGAGAGAGAGAGAGAGAGAGAGAGAGGTTGTTGATTTTGTGACCCAAGTCGATTTATCAGCTGTAGTAACCCCAGCCACTTTGTGGCGTTCTGTTGTTCCGGGTGCTGTTTCCGAACAGCGGGTCAGATCAGTTGAAGATCCGATCTTTCTTTCTCTTCACGTTATCAGTTTGTAAAAGCCTCCCGTCATGCAGAACACAGTACAGGGGGGGCGTCTATAGAGCGTGACAGAGAAAGGTCCTATGTATATGCCGCTTGACTGTGTCATCAGTGATCTGCGGAGGTGATAAGTGAGGTCGTGTTGGGTTACCGCACCAACACGTTTCTGCATTTACTGTTTTTGCTGCACTTTGTAATCCCTCAGAAATAAACAGTCCTGCTCAGTGTTTCAGCGTGGCTGGTCATGGCATACGATGGGAACGTTGAGCTCTTATTGGAGAGTTTTCTGTCAGGGCTCCATGGAAAACAATGGAATATCCAGAATGCCCAGCATTACTATACTAACGTGGTGTAACACGCGTCTTAAAGTTTTGATCCTACACGTCTCATCTGCCATCCGTTGGACTCATATGTACAGACTTTGGTCCATCTCTGTTTTAATGTGGATTTGCCCATGTAGGGAAAGTGTTTTTTTATATATTTTATTTTTTTTGTGACCACTGTTTATGTTTGTGATCCTGCGTTCATGCTTTCTGGTGGAACTTTATCTCTAAAGTTATACGTTGTTTCTGACTGCCATGGCTTCAGGAACACTTGACTGTTACTTGCCAGTCTCTTTCTTCCTCCCTCTCTCTCTCTCTCTCTCTCTCTCTCTCTCTCTCTCTCTCTCTCTCTCTCTCTCTCTCTCTCTCTCTCTCTCTCTCTCTCTCTCTCCTTGTCTCTGTCTCTCTCTCTCCTTGTCTCTGTCTCTCTCTCTCCTTGTCTCTCTCTCTCTCTCTCTCTATCCTTGTCTCTGTCTCTCTCTCTCTCTCTCTCCTTGTCTCTCTCTCTCTCTCTCTCCTTGTCTCTCTCTCTCTCGCTCTCTCTCTCTCTCTCTCTCTCTCTCCTCCAACTCGCTCTCTCTCTCGTCTCTTCTCTTCTCCCTCTCTCATCTCTCTCTTGTCTCTCTCTCTCTCTCTCTCTCTTTGTCTCTCTGTCTCGCTCTCTCTCCTCTCGTTATCCTCGCCATCCTTCTCACTTGTCTCGCTCTCACTCGCTCTCTCTGTCTCGCTCTCTCTCTCTCTCTCGCTCTCCTTGTCTCTCTGTCTCGCTCTCTCTCTCTCTCTCGCTCTCCTTGTTTCTCTCTCTCTCTCTCCTTGTCTCTCTCTCTCTCCTTGTCTCTCTCTCTCGTCGTCCTCATCTCTCTCGTATCGCTCTCCTCTCTCTACTCTCTCTCTCATCATCGCCTCTCCTTGGTCTCTCTCTCTCTTGTCTTCTACCTCTCTCCCTCTCCTCCCTTCTATGCCCTCTCTCTCTCTCGTCTCTCTATCTCTATCCCCTCTCTCATCTATTCTCCACTCTCTCTGTCTCTCTCTCTCTCTCTCTCTCTTCTCCTCTCTCCTCCCCCTCTCTGAGTCGCTTTCCATCCTTTCTCTCCTTGTCTCTTCTCTCTCTCCTTGTCTCTCTCATCTATCTCTATCTCTATCTCGATCGTCTATCTCTCCCTCTCTATCTCCATCTCTTCCTCTCTGCTCATCCTCCAACGTCATCCCTCTCTCTCTCAGCAGTCTATCTCTCATCTCTCAAGTCTCTCTCTCGCCCATCTCTCCTCTCTCATCTCGTCTCCCTTTCTAATCTATTGAAAAGCAGTCGAGCTTGTTGATACAAAAACATCCACTACTATACTAAAGATGGATGGCCATCCTGGCAGACAAAGCCAAAGCTATACATAATTTACGACGCGAACCTCAGTCGCTGTCCTATGCTATCTGTCTGGTGAGATGCCCATGCATTTTTGTTAGTCTTGTGTAGAGTGCATAGTGTATCAGATAGTGGTTTTGTAGTAAGTCGTGGATCTAAACTAGGTGGGTGGAGGAAACACCGTGAAGGAAAATGATAATGTACGAGTCGGGTGGCACAGGTAATCAAGTATCACTGGGGGGATGGGGGGGCTGTTGATTCTTATATGCTCTCATGCTTGAAAGATTCTCCTACATGCCAGTGAAGCGTGGGCTATTACAGTTTTAGCTATTACAGAGCTAGTACAGCTGTTACAGTGCAAATAGACTCTCAGTTACTGCCGGCCTGAGTCGCTTGTTCATTAGCACATTATAATATACACTAGACGTAGGACAAACGTAGCTGTAAATTTTCTATCTCAATCCCACAAGACATTTTCACGATATGCGTAAAGATATTTAGTTCTTATGAGATTTGTTGGAAGTTGGAACAAACAAAACAGAACTGGTGGTAGCCACTGGTAGTGAATCATTGTTCTTCAGCTTGAAGTCACTGGAGTCATTTATACTGGTCTATTTACATTCACCCAGTATTAACCTGTAGCTGGTCTTTAAGTACTGACGATATGCTCCATAAAGGAATCAAGTGTTATCAGGTTTAGTGCATCCCTCATAATGATAGCATATCATCATGTAAGCCATCGTTACTGATAACCCTGTTTTACTGTCTGCACGGCCGGGTAATGGAAGCTATTGTCGGTGCTGGTATTCTTTGCTGAAAAGGCCCCATTATAGGGCTTTGGAGCCCTCTGAGCGCTCACTGTTCGAGGGAAGCTGGGGACGGGCTGTTCTTATCGCTGATGGATTAAGGTCCCCTCGGCTCATTCACATCCTGAATGATTAATAAGGCCAAACGTGTGCATGTATGTGTGTGACCGTCAGAACCACAGACACTGAGAGCCGGGATTGCACTCCTGACCCGTATCAGATGTGGAGTACTATTTCAGATTGCGGGTGGGGCAATGTAAATCGGATCTCATTGTTCCAGAGAATAGGACCGTTATCGTGACTGACTGGCTGGCTGGCTGACTGTATGTGTGTGTGGGCTCGCAGTGGGCAGGGTGAGTTGGACCCCATGTGAAGCGCTTATGTAACGGCAGGTGAGAAATAGCCATGTCTCGTCAACAGAGATCACAACTTCCAGCGGTATTGAGCAACGACGCACTCGAGGACAGCAGGAGGTTACGTTCCCACTTATCCCTGAATGCGTGTGCATGGTCACCCAGTGGTATACTCTTAAATCCAGAGGGTTCCTCATGGGTTCTTCAGTAAAGACAGCGGTTCTATGTAGAACTGTTTGCATGATTCAATATTTGGATGGATGGAGAACGTCTCGTGTATGGTTCTATAGAGCACCAAAACGGGTTCTTCTACTGTTGTAAGCCTGATACAGTAACAGGGACAGTAGAACTCTTATAGTGCTGCACAGGACCATTTTCAGAAAGGTTCTACCAGGAACCTTATATTCTCTATTAGTCTGAGGACCCATTATATGAGGTAGGGAACTATTTAAACATGCAAATTATTTAATAAAATTATTATTTTTATTAATTTGTTATTATTTAAATTAAAAATTATGTTATGATTTTAAGAAAAGACCGTTTTGACAGTTTGCTGCAGTTGTCCTTAGAAGATGGGATTGGTGACGAAGCGGTGACACGACCTGAGCAGGCTGGAGCTATACCACGTTGTGCCCTGTTGAATTGAATAGGCATGCACCATCTTGGTTTACCTTGTATGTGATCTTTGGTAGCATTTACATTTATGGCATTTAGCTGACGCTCTTATCCAGAGCGACTTACAAGGTTAATCATATTACAGGTGGGCCAATGTAGTGTTAGGAGTCTTGTCCAAGGACTCTTATTGGTGTAGCACAGCATAGTCACCTAGACTGGGATTTGAACCCCAGTCTCCCACGTGTGGTGTTGGCTCTGGGGTGGGTAGTGGTCTTATCTGCTGAGCTACACTCAACCACGTGTGGGTAGCGTGTGGGTAGCGTGTGGGTTGAAGCTAGGCCTGCTAGCTGGGCTCTTGCTCCATTATTCTGTCCCTGTGGATGAAAAGCAAAGTGTATTACCTGAGTGTAGTACCTGAGCATAGCTTATGCTTTCATCCAGTAGAACAGTATAGTGGAGCAAGAGCTTAGCTAGCAGGCTAGCACCTAAAGACACATCTTAGCATTGGTTTACAAACTCTGAAACTTGAGTCTTTGCCCAATAGCAAAAGTGCTTAGGGACCACTGGATATCAAAGAGCATGGGGTGGATATCATCAGTGTACAAAGAAAATCAAGAATCTCAAAAAACTTAATTTTAATGTAAGTCAATGGAACCAGACGTTTTTCTCCAAATGAATTTGGCCGACTTCTGTTGGTTAGCAACAGCAGCTGGTGTGTTCAAATGATGCATAAAAGTAAGAATGGAGACTGGAAGTGACTGTATGCTCTTTTAATAGCCTGAATGGCCAAACCCTGGCCTTTTTAGGAGGTAGCAAGTGGGATCCCCTCACTGTACCGCCGAGGGAAGAATGGGTCTGATGGTGTGTTTGGACCACTTGTTGGAAACGAATGCTTCTCCGTGCATTTCCAGTGGAAACTATTACATCATACTCTGCTTTTCTGACAGATGTCATGGTATAAGCTATAACCTGCTGAGGAGAAAAGCTCCTTTCTGGGAATGAAACCAAGGATGCTTTTCCTCAGAAGTCCTGAATGACTATGGCCTTTGTCTTCGTTAAAGGAATTGGCTGGCGAAAAAGCCCAATTCACACTTTTTTTTTTTAACCCTCCTTAAAAAATGCGGCTGATCAAGCCAAGACATGCTGTCATCTTTCAAGTACACAAAGATCCAGACTTCAAGATTACTGCTACTGCTATATCCTACAGCGCCATTAACCACCACTGTGCATTAGCCTCATAGTCCTAGCATCAAGCTTAGGAAGCAAGTCTCGATCAACAAACGTGACCTTGGCTGATTCGACCACGTTTGGTGGAAAACTGTATAGATGTGTATCCCCCCCAAACTGTTCTGTATCGTGCCGGCTATACTTCCAGGGAAGAAACCTGACCCCTGGGCTGAAGTGCCTGTTGTCGAGTGGTAAACGGCAGACACACTCCTCACTCAAGCCTCGCCCGGCTTCCTGCTCGGACTGTAAATGATGGATGCAAGGAGTTGGCTTGCTGTCTCCCATGCTAATGCGGTCACTTGATGCCTGCCTGCATTCGTGAGCAGCTCCTTCGTATTGATGGCCCGGGCGGTGTAACTTCCACCCCCACCTCGCGTCCATCCCCCACCAACCTCCATCTTATATTCTCATTGCTGGGCTCCTCTCTTTTTCCCATCCCTTGGTTTCTCGTCCCTGAAACCGGTTAATGGCTTGTCAACCCTTATGAAATCTTGAATGTGCCGAGTACTTAGCCCTGATGCACTCCCAGCATACAGTCCGCTGTTTCAGCCTCTTGACCAGCTTGTGAACAGCACAGTAGTCTTCATTCACTGACCTCTTGTGCACATAATGAATGCAAAGCTCGGAGGACTTGTGGAAACCCGTCCTGGGTCTCCCAAGCTTTCATTTTCGTTCCCCTCAACGTGTCTGGCATCTGCCTATAATGCATATCGTCGCTGTCCAAAGAAAAACAGGTATCTCCAAAATGGCAACTTTACAGGAGAGGCCGAAACCTTATTTAATTTGAATGGAAGTCAATGGAACCAGACGTCCTTCCAAGCAGTTTGGGGCCATTCCTGTCGGTCCATTCTCCATGAAATCTCCACACAGTGTAAACAGCAGCTCATGTGGTCAAACGAGGCATAAAAGTAAAAATCAACAAAAATGGAGATACATGGTTTTCTTTGGACAGCGACGATATCCATATAGAGGGCTTACAGTCAGCAACAGTGGGCGAAGTAGATAGCTTGGCCTCGAGAAACGTCTGGAGAAAAACCAGGGCAGATGCCGGGCAGGCTTATAGTTTCCTCCTCAGCCTGGAGAAGCCAGTGCATGTTCAGGCTTCCTAGAGCGTGTCCACAGTTGTGAGCAGTTCACGTGGAGAGCGCTTACATCATAGCTAAGGTGGTGAAGTTCAGTCTCCCGCAGCTCTGCCGGCTGATATGCTGGAGAGAGATTGAGAGGTGTGATTGTCACCAGGTAGTCACAGAATGGAAAAAGAGCCCCTCGTGCTGCCAGAGTGAGAATGAGACTCCGGTTTCGGGCCATACGGGACATATGCTGAGAGATGATTTTGGGTGGGTCATCGGATCCTTTTTTCGCTGGAGCTATTGGATGTAAACCACCGTGGGCTCTAAAGGCTTGCTTTAACCTTGCATCTAAGGACTGGCCGTCTAATCACCCTTCTTGGTCGTGAAGAGTAATTTGACTAACCGATTGGTTCCGCCATCAGATGCTGGATTAGACCGGTGTCTCATTAAGCAGAAGGTTGAAAGGTCTTGGGTTTTCGTCAGACCGATTGTTCCCTACTGTAGTCTGTAAAGGTCTGTTCTGCTCTACACCACACTAACCCTCATTTGCATGTTCCATTACCATTGAATATCTAGGCACCGCCCCTAAATAGCACCATGTGAGCAAAAGGCAAAACCTGATTGTCCAGCAGCTCAGCGTAGGCACTGTGGTTCAAACCTACGGTCAACTCACCAGGGTTTTTGTCCAGGCTGTTTATCTTTCTACTGTCTCACCATCTCTTTGTTAGCAGGTCTGGTGGGAAGGAAGATAAAGGTGACCAGGATCAATAACTGATGATAGATTTAGACTGATATGATCAATATTTATTGAGCTACACATACAGAAGTCTGTCTCTCAGTATGGCGTCGGGCCGCCGTGTTTGCTAACCCAACACGCCAGACGTCTCGGTATGGAGCTGTAGAGGTTCCTAATGGTGTCCTGTGATAATCCATCCCATGCAGCTTGAACATCCTCACACAGTTCCTGCAGATGGTGCGGTAGGGGTGGAGGTGGAGGGACACCAGGCCTTCTGGACGTGTGACACCAAACCGTCCATCTTGGTGCTGACCACGGTGCCTCCACACACGGATTCGTTGGTCGTCTCCACCAAGACTAAAGCGGGACTCGTCCCTGAAGATGACCCGCTGCCATTCCGGTTCGCTCCATGACAGTCAGGCTCGACACCGTTGCAGTGTTTGGTGATGTTGACGTGGTGTTAAGGGCGCCCGTTGTAGCACTCTGCATGCACGTACTCCTGCGTTGTGCAGCCGCCTGCCAGTGGTCCGCCTGGCTTACATCACATGAGCGGAAGAGCATGAAACGTGAATCATTCGCAGGTCTGGCGATGTCAAACCTACCCACCAAGTTTTCATCCCTCGTTTCTTCTGACGACGAGTCCACATACCTGCACATTTTATGTGCCGTAGATCAGTTACCGCTCAGTTTTA
>JAMWET010005247.1:57500-115000 GCA_024036415.1 Prochilodus magdalenae | reverse complement strand
ACATGGCTTATTAGCACTGTTTATGAAGAGTGAGAAATGAAAGATGTTGGCAGTGCTGGGATTGGAAGTCAGAAGTGTCCAAATGCATTAGCCCTGAAGGAGCTGACCAGAGGAGACCGGGGAGACGGAGCATTGTACTATGGGCTCTCCTTCTCTTTCTCTGTCTCAGTTTATAGAATTCCTCTCGTGGAATGCTGTCTGTGGCAGCCTTCATTTTTCCATCCCTGGGTTCTGACTGATTCAATGTAATCCGGAGACGTGCTGTCTGTGGTTACGTCTTTACTAGAAAGGAATATGAAGTAAAAGTCTACCAAATAAATATATATATATGTGTGTGTGTGTGTGTGTGTGTGTGTGTGTGTGTGTGTGTATGTTTGTTTATATATGTGTGTATGTATATATATGTATATGTGTGTGTGTGTATATATATATATATATACACACACACACACACACATATATATATATATATATATATATATATATATATATATACGGCGTATACCGTACGTGTACCCTACCGTACTCCAATAGCATACATATACACACACACACACACATATGTGTGTGTGTATATATGTATATACATATATATATATATATATATATATATATATATATATATATATATATATATATATATATATATATATATATATATATATATATATATATACACATATGTATGTATATTTGTGTATATGTATGCTATTGGAGTTATAATTGAGCATAATCTGTATTTGAGTTGTCATATATACTCTGGATGATACTGGATTATACGTATCTCTCTGAGTTCCCACCTACATTCTCAAGTCATTTGATTTAACACATAAGTAACCATATACTAAATTCAATATATATAGAGTAACAGTTATGAGTTAACGTTTTATATTCATCCTTTAGGGGGTTATTAGCCCTTACTGGGTGAATTTCAGCAAAACCAACCGGTTTATCCTGAACAGCTGGAGTCCAGATTAGAGCCAGTTTTATTCACAGCCAGTTTGCTTAGTCAGCAGATTGGCCACAGACCTGCTCCCTTACTAGACTTTACACAGACTTTCTACTTTCCAACTCAACGTTTCCTGTACAAGAACCATATCCACACAGTGTCCGGTCTTCCACTGACCATCCATCCCAGGGTCCATGGCTTCATGTTGTCCTGGGACACGGGTACTGGGAATTTCAGCAGACCTTTGTTGTCGCCTATGGTGGTTTAACTGCCTGTGCAGGCACGTTTCTTTGGATCTTGATAAGACACCACCATGAACACCACCTCAGTGATGATGGCATTAAACTTTAGCCATTACTAGAATAGTTATTTTGGGGTTATAAAGGACTTTTATTTGTTTCAGCGTTTTGGGAATATTGGGAATAGGTTTTTGTCATTTATAACAAAATATAACAATATATAACTAAATATAATTTCCCTGTCCAAGGTATAAACACAGTAAGCACATTTCTCATTCTAGGGGAACGTAGGTCCCACACAGCAGGAGGTTATGAGGATGACGAAAACAGATTTAAATCTTTACATGAAAATCAATAGGGCTTTATGGAGTGTTTGGGTTGGCCTCCGTGTGCTCCGACGCTCTCTATTCAGCTTTATGCTTTATTCATAATTAGCTAATGATATGATTCGACTGGTTAGATCAGGGATACACAGCATAGTATGTCTTTATTAGGGTTTATTCAACTGCAGGGATTGTAAAGTGGTCTGTTATGCAATGAAGGGCAAGCTGATTTTGACTAATTGCTGATGACATCATGAATAAAACCACTGGAGAATAAAAACCCATCATTTAAAAATCTGACGTAGCCAGACTCCATAGGTCATTAGGGCATGGCGTGCCCTTTCCAACAAGCCCTGGTTTGCATTACTGTCCTTCAGGGAACCAGAGATAAACATGAAAACCTGCCACTTGAACATCCAGAGGAAATCCAGATTTGATTTAATGTCAGTTTTGATGGATATAATAACAGTAGCCCATAACTGCTATTCACCAGGGACCCTCCACCCCCATCCCCACTTAATGGTGTGTGAGCAGGGAGACCAGAGTGCCCTGAATCAGTGAATGGGAGCAAAGGGAGGAAATGCCTCAGTGCCCTGAATAAACTCCGTAGCTCGTAATGTAAGAACCTGCCAGGCCTGTCGTTCATTCCCAGCATGTTTTTCATCATGTGTTAGTTTTTCAGAATGTGCCCGAACACCACACAGGTTTCGTGAGACAGGTAACAGCAAGATGGAGCCCTTATAGGGAAGTCTGCTCCCTCGGCGGCCATCTTTGCGGCACCATCAGGCCGTTCCTTGCAGCCATACTAGACCACACTCCTATCTTTTTGAATGGGGAGAGCCCAGAACGCTCGAACCTGAAGGCCGGTTTGCCTTCATCTGTTCGTCATTGATGACGTCTGGTGAAAGCAAATGTGATTTTCGGTTGGTTACAAGTGTGAGTGGTGGGTTCCTCTGCACGTACCATCATATGGGCAACCCTAGTCAGCAAACAGATTGGCACAGGCTCTTATTTTTGATAGACAGGCCGCCATGTTGAGTGTTACAGGCATTACCTGTTACATTCCCACCTGTTAGCGGTCTATCTGGTTGTGACAGTACTGGTCACTTATGGCACTGTGCCAACAGCTTTCCAAACCAGTTCTTACATTGAATACCTATGACCAACCAAAGCATGCGATACACAATGGCTACATACCTGGATAATCTTTTTTTAATTATTTTATTTTATTTTATTTTATTTTATTTTATTTTATTTTATTTTATGGGGAAAATGGTTTTGTTTCCAGACATTAGCCCAATCAGTGATGATCTAAGCAGTTCATGAATCTGGAGGTTTAAGCTAGCCAACAGGAGCTTAGCTCTGCCAAGTCATCAGCTTTTCTTAGCACAGTTTTCATTTTTTTTAAACCAGAAAATGAGCTGAAGCAAGACACATTAGTGCACATCAAACCAATTGCCATGCCAAAATCCTAACTGTGCTTGTCCCTTGTTAAGTTTAGCTACGCCAGCGGCACAAACACTGCTGTGCAGTGGGACTATATCCAGTGCTAATCGGCTGTTGTTTGGAAGCATCAGTACTCCAATTAATCCTAATAGCAGTTATTAATGACTTCTATTAAAAATGAGTTATTAATGATTTATTCCAAACTACCTTTTGTAAAGATCGTAAACACTGATGACAGTGTGGGAGACTTCTCTGGCATCAAGGTCAGATATAATTGACCTCCATCTTACAAGGTCTCATTTAATTGGTCAAGCTGGGCTCCAGACAGCAGAGGAGTGCCCGCGTACATTAGAGAATCTCTGTACTCCCATTATCGATGTGCCCCATGAGTGCCTCGTGAACAGATCGTCCCGTTCGGCACACGCCGGTTCAAAATGCACAGTGTTCTTGAGTTGCAGTGTTACATCACGTCCTTGTTTACAGGCTTGAGCGAATTTTTGTAAAGTCTGTAAACATTAATGACACGGTGCTGCCTTTGCCGTTGTGGGAGACTTCGCCCACGTCAAGGTCAGATACACTTCACCTCCAGCTTACAAGGGCTATTGTAATTGACCAAGCTGGGCATTATGCTTTTCCCCAACTCCAGACAACAGAATCTCCGTGCTCCCATGAGCGGCTTGTGAACAGATCGTCCTGCAAAGCGTAAACAGACAGGGTGATTAATGCTGATTAAACCCTAATGGCTTGTTCTAACAGCAAATGAGGGTTCCACATGTACAATGTTCTTGAGCTGCAGTATTACATTAAGTCCTTATTTAACTCAAAGCCTGTTTTTTATTATTGGAGTGTTGGCTTCCTGATAACCTACTCCACTTTTGAGTGCAATGCATGTATGTATTCGAAGAGACCACCTCAAGGTGATCAGTGTCTCTAGTTGTACAGGTTCTGGGTTTGTGTTGGACCAAAGTTCCTCAGTTCTGTTTGATTCTCTACTCTACTGGAACCATGTCTCCCAAACTCCAGATCAGATATTGTATTAGATCTGTGTATGTAGAAAATCACTAATGACCTCCAGAAGCCTGTTTTTAGAACCATGCTCGCTGTGCGTTTCACCCCAGCCACCGCTCGCCAGTCTCTCTGTAGGTCACTCGAGGTCATCTTACGGTGGGTAAGGGACATTGGAATGAGGTGGCGCTCATCACGGTCAGTAGAGAGTGGGTTTGGCCCTTTGCCAGTCTGTAGCTGTGTTGTCCTGTGTGTTGGCTGCTTGACCTTGTTCTTATGAGCCAGACGCTCACTGTATCTGCCAGTAAAGCTAGAACCCCACCTTCTGTTCCTCACTGAGAACCTGCTGTACATGTGGAGAAGCTGATTTAAGAAGAATCGGTTATGGTCTCTGATTTATTTCCAGAGCTGTATATGTATATCCAGGTAAAGAAGCCATAAACGACTGTAAACTGGTTAAATAGAGTCGTTAAGCCTCATTGTCCTCCAAAAGCCCCGCTGCTTCCTGCTTGGAAGACTTCCTGTCGTACTTTCATCTTCACTCGGCTGCATTGTCAGAGGCTAACGGCGTATAGGCCCGGAGTGACTCGTAGACATTTAATGGGACATATGATGATAACTAGGTAAGCAGTTTCTTTCACTTTGCTCAAAGCAGGAATGAGCGACACTTCCCGTCCTAACTGGAATGTGTTGGATATAGCCGCAGGGAGAGTTCAGGAGTGGTTAGCCTGTTTGCCATTCAAGCTGTACCACTGTTCCCGCTCCTGTCCTCGGAATCGGCCTGTCTGAGCAAGTCTCACAGTGTTAATGCGAAATGATTTTGAATTCAGTGGAAATGCGTTTAATAGGTACTAGCACACCAGCGATGCCTGTGGGATGGAGACCCAATGTTCTTGTGGCCGAACTGGTCTTCTCATCGACGTGTGTGCTTGCATGGATGCCAGCACGCTGAGAAGATCCGCTCGGTCACACGGGCACGGCTGCCATCACACACTGAGCAATTAGCACGTTGCGCTTAGAGCTTGGAGAGCGGCCAGTAAGCACAACATGATGTGTGATTTTTGCAGCTACTTTGTTTGAATATGTGTGTATGAGTGCATGACTGGAACCAGTGGAAAGCCAAAAGCATCTTCATTCTGTTTTTAAAGTTGGAGATTTGATTTTTTTCCACCAGTTTTTGGTGTTTGGACAGCTCTTGTGTAATGTTGGTGACCAGAGGCGTAGGCAGGTCGTAGGCTAAGCTCTGTTAAGTACACAGGCTAACAGCCTTCATCACATCTTCCATTTTTCCAGAGGATTTCTTTCCAAAGGGAATCTGCGGGGATGCTTTTCCACACCACCAAAGTTCAGTCTTAGAAGTTGGTTACACTTTCTGCCTTTTATGATATCAGTAATCTCAAACGCATTGCAGGTCGGGACACTGGGGTGGCCAGATTTCCATCTTTAGTGCTGTTTACCTGAATTTTAGAATTAGAATTCAAAATTTATTTACCGATAGTGCTAGCACACAGAGGAATCTGACCTCCTCATTTAACCCATTCATGAAGTGAAACTCCCAGACACCACACACACACACCATGGGCCAGTGACCAGTAACCCTCTGGTCACATAGCTGGTTCCCTAACCTCTAGCCCATGGCTGCCCTGAGGGCAGATAGACAGCATGCAACACAGTTGTGAAGTGAAACACCCAGACACCACACACACACACCATAGGCCAGTGACCAGTAACCCTCTGGTCACATAGCTGGTTCCCTAACCTCTAGCCCATGGCTGCCCTGAGGGCAGATAGACAGTATGTAACCCATTTGTGACACCACACACACGCACAGCATGGAGCAGTAAGCACAGACCTGTCCACATTATCCAGGGAGCAGTTGGGGGGATTAGGTGTCTTTCTCAACTCCCATCATGTCTTCTCATTTGTGCGATTCAAACCAGCAACCCTCTGGTCACACAGCTGGCTCCCTATCCTCCAACCCACGGCTGCCCTGAGGGCAGATAAACACTATATAATAGACAAATGAGACAAAAACGAAGGTAGGTGGTCTACCAGGTCTTGCAGAGTTGAGTTCAGAGGCCAGTTTCCTTTGTAGTACATGTCATTTGTTTATGTCCAGGTTCGTCTCTGACGTGTGTATGTGCTGTAGATACGGTTACACTGATGCAAAACAAGGAGATATTATTTTTGTGTGATCGAGTGGGACTTTCTCGCACCATTTCTTCCCATGTACTTCAACCAGCAGCCGTGTTTACAGGATTGTCTGGGCATTAAAATTAATGTGCATGGCTCACCTCCACATTGTCTCAGAGCTTGTTTGTTTAAAGAACCAGCCATACAATTACAAGAGAAATGGTTCTTTTTTTTTTTTTTTCCCTAATAGTATTTTCTGTCCCCTTGAGAACTCCTCATTGACACGTTAACAGAGTGGCCTTTTTCCCCCCTCCCCTCTTCTAGTGGGCAGGAACTGTGTCCGAGTCACGAACGTGGGAACTGCTTCGGGAGGCCATTGCCCGATGCCCTCTTTCCCCTACTCCGTTAGACTTTTTTTGTTTGTCTTGTTTGTCTTTTTTCACCAGGGCAACTGCCAGATACTACACTTCACACAAGACAAACGACCGGTGGCATTGTTCTGAAGGCATAATCGGGGGAATATGTGCTAATCGTTTGAGCGGAAGGTTTATTTTAGAGCCTTTTTGCGTGAGGTGCTTTGTGTCATAGCTTGTTGTTGCACTCATGACGTCCTCCTCTCTTTAATCCTTAGTTAGTTCCTGCCAAATAGTGCACTTCTGCAAGCGGCACAGTCTCGAAGCATAATTGAGGGAATATGTGCTAAGCTTTGGAGTTGGGGGGCACTTGTGGTCCGGTTTTGATGGGGGAAGAGGTGATTGTTCTCGTGAGACATGCTGTCATGTAGTTAGTATGTGCTGGAGTACATGCCGGCCCTGCTGGTGTCTTTTTCCCTTTAATCCTCATTTGGTTCCCTTGAGTTGCAGTGCCTGTTACATAACCTAATGGTGAAGGTGTGGGATTTTCTGTCCGCTAATCCAGCTAAAGCCAGACTTGAGCGATGCTATTTGTTGTTTTCGTAGTACATGTGTACTGTTCTCAGAATAAGTGACACTTCGTCCTTGCATTGCCGGTCAGAAGTTTAGACACGCCTCCGCATAGAAGGTTAGAATAAAAGTGAAGACATCAAACTATAAAATAGCATTCATGGAATTATACAGTCTACCCTAAAACCTCCAACATGACAGTATGGTACCAGGCCATCTTGTTTTCTAATGCAGCATGCCAGACGTCTCGACATGGAGTTCTAAGGTTCCTTATGGTGTCCTGTGATAAGCCATCCCATGCAGCGTTCTAGACATGTGACGCATGACAACAAATCTTGGTACACGGATTCGTTGGGCGTCTCCACCAAGACTAAAGCGGGACTCGTCACTGAAGATGACCCGCTGCCATTCTGAGTCACTCCATGACAGTCTGGTACGACACCACTGCAGTCTTTGGTGATGGTGACGTGGTGTTAAGGGCAGTCGTGGTAACGGTCTGTGTGCATGTAGTACTGTGTGGTGCAGCCGTCTGCCCATGGTGCTGGCACTAACAGGATGACTCATGGAGGACACCACTGAATGTCTGCAGTCGTGGATGTTGGGCCAGTCCTTGCTTACTTCTTGAATCACTGGCATGTCTCACAATGTCAAACCTGCCCACCAAGTTTCGTTCCTGTCGGTTGATTCCTTCTGGGTGTACACTATTATGTCACTGTTCTTTTGATTATGAGTGTATATTAGAGATGCTGATATGGCAGGAAAATAATAATAAATGTGTGGTATATCAACTGTTTCAGACATCTCCTCAGTTGGCAATTATCCATTTTTTAGCCAGCAACATCCATTTAGCTGTGTAAGTCTAAACTTTTGACTGGTACTGTATAAATAAAGTGGGTGAAATGTCTTATTGCTGCCATGAAAGGAATTCATCCAAAACCCCTCGGCCATTTATGTTCCATTAGCAAACTGTGGGGTATTTATCTGGGATTCTTGGAGACCAGAGTTGGCCAATAATGCTGATATTCAAAGTCATGCCATTTGAATTATACCTAATCATATTAATAGTTATTACTGACCCCTATTACTGACCCCTGCTATCTGAGTCCTGCTTCTCTAAAGCAGTACACTGAAGGGACCCTGACACGTAACCAGACAGAAACACACTTCCTGAAAGGAAGCTCGCTGTTAGTATGGGGTTGTCAGATACCACCTTCCTTTCATTTCTTGTCAAACGAGGGGCAGGTGGAAATAAGACTGTAGTGGAATATGGAATATGAGCTAATTATAATAAGAACTGATTATTATGGTTCAGTGTTTGTGTCTGTTCTTTATTCCACTTTATAACAGCCTCCATTCTGTTCAGGAGACTCATTTCCAGTTTTTCCATGAGCCACACCTCCTAAAAGTTCAGTCTTAGAAGTTGGTTTAGCATGTCCTGCTTCTTCTCACCACCACCATCCAAATAACCCCAAACCCCTTCAGTGGTGTTAAGGTTCTGGACTCTGGAGTGGTCAGTCCATTGTTCTGAGAACACCAGCAGCTTCTGTGTTGGATGTAGCTTCTGTCTTCTTTTCGCAATGAGGAGCTTCTTTGACAGCTACACCTCCTTTCAGACCCATAGCGTTGAGATGTCCTCTCACAGTGGTAGTGGATCAGTGTGGTTGCTTTCTGATCTGAAGCAAGAATGGAGCTTGTTGGTAATGGAGATGTTATACTCTCTCTGGAAGATGAAGGCTTCACGTAACAGGGGCAGCTTTGGCAGTCTTCCAGATCTTCCAGGTGGTTGTTAGGAGTCCCATCTTGTTTATTTTTTGAATCTATCTTGGAGAAATGTTTAATTTCTGAGTCGTTTGTCTTACTAGTCTCGTCAGAAATATCTCCAGAAGATAAACAACTTATACTTCATGGCTGTTTCGCTATTCCGGAAACCTAATAGCGAAAGGTGGTCTCTAATCTCTACTGTCCCGTCCGTTGCCCTTGGTAAGACTGTCCAGCAGAAGGCACTTTGGCGTGACCAGGCTGACGTATGGCAGGGCTAATCGTCTGGCACAGGGCTTCGGAGAATTGCATAATGACTGTGAACAGATTAGCACTGATGACTAGATGTCAACATCTGATATCTATCACAGGATTAGTTTGTAGGCGGTAAGCAGAAAACGCACACGGCCAATCTGATTGAATAACACAGGCAGTGTGTTGACCCATTTGACCCCCTCAGTGCAATTTCATGTAGTGCACAGCACAGCTTTGCAGATCACCTCTGTTTTAGTTATACAGGCTGATGGGTTCTCAACAAATAGTCCAACACACAAGTTACTAGTGTTGCTGTTTAGAGCGGGAACAATTGAAAAAGGCCTTCCATGAGAAAGACGCCATATTTTTCCCACTTGCTCTCAAACATTCCAGGTGTGTAAACCACCTTTTGATCCCGAATAAGCTGCACGCTGAAAGCTAGGCTGCAGTCTAGGTGTGCTGTGTCTGTAGACTGCTATGTTGACGTGGGCTTCAGATAGATCCTTCCAAGAACGCTACCGGGAGCATCCTTCATGGCCTTAGCCATGCAGTGCTATAGCTACTACATCTTGTTTATATGGCTGCTGCTATTTCCTGAGCTGTGTGCCTGTTTCACCTCTTTCTGCCGACCCCCTAGTGGCCATTTCACCAGATGGTTTTATCCATTTAATGACTTTTTATTTTTTTCCCCCATAACTCACGATAATCATCAGATGAAATATGACAGCTGCTCCTGAGGGCCTTATGGGGGAGAGGTGAGAACCCCTGTGAGGTGAAGACAATTCACACCTCTTTACAAAGGCAGAGACTTCTAACACACAGCACGACTGCTAGTGTCTTCATATCAGTCATCTACAACTCCACCAATAAAAATCAGCATTTAACCCTTAACACCCCATAGACTCCACTTGTTCTAAGGGTCAGAAATGACCCGCCTTCACCAAACCCCTGAAATAAAGCTTTTGCATGGCTGTCACTCATCACAGACCTTGTGAAATATGTTATTACCATCTTGTCTCTATTATAAAGGCAGTATTTTACTATTTATATATAGAGCTATTTATATTTTTTCTGATATTGAACTAGTAGCAGGTTACCTTACAATAGCACATGGGTTAAACACACATGCAAAGCCTCCACAAACACAAACAACAGCTGGGATTGGATTGGACATGTACTGGACAAGTTTCTGGATGTAGGCCACATCAGTGTTCAGACACTCTTACATCACAGAATTGGTCCAGATGTGGTGGAAGCCTTCCCTGGCACAGTTCCAAGCAGAATTCCCTGTAGACTGGCATTTTAGCCACTGCTGGTAGACCCGAATGACCGTACGCTTCCATACACCTGCAGATTCAGCTACTTCCTTCACACTATGGTCTTTGGCCATGCCCAAATGCAGTCCCTCCTATTAGCCAATCACAATCAAGGCATCCACTCACACCCCGCAGGGATTTGTAGCTCCATCATCCTCTTACAGCGCCATCTGCAGGAGCCTGTAGTTATTACCACCTTAAACACACAAGGTGAGTCTTATAATAGCTTTGATTTCACATACGCCTCAAACTGGTTATTTTTCATCATCAAAAAAGCGACTAGATGAAAAGAAGGTGAAAAGCTGTTGCATGTGTTTGTGTACTTGTTTACACAGACTCTGAGGAAGGCTAACATTTTCCCAGGCGAAAAAGTGATGCCCCTTATTCCCGTGTGAATTCCCACACAGGTCCCCGCAGCTGTGGATAGGAGGCGTCGGTGACCTTGAGGTGTTTATCAATAGCAGAGAAGGGAGGAATTGCACAAAGTCAGAGAGAACGTGTGTTCGGTGAGCTATGGTGGGAATGTGGGGATCAGCGAATTCTGCTTCGTTCTTGACTGAGGGAAGGCATTGCGCTTTCCCATCCACAGCTCTGCTGACGAGGACACGAGGGAATGGCGTGTGTTTTTTGACGGGTTGCGTTTGTAACGGGTCAGGAATGTGTGGCATTCACAGCTCTTTTTGTAGTCTGTTGGTTTCATGCATACCACGGGAGAAAAAAGCCCCAAGAGCATCAAAAACATAGCTATGCTGAGCTATGTTTAGCCTTCCACTGTAGCCTTTACTAGGCCGTTTCTGGCCTGGCCTCAAAACACTACCGGAGGATCCTACCTACCGAGTACACAGCTGCTGATATACAGCCCTGAAAAACATCTCCCACATCTGCTGGTGGCCTTCATCTCCGACCCTGTATCAGGGAAACCTACCTCTGAGCACAGTTTGGCCGAAAGTCGTATGGGCGTTCATGTCCAGCAGCACGTTTGGCGCCTGAATTAGCTTTTTCAGTTTTGCCCCAGAGCTGTGAGGCTAGTTGAGCTAATGAGTTTTGCAAGCTGATGTATCCCAATTAGCATTGGACCCAGATTTGCACACCTGGCCCAAGCCATGTCAAGCTGACACACTGTTATCTAGAACACCACCCAAAAATGTTAGCATTTCAAGGTGACTGCTGCAACTGTTCCCACCTATGCTACGTACTATAGCATACGTCTATGTTAATAGATGACTGAACGCCATACAGCATCAGGAACCACGTAAACGAGTCCAAATGAGACTACCTGACACCTTGACTGCGGTTGACGTAAGCGTGTGATGATATAGGCCTGCAGTTTGCACCATGCTAATTAGCTGGCTACGTTAGCCGAGCAGATCTGGCGCAAAGCTAAAGAAGAAGACAGAGTGTCTTATATGGCTTATATACATGAACATGAAACACAGATGCACGCACGTGTTGCTTGAGGCCTCAAATCCATGTTGGCATGTCCATCTCTGGGTTTGCCAGGCTCGAGATGCTGTGGTCAGGTTCTGGAGCGTGTTTCAGACTCGAGGTATTTGATTAGAAGAAGCGAATTCTGCATTCTCTGCTGCTTTGCATGCAGGGGCATGGCAAATTGGGATTAGGGTTTGTGGTAACACTGTTCAAAGTGGAAGGAAGGAAGGAAGTACATAGGCATTTGTAATGGATTAGCCTGTTATGAGTAGCTACCCTGAGATGTGTTCCCGATTGGTAATTTCTCCAGTTAATCCACCATTTGGATTTTAATACCAATGAAAATGTCATTTCTGGGTTCGGAGACAAAGGTGAGCATGCACCAACAACCCTGCTCGCCATCTGTCCGTCCCTCATCACTGCACTGTTGACACCAGGTGCAGCTTGGTGCTAGCTAATGCAGTAAACAACACCCAACATCATAAAGTCTGCCTCTGAATTTCAGAGACCTTCCAGCAAACACCATGCCTGGCCGACTTTGGCCCACAGCGTGGGGAAAACCATGTTACCAAACGAGCTGAGTACAGACAGGGTTATACGAGGCTGAGGGGCTTCCCTCAGCCTCCCTCTGTCCCTCTTTTACACAGCACAGTGTTGACAGGTATAGTAGAAGTCCTGGTTGAGCAGTTAGGACTGGAACCCATCAGTATAGGTGATGAAATCAGTAGATACTCGCCATTTTAAACTCTCGACCCTTTGCTGGGTGTAAGAGGAGGGAACCGAGCTGAAAGAAGGATGAGGACGTGCTCCGCAGACACAACTCACAGCCCCCTGTGAGCCCTTGCTTGTCACTCACAGCTGCAATGCCTCATGGGTATGTCATTCCTCGCATACAGATTGCAAGAATGCTGCAGTGGTTTTGACCTGGCTGTGTGGGCTCCAGCTGAGTGATATATGCTCAACTAACGGAAGCCATGAGAGATTAGGGAGAGATCAGTTGTCGTGATCTTACCAAAAGCAGCAGCAGCCTGAATTTCCGCCGTCCTCTGTTCATTTTTATTGATAGAAGAATAGACAGATCAGACATAACATTAGAACCATCTCCTTGTGTCTCTCCTTGGCCATGTTATCAGCTCCACTGACCGTATAGGACACTCTGTAGGTGTACAGGTCCAGACTGTAGTCCATCTGTTTCTCTATATACTGTATTACCCTGTTCTTCAGTGGTCAGGACCCCCACAGGACCACCACAGAGCAGGTAGTGCAGTGACACTGACGTGGTGGTGGTGTGTTAGTGTGTGTGGTGCTGGTGTGAGTGGATCAGACACAGCAGTGCTGCTGGAGTGTTTAGACACTGTGTCCACTCACTGTCCACTCTATTAGACACTCCTACTTTGCTGGTCCACCTTGTAGATGGACAGTCAGAGACGATAGCTCATCTGCTGCTGCACAGTGCAGTGTTGGTCATCCTCTAGTCCTTCATCAGTGCCCATAGGACGCTGCCCACAGGACGCTGCCCACAGGACGCTGCCCACGGGATGCTGCCCACGGGACGCTGCCCACGGGACGCTGCCCACAGGACGCTGCCCACAGGACGCTGCCACCTGCACAGTTTTGGTTGGTGGATGATTCTCAGTCCAGCGGTGACACTGAGGTGTCCAGCAGCACTGCTGCGTCTGATCCACTCACACCAGCACCACACACTAACACCACTGCAGTGCTGAGAAGGATCCACCACCCAGTGTGCACAGCACAACAGGTGCAGACCAAGCTTCTCTGACTTGTTAGCTCCGTTAGCCTTGTCACGCTAGTGCTAAGCTAAAGGGAACGTGAGATGTCTGTGACTGTGTGTCTGTGGTGTCTTACTGACGGTATATCGGGGGAAACTGCAGATTTGCATTCCCGCCTCACTCTGCTACTGTGAGACAGCAGTGACTGCTCTCTCCCTGATTATTTTCTCCACTCGTTCTCCAGTGCTCGTGCTGCGTTCACATGACCGCTTAATAGCGGGATTTTCAGCAGTTTTATCTGGAACAATGCCTCCGTCCTGCCCTCCGCACGCTCATTTAGCCTTTTTGATTTGGAATACAGTGGGTGCCCCCTGTCACCTTCAGCCATCTGGAACCACAAAGGCAGGAAGCGGAGTTGTGTGAGAGTCCGCAAGGTTTTACTCCTCCGTGGTACGACTGCACCGTTTGAACTGAAGGCAACACCGTCACTACGTTGCCCAGTTACACGATGTACCTTGCACATCAGGTTCAGGATTGGCCTGCGTTATTCTGAGGAGAATTATTTGTGTTCATGATGGGATGCATGTGGAGCGTCTGCTGTAGTTGGGGGGCGATTAAGGGGGATTGCAATATTGATAACCGACTTGGTGTGCAGCCCTGCCAGTTGGATGTGGTGCATGCTGGGTGTTGTGAATCAAAGTATACAGCAAGAATGTGGCCCCTGAGGGCCAGGCTGGGAAACGCTAGTCTGACTAGTCTGACAGGCAGATTACAAGCTTGGCTCTTCTGGGGTGAGTTTCCCCATGTTAAAGTTTTAGACTGCATTAGAGCTATTGAAATTCCAACTTGTGTCATCAGAGTCTGCATGTTGGCGGCGCAAGCGGAGCAGCCCAGAAGTCCTTCAGGCCTGAAGCGATGTTGCTCTGTACATTTCTACAGTATACTTGTTCTCCCAGCAGTACAGGCGAGGTTCTGTCCGGACAGCACCGGACTAGGAAAGCCTGCAGTGCTGCATCTACACTTGACGACCGTAAGTGACATGAATTGGACACGAGACGACATTCCCACCTTAGTTTAGTCCTGCAGTGAGAAGTAGCACCGTCTTTTCAAGCTGCTGCTAAGGCAGTGTCATTGGACAGCTCAAGTCACTCAATGTCTTGCGCCAGCTAGCGGATACGGATGGCTGTGGCATCACCTGAGGGGGAGCTTGCATTTTGCCAACGCTTAGACGTGTAGTAGGTCTCTACTGAGAAAAGCTTCCAATCCGTGGTCTACCTACACTGAGCTGCTGGACAACCAGGTTTCCCTTTTGCTCTTCATCTTACAGAGAACATGATGTTCCCTATCCCTGTATTCCAAGATGACCTTCCAAGATGAAAACTCTCACATTCACAGAGCTGCTAATGTGACTTACTGGCATGATGAACATTCAGGAGCTCGACTGGCCCAAAAAAGCCAGATTTGAATCCTCTTGGAAACCTCTGGGACTACCATAGACAACCAGTAAACCACCAGGGCCGGCATCCACCAAATCTGGCCAAATCTGGTTTCAGGAGTGTCTGAACACTGATGTGGAATACATCCAGAAGCTTGTCCAGTCCATGCCAAATCCAATCCCAGCTGTTATTGGTGCTCGTGGAGGTTCTGCGTTCTGTTACACAGTATAGGGGAAGGATAAGGTGCTCCGCTACAGGAGAAGTGCAGCTCCATCTGCAGTGACCCAGCTGCTGTGAATGGAGCCTCTGCACTGCGCTATATGTTTCATAATGAGTAGTCTTGTTGCTCTGCGGCAGAGAGAGAGCGAGAGCGAGAGAGAGAGAGAGAGCGCGAGAGCAGGAGAGGGATTCTCTGGTTGTCCTGTGCTGCGCCGGCACACAGAGAGGTGCCTGATGTAGTGGTGCAGTGTTACATAACGGAGCTGACTCAGAGTGATGAATGCGCGCGTGTGCGTCCGCGCGCATGTGTCCGACCCATGCAGTTTTAATTGCGTCTTGAGGGCGGAGGAGACTGAGGCAGCCTGCCGCATTCAGCAGGAGAAAAATGCTTAACAAAAGTCAAGACACCATCACACTGCGTATAATCACCGCCCGTCACTGGCCCTGCCGTGTGCACCTCCGTGGGTGGGTGGGTGCATGAGAAGGCCATAGCTCGAGGCTCGGTATTCTGTGATCCTGCTGAGACAGCAGAGCTGCATGCACAGGTGTAGATCACGGAGTCAGTGCCTTCTTTATTGTGATACTGTAGGAAACCAAGTGATGAGCGTAAGTGGCTGATGGGTGAGGTATTGGGTCCTTGGGTCCGGATGAAACTAAGGTGGGCCAGATTTGGTGGATGCCTTCCCTGGCACAATTCCGAGGAGGATTCCCTGTAGACTGGGATTTTATCCACTGCTGGTAGACCCGTATGACAGTACGCTGCTTCCATACACCTGCAGACTCAGCTACTTCCTTCACTCCAGGGTCTTTGGCCACGCCCACATGCAGTCACTCCTGTTAGCCAATCATTAACATCTGCTCTGGAGACGTTTTCCACACATGGAACAAGGCATTCCCTGCGCTGTAGCACTTCTTCCCAATCTATGGATCCCGCCACTCACACCCCACAGGTAGGCTGCACGGTGCAACCTTTTTGCGAAGCGCACCCGCATCACCCGCTTCGCCGTTTCCCCAGCTCTCACGTCTCTACCATGTCTTTCCGCTTCCCTCTGTTCTCTCCCAACTCGTTCCTTTTACAACCTTGTGTTGTCAGAAAGCTTCGCTAAATAATTCATATCTGTCAACACGAGGGACGGCGAGCTCTGGCTCCCCTGACGCGAGATGCGCCGAACTGAGCACACACACTCCCTCGCGTAGAGTGAGCGGACCCTGACGTGAGCTCTGACTGTTAAAATTTTATTCCTCCATCTGCTTTATCAGAGCACTGTTCCTGGAGACTGTGGATCGTAGCTGCTGAACATCCTGCCCCCCTCTGGCACTGCCTCGTGTGTGCTGTTCGTGCCAGCTTAACCCTCCACCATGCACACATTACTGACTGCGAGGGTTCTTCTGAGACCATACTAGGGCTAGCAGGATGAAGAGCTCAGTAACGCAAAGAAAAATTGAGAGGCACAAAAAATAGAATGGATGGTGCATTAATATTTAGTTGTGATTATATTATATAACCGTAACTTAGGGTTCAAATAATGAACATTTTAAAAACTGAAACCATACCTGCTTTTTGACAGCTTAAGGTTTTGATTATTACACAAAATTAAATGTAAAAGTAGAAGATTAGTAAAGGCATACATGCACGTGCCCACCCACAACAATACACGTGAGGCTAGACTAACACACAGTAGTCTTCACAAGAGCATGCTACTCAGCTAAAGTCAACAATGCAAGTATATGCTAACCCATAATAAGCCTAACTCCTACAAGCTAGACCACACTAGGCCATACTACATCACGCTAAGCCATCATAGTCCATGCTAGGACATATTAGGCCATGATAAACCACTTTGGTTCATGATGGGCCGTACTACCCCATGCTTAGCCATGATGGGCCATGCTATGGCGTACTAGGCCATGCTAAGCTATGCTAGGGCATACTAGGCCATGCCATGATGTGTCATGCTAGGGCATACTAGGCCATGCTAAGCCATGATGCGCGATGCTAGGACTACTAGGCCATGCTAAGCCATGATGCACCATGCTAGGGCTACTAGGCCATGCTAAGCCATGATGTGTCATACTAGGGCTTCTAGGCCATGCTAAGCCATGATGGGCTATGCTAGGGCATACTACGCCAAGCTAAGCCATGATGCGCCATGCTAGGGCTACTAGGCCATGCTAAGCCATGAAGCGCCATGCTAGGGCATACTACGCCAAGCTAAGCCATGATGCGCCATGCTAGGGCTACTAGGCCATGCTAAGCCATGATGGGCCATGCTAGGGCATACTAGGCCATGCTAAGCCATGATGGGCCATGCTAGGGCATGCTAAGCCATGATGGGCTATGCTAGGGCATACTAGCCCATGCTAAGCCATGATGGGCCATGCTAGGGCATATTAGGCCATGCTAAGCCACGATGGGCCATGCTAGGGCATGCTAAGCCACGATGGGCCATGCTAGGCCATACTAGACCTTGCTAGCCTATGATGGCCCATGCTATGGCATGCTAAGCCATAATCAGCCATGCTAATCCATACTAGGCTCTGTTATACTAGGCAAGGTTAGGCCATGCTAGGCCATGTTCCTCACAAGACCATTCTAGTCCATCCTATTCTGCACCAGGTCACACAAACATTATGACTGGCAGCTGGTATAAAGTGATGATGGTCAGAAGACCACTTCAGCAGACGAGGATGTTTATTTAAGTGTTAGATTTTTGTGGTGTAATACTGCGTTTGTCTGGAGTTCAATCTTAGGCTGCCAGAACATCCCAGTTTGTTCCACCACTGACGTTGATGGCCAGAAGTTGGTCAAACTGAACTGCCCAGTTCTGGTTTCTGACAGTGCGGGACGTCTCAGACTCTGCAGGACAAATAAAGGCCCTACATGACTCCTACACCCCTCGTTTGTTTGGACCCCACCCCCTTCTAAATGAACATGCGACTCAGCATGCAAGCCGAGGGAGAAGGGAAAGAGAAAGCACCTGTTTCCTGCTTCTGCAGCACTCTCGATTTCTCCCTCTCCGTCTCTCGCAGTGCCGTGCTTCTTGGCGGAGGTTCAGTTTCTCATGCAGTGCGTGTGAATGGGCCGTACTCTAGAGGAGAGGCAGTGTCGCTGTGTGTAATGTGACTGATTGGGGCCGACGCAAGTCATGTGTCGGCAGTGGTGCTCAGGTGGTCCGAGACGTGCTGTGTGTGTGTGTGTGTGAGAATCACTGGGCTGTGCTGAGTCAGAGTGGTCTTCACTTGCATAACACGGGAATGTGTGCCCCGCTGCACCTGCGTGCACACGGTATACAGGAGGGATCACCTGATCAGACAGACAGACAGCCTGCCTTCCCCTTTTCTGTCTCTCTCCCTCTTTTTCTCCCTCTTATTTTTGTCTCCCCTTTTTTTTTCTCTCCCTCCCTCTTTTCTTCTCCTCTTTCTCTGTCTCGTTCTCTGTCTTTGTCTCTCTCCCCCTCTTTTTCTCCCTCTCTCCCTCCCTCTTTTTTCCCTCTCTCTCTCTGTATCTCGCTCTGTCTCTATATATCCCTCTTCCCCTCTTTTTACCTTCTCTCCCTCATTTTCTCCCCCTTTTTTCTCTCTCCCCCTTTTCTCCCCCTTTCTCTCTTACTCCACCCCTCTTTTTCCTCCCTGTGTCTCTCTTTATCTTTCTCTGTCTCTATATGTCTCTTTCCCTCTCTCTCTTTTTGTCTCTTTTTCTGTCTCTTTGTGTCTCCTTCCCCTTCTTTTTACTCTCTATTTCTCTCTTTTTCTCCCCCTTCTCTCTCTCTCTCTCTCTCTCTCTCTCTCTCTCTCTCTCTCTCTCTCTGTCTGTCTCTATCTCCCCCTGTCTGTCTCCCTCTCTCTCTCTCTCTCTCTCTCTCTCTCTCTCTCTCTCTCTCTCTCTCTTTTTCTCCCCCCCTCTCCCCCCTGTCTCTCTCTTTTTCTCCCCCCCCCTCTCTCTCTCTATCTTTCTTTCTTTCTCTCTCTCTCTCTCTCTCCCTCCCTCTTTTTCCCTCTCTCCCTCTCTCTCTCTCTTTTTCTCCCCCCCCTCTCTCTCTCCTTCCTGGAGTCCTGCATCTCCCTGTGCTCTCAGTATTGTTAGCCGTGCTGGACCTGCCAGGAACAGAAGAAATCCTCCTGTCGTTATTTACAGTGGTCTAACTTCCTGTTTGGATGTTTACTCACTGTGGATTTCGAGGAAGAAACAGCTCTCTCACCGGCTGATTCTGATCTCTGCTGTTTGTTCACAAGCTCCAGCAGAACAAATAAACACACGGGGAATCAAACAAAGCCCGAGCGCCGACCAAAACATGTTGTTTTTCTTTTTCTTTTTTCTGCCGCTCGAAACAAACGGTGGGAAGCAGGTCGCTGACCAGTGGCCAGTTTCAGAGACTGTGGGCGGGAGGTGGTTCAGACACACCGTCTACCTGCTGCAGAGACTAATAACCCAAACTGGACACATCTGTCAAAGAACAGAACCAGACCCTTCTCAGTTCCTAGGGTCTGGACTTTAGTCAGGCCTGCACAGTCACTATAGAGCCTAATGCTGTTCTCACCAGTTACCAAACGGGATGCGGAACACCGGAGCAGGCGTGGAAAAGTTCAGCGTGTGTCCAGAATGAACCTAAATGGGAAAGGTTCCATTAATCCCTGACGTTACTAAGATTAGCTAGAACAATATATCCAGCATAAAGACAACAATAGCACCACTGCTATGACTCATAGCCGAGCTGTGACCTGGTTTTGTTCCTGTGGAGGCCGATGGTTATTGGTTTTCGTGTTTGGTCCCTGTGTGTGGAATCTCTGCTCTGCTCCTGCTCTGACCTCATTACGAGCTTCCAGAAGGTTCTTCTCACGACTCCTGTGTTCAGGCTTCCCGTGCCCGCGGACGAGGGCTCCACTATTGAGGGGAAGGACTCTGTGGCTCTGTAAAGTGGACGTCACAGTCCGTAGCAGGTGCGGTGGCACTTTTCCAGCCGAGTTTGGAAACAGAGCGTGAGACCTGACCTTTTGTCTGGGCAGCAGTTTCCCCAGCTCTCCTAGTGCTTCACATACTGACCACAGGCCCAACACACCAACACGCACACACACCAGTACACTAACACGCTCACACACCAACACGCTCACACACCGACACGCACACACACCAGTACACTAACACGCTCACACACCAGTACACTAACACGCTCACACACCAGTACACCAACACGCTCACACACCAGTACACTAACACGCTCACACACCAGTACACTAACACGCTCACACACCAACACGCTCAAACACCAGTACACTAACACGCTCACACACCAACACGCTCACACACCAACACGCACACACACCAGTACACTAACACGCTCACACACCAACACGCTCACACACCAACACACTCGTACACTAACACAACACACCAACAGGCTTACACACCAATACACTAACACACCAACACACTCACACACCAGTACACTAACACGCTCACACACCAACACGCTCACACACCAGTACACTAACACGCCACACCAACACGCTCACACACCAGTACACTAACACGCTCACACACCAACACGCTCACACACCGACACGCACACACACCAGTACACTAACACGCTCACACACCAGTACACTAACACGCTCACACACCAGTACACTAACACGCTCACACACCAGTACACTAACACGCTCACACACCAACACGCTCACACACAACACGCTCACACACCAGTACACTAACACACTCACACACCAACACGCTCACACACAACACGCTCACACACCAGTACACTAACACGCTCACACACCAACCCGCTCACACACCAACACACTCGCACACTAACACAACACACCAACAGGCTTACACACCAATACACTAACACACCAACACACTCACACACCAGTACACTAACACGCTCACACACCAGTACACTAACACGCTCACACACCAGTACACCAACACGCTCACACACAACACGCTTACACACCAGTACACTAACACGCCACACCAACACGCTTACACACCAACACACTCACACACCAACACGCTCACACACAACACACACACACACCGGTACACTAACACGCCACACACAACACGCTCACAGACCAACACACTCGCACACTAACACAACACACCAACAGGGTTACACACCAATACACTAACACACCAACACACTCACACACCAGTACACTAACACATCACACCAACACACTAACACACCAACAGGCTTACACACCAACACACTCACACACCAATAGGCTTACACACCAATACACTAACACACTAACACATCACACCAATATGCTCACACACAACACACCAACAGGCTTACACACCAACACGCTCACACACCAGTACCCCAGCACGCCATACACAACACGCTCACACACCAACAGGCTCACACACTCGCACACTAACACAACACACCAACAGGCTTACACACCAATACACTAACACACCAACAGGCTAACACACCAGTACACTAACAAACCACACCAACACGCTCACACACAACACAACATGTTCACACACTAACACACCAACAGGCTAACACACTCGCACACTAACACACCAACAGGCTAACACACCAACACACTCACACACTCGCACACTAACACATACAGACATTATCCTAATAATTGCAGTTACCAACACTTGCAGTGATTAATTAACAACCTAACAACCTTTTTTTTTTTTTCGGAAGTTGTTCAGTCCTGGGGGGCCTGCATCCACTGCCGCCTCAGCAGAAGTAGAGCTCAATGTGCTGCTGTAGCCCATCTGCCTCAAGGTTCATGGGTAGTCAAGGTTGCTATAGCCTTTGTGTTGGCACAAACCAAATAGTCCGGCCATTCTCTACCGACCTTTCACATAAACAAGGGGGTTCTCTCCGCAGAACCAGCCTTATGATCAAAAGGTCCCCGTTTTGATTCCCTGGACAGTCGTCAGGACATGACTGAAGTGCCCTAGAGCAAGGCATCAAACTCCCAGTTGCTCCCCAGATGCCATAGCTAGGCTAAGAATGCTCTGGGCAAACGTGCTTACCGCCCCTAGTGTGTCAGTTCACTGGACTGTGTTTGTGTGGGTGTTTCACTGCATGGGTGGGTTAAAGGTGGAGGTCAGATTTCTTTGGGTATGACTCGACTCAAAACACTAGCCAGTATGTAACTAATGTAGAACAGTGTCGGTTCTGAATGTTACACCTGCAGTTCCACCCATGTTCTACTGACCCATTTCACCGTGTTATGTACACACAGAGCAGAACTGCTCCTTTGACAGCCATTAATTGAGCCACGTGACCGCTTGACTCTGAGTCTGTCTCCTCAAAACATGAGGCGTCGTGTTGCGTTCCACAGTCAGGTGCTCTGAGGGGACATTCTCCTGCACAGGGTCTGGCGGGTTCCTGCTAATCCTGCACTGTAACTTTCCATCCTCTCCAGGCTGGTCACATCCCAGGGATAGTGCAAACGTATCACGTTCCCTAGAGTGCAAACTCTGACAGGGCTGGCTTGACTGGCTTGGTGAAGAGTATAGACTTGGTGTTTCACGTTCTGGAATAGTGGCTAAGACAGCCCTGCAGAATAGAGCTGTGTCTCTGACCTCACAGTACAGCTGACTGACTAGGGCACTTCAATGAGCACAGACTTTCCACTAATTAACTTTTAATTAGCTGCGCATAGTAATTAGGGTAATGGCATCGTGGTTCCAACTCTGGAGTCCTACATGAATGCTTCTACTTCTTAGGAGACATTTTCAAATCTGTGTTTATTAAATATCTCACCTCGGTGACGCCTGGTTCCAGGGGCTTTTGGGATAGACTCCGAATCTTCAGTCCCATTTCTGGCATCGCTGGAATTGACTCCTTGACCCGGAGCCGATGGTGAGCCAAAGATGGTGAGCCAGAGCCGATGATGATGGGATACGGTAGATATTACACCACCTTAAACGGAGGTCTAGCCACCTTTGAGTAGCGATATGATAAATACAGCTAGCTTCAGAGTGATGTCCTGAGAAAATCATCACTGCAGCCGGAACTTCCTGAGAAGTAAACACTTTCAGCTCAAATCCACTTCTCTTTTTAAGAGGCTGATTTAATATTGGCCAGCTTCATTTTTTTTAATTTTTTTTTTTTGACTTTTCCAGTCCACCTTAACTGATGCATCTGCAGAATGTAAGGAGACCGTTTAAGTTGTGATGGAGGTTTGATTAGGGAGCTGGAGAAAATGAAAGGAGCAGATCTCAGCTTCATCCTCTTTTCCACAACGCTCTGTTTGGTTTTTTTTGTTTTTGGTTTTAAATTTTAAATAATTGTCAATTCACCGCAAAAAAAATGAAATCCAAGTAAAATGATCTTATCTAATTGATAAGTCTTTAATTCTAAATTTTGGGATTGTTGTAAGATCATTTTATGATTATTTGTCGTAAATACATTTTTAGATGTAATATTTTTATCTGTAATTTTAGGTACATTTTTATTTACAAGTTGAATCTAGTAAGAGAATTTCTCATTATATTGGAAGACAATTATCCTTATTTTAATACTGTAGAGTCAAGCGTTTGTCATTCATGAAGAAAGAAGTATTTTCTCTAATACTCTGCACTAGCTCTCAGATATATAGATATGTGATATACATACAGGGGTTGGACAATGAAACTGAAACACCTGGTTTTAGACCACAATCATTTATTAGTATGGTGTAGGGCCTCCTTTTGCGGCCAATACAGCGTCAGTTGGTCTTGGGAATGACATATACTGCGTCCTGCACAGTGGTCAGAGGGAGTTTAAGCCATTCTTCTTGCAGGATAGTGGCCAGGTCACTACGTGATGCTGGTGGAGGTTCGTCCTTCTTGGTGGTATGCTGACATTACCCTGGATACCGTGGCTCTGATACATCACAAAGACTTGCTGTCTTGGTCACAGATGCGCCAGCAAGACATGCACCAAAAGTGTGTCCTCTTTTGAACTCTGGTATGTCACCCATAATGTTGTGTGCATTGCAGTATTTTGAGCAGAACTGTGCTCTTATCTGCTAACTGAACCTTCACACTCTGCTCTTACTGGTGCAATGTGCAATTAATGAAGATTGGCCACCAGGCTGGTCCAATTTAGCCATGAGACCTCCCACACTAAAATGACAGGTGTTTCAGTTTCATTGTCCAACCCCTGTATATGTGTGTGTGTGTGTGTGTGGGTGTGTGTGTGTGTGTGTATATATGTATATATATATATATATATATATATATATATATATATATATATATATATATATATATATATATATATGTGTATGTTTAATAAATCTCATTTCATTATACATGTACATTATACTTCCTTCAGCATTATGTAGTCTTTACAGGCTCTCAGTAAAGTGAGACTGATGAACTGGTAATATAACACTTGAATAAGCAGAGCTTGTTTAGCCGTAGCTGACCCAGCACAACATGCACGCTTATAATGCTCTTATGAACAGATGTTATAAATGAGAAGTTAATTTCAGATCAGGAGTAGGACGACAGTAACGCTGTACATTCAGACACAGATATGACCCCACATGGACTGGTTATCACTACCAGGCCTGCATGTGTGTGTGGGCTTGGGGCGTTATCACACTAACACACACGCTCTGTAGTTCTGGAACGTTCTCTGTGTGTCCGCGGCTGCAGATACTGCAGCATCAACGTTGGCTCTCCTTCTTGCGCTACCAGCCAGCACACACACACACACACACACCCCCAGACGCATCACATAACGGCCTTGGCGCGTGCACATCCTGATCTTATTATGACGCTGGATCTGAAAGCCAGGCATCCTCCGGTGTGTCTCCCTGATCAGCCTTCCTTTCACCGCTTACAGCTGATCGTCATTAACGATCATTAAAGATGGTGGAGACTTTGCTCGGCACATGTACACGTGCACAGTGGCACCGCTCCTGTGTAGGCATTCCCACTGAGAGAGAGAGAGAGAGAGAGAGAGAGAGAGAGATCTGGCTGGGTAAACAGGAAGAGGTCGTGCAGAGGTCATAAAAGCCCTGTCTCATTAACACGCGTATTCACTGATGGATTCGTGCACAGACAATCGTGTGAACGCTTATTATCAAGTTCCCTTAGTGTGTTGGCTTATGAATAAAAGTACCCGCAGCATTAACACAACAGCTGCACCCAGAAGGAGGTGTGGGAGTGCGGTGCTGTTGGGAAGGAAGATAAAGGTGACCAGGATCAATAACTGATGATAAATTTAGACTGATATGATCAATATTTATTGAGCTACACATACAAAAGTCTGTCTCTCAGTATGGCGTCGGGCCGCCGTGTTTGCTAACCCAACATGCCAGACGTCTCGGTATGGAGCTGTAGAGGTTCCTAATGGAGTCCTGTGATAATCCATCCCATGCAGCTTGAACATCCTCACACAGTTCCTGCAGATGGTGCGGTAGGGGTGGAGGTGGAGGGGCACCAGGCCTGTGATGTGAGACAACAAACTGTCCATCTTGGTGCTGAACACGGTGCCTCCACACACGGATTCGTTGGGCGTCACCACCAAGACTAAAGCGGGACTCGTCACTGAAGATGACCCGCTGCCATTCTGAGTCACTCCATGACAGTCTGGTACGACACCACTGCAGTCTTTGGTGACGGTGACGTGGTGTTAAGGACAGTCGTGGAAACGGTCTCCATGCCTGTGGTCCTGTGTGGTGCAGCCGTCTGGCATAGGTGCTGGCACTAACAGGATGACTCCTGGAGGACACCAGTGCCCACTGAATGGGGGCGAACCTGTTGGGTCGGTCAGGTGATGAGTGTTAAACCTGAATCCTTCGCATGTACCACAAGGTCAAACCTACACACGAGTTTCATTCCTGGCGGTTGATTCCTTCTGGGTGCAGCTATTGTTTTGGCCAAGTGTGTGGTATCTCCCATGAATATTAACCCAACCTTTTCTGCTTCTTATCTGGAGTTAGCCAAATGTCTGTTCATAAACAGATTAACACGTTGCGGTGAGTTAGAATGGCTGCCTGATATCGTGCATGGCATTTGTTTATTTATGTTTTATTGCATTTGTGTTTGCAGCAGCTCATTGATAAGTGTCTTCTAAATCAGCCCCTCACTGGACAGTGATGATCTGTAGCTCAGCCAATAGGAATTGTGCAGAAATGCTTTAGGTATAGCATGTAATGTGACCAGGGGTTCATATGACTCTATCTGGGAAGCCTATTTAGAGAACATGGACTGTGCACAATCATCTACAGCCTGAACTGTGTTTGACTCTGAATTATTAATAATGCAGGATGGAAATCTGCTCAGGCTCCAATAACACACAAGCAGGTCACCCTTATTTTCCATTCACCAGCGCAGCAGTGCTAGTGTATGTGAACTAATGAAGTAGTAAATACTTTAGATGAATTACTACAGGCTTTTTGGATGTGTGTATATGTGTGTGTGTGTATATGTGTGTGTGAGTGTGTGTGTGTGTGTGTGTGTGTGTGTGTATATGTGTGTTTTTGTGTGTGTGTATGTGTGTGTGTGTTTGTGTGTGTGTGTATGTGTTTTTGTATTTGTGTGTATATGTGTGTGTGTATATATGTGTGTGTGTGTGTGTATGTGTGTGTGGGGGGGGTGTGGGGGTGTGTGTTTATGGGTGTTTGGGTGTGTGTGTGTGTGTGTGTGTGTGTGTGTGTGTGTGTGTGTGTGTGTATATGTGTGTGTGTGTGTGTGTATGTGTTTTTGTATTTGTGTGTATATATGTGTGTGTGGGGGGGTGTGGGGGTGTGTGTTTATGGGTGTTTGGGTGTGTGTGTGTATATATGTGTGTGTGTGTGTGTGTATGTGTTTTTGTGTGTGTGTGTGTATATGTGTGTGTATATATGTGTGTGTGAGTGTATGTGTTTTTGTGTGTGTGTGTGTATATGTGTGTGTATATATATATGTGTGTGTGTGTGTATGTGTTTTTGTGTGTGTGTGTGGGGGGGGTTGCTGTTGTTTTTTTTATAAACTGGTACTTCTTTGTTTACAATATAAGTTTATTATACAGTAATAAGCCAAACCCGCTCTCTACTGATCGTGATGAGCGCCACCTCATTCCAATGTCCCTTACCCACATTAAAAACAGTTGTATATCAATAACAGCTTTCAAACTTCCCATTTAAGTGAGCAGCAATCGTCCATCCCACCTTTGGGATTTCTCCTGTAGTGCTCACGTGTGAAACGAGGTGCCCACAGTTTGTCTTGATCCCCAACGAACATGCCAAAGCATGCATTGTAGGCCTCGCACATCTAAGCAGGCGCTTTCACTGAGTACTTCCTCTCTCTGTTCCTGATAAATCAGCCGTGGACGTAGCAGGATGAGTCTGATGGATGCTGCAGCCTCCTGATGCCTCTAAATGACCTGTAGCTCTGTATCCGCTATCCACTCACTCAGCTGGAACGTCACCTGGAATGGCTGTTTTGGCACACCTGTATTCATACTGCTATGCAGACACCTGAACAATCCCGGACGGGTCTAGAAAGTTCTAAACAATTTTCAAAAAGTTCCCAGACAGTTGTAGAAAGATCTATAGAATTCCAAAAGTTCTAGAAAATTCCGGACAGTTCTAGAAAGTTCTAAAAAACTTCTCCAGAGTTCTAACAGTTCCAGAAGCTACTTGAAGTCTACTCAGCATTGAATGTACCAAAGATGGTCTGAACAATACAGAACCATTCAGAACCTGATTGTCCTGAACACGGAAGTTTACGGGGGCCAGCTTACTGTACAGTTTAGGCCTAAAGAAGTCAGGTATAATTATAACTTGGTGTAATCAGCCTTTTAGTGATGATCCCGTTGTCAGTAACGATCTGTATCGAGCGGTGTACAAGCAGCCTACATCAGAACCCCTAATCCATAAAGGCCCACACTTCAGCCTCCTCGCTCTCATAGCTGCGGGACGTACGTATCAGTTTCAGACTTACTGAGTAGGACGTCTTATGATGGAGGCCTGTAAGTAAGCCTGCGGTGTAATGACTGTATTCCGATACCTGCGTGTCTGCCCGAGGCTGACTTCAGTCTGTGGAGCCCTCCTGAGGCATGATCTCAGAGGAGAGTCTCCAGTAAGCCTGTGGTCAGCGTTAGCAGCCTAACCGGCCCTTTATGAGTATATCCCATGAACCAGACTGTCTCAGGTAGCTGGAAAACTCGAGTCCTCTGTCTGACAGAGACATCCTGCTTCGTGAGGCGCGCTCCAGTCTCAGACCGAAGATCTGATATTAACCTACGTTCCTTTGTGCTGTTATCTCCAGGTCTTCCAGAACAGTACTACAGCTTGGTGTGGTTCCTGAGCCCCATCCTGGGACTCATGTTCACCCCTCTGATCGGATCAGCCAGTGACCGCTGCACGCTGCGCTGGGGTCGCCGCCGGCCCTTCATCCTGGCACTGTGTGTGGGTGTGCTGATCGGAGTCGCGCTCTTCCTCAACGGATCTCTGATAGGTGAGCTCCGAGACAGGAGTACATACATGCATCATACCACCTACAGCACATACATTATATAAGTCTCATATTCTAATAATTTAACATAAGTTTTTCAAAATTAAATGGGGTTTAGGCAACATGGACCATACATGCTCCACTGACCATATAGGACACTCTGTAGTTCTACAGGTCCAGACTGTAGTCCATCGGTTCCTCTGTATACTGTATTACCCTGTTCTTCAATGGGCGGGACCCCCACAGGACCACCACAGAGCAGGTATGATGTGGGTGGTGGATCATTCTCAGCACTGCAGTGACACTGACATGGTGGTGGTGTGTTAGCGTGTGTTGTGCTGGTGTAAGTGCCAGATTGTAGGACCTCATTAGGACGTCTTTTCAAATCAGCCATCCACTCGCTGGGCCGGGGGAAGATGCAGTGCTCTGTAAACAGATCTCTGTTCTTCCTGCAGTAGTGGCTCATTTCAGATTCCTCTGACTCCTCTGTTCCCTGCATCTCCGGAGCTTCGGAAAGCTGGGTGCCGGTGTGATTTTTCACAGGAACGTCACAGCTCTTGACACCGCGTAACAGAACGCCGCACGCAGCTCCAGTCAGCTGGTTCATTTTCTATTTCAGACAGGAATTCCCGCACCGCGAGCCGCACCGCGCCTCTCTCCGAGCCACGGCTCCTGCTGGCAGGCAGGAGAGCACCTGGGACCTCAGCCTCATGCTTATTTTCTTCTTTTATCTGCGTATAATTAGAGCGAGTTAATTAAAATGACGTCTGCTGAAACGCGGCCTTAGTGAACTCCGGGGCCGTAGCCTTGCGGTTGAACTTTGCGAATGAGAATGTGCTTATTAACACAGACGCCTCAAACTGCTGTATATGCACCACAGCTGTGTATGCACGGTTGGAGGTCTAACTCGGAGGTTCTGCTGTGTAGCTAGCAAAGGATTTAACAGGGCAGTTCCAATGGGGGGGGTGGGGTTGGATGTCTGTTTCCCCAAATTCTCACCGAGAAGCTGGATTGTCAACCGGAATGTTCACAGGTGAAGTTGGCAATGGCACTGCACACCACATTCAGCCTCAACTCCTGCATTCTTCTACTTAGCTGAGACATCCTTAGCCACATATGGCATAGGACATTGTCGCTGTCCAACAATAATAATAATAATAATAATAATAATAATAATAATAATAATAATAATAACAATAATGATAATGATTATAATAATAATGATAATAACAATATCAATAACAATAATAATAATAATAATAATAATAATAATAATAATAATAATGATAACGATGATAATAATACTACTACTAATACTACTAATAATAATAATAATAACAACAACAACAACAATAATTATAATAATAATAACAATAATAATAATAACAATAATGATAATGATGATAACAATACTAATAACGTTGGTAATAATAATAATAATAATGATGATAAAAACGATAATAATGATGATAATAATAATAACAACAACAACAACAAAAAACAATAATAATAATAATGATAATAATACTAATAATGATAATAATACTAATAATGATAATAATACTAATAATGATGGTAGTAATAATAATAATACTAATACTGATAATAATACTAATAATGATGGTAGTAATAATAATAATAATAATAATGATATTAATACTAATAATGATGGTAGTAATAATAATAATAATAATAATAATAATAATAATAATAATAATAATAAAATTAGAAATCAGAAATGGCCCAAAGCTGCCTGGTTCCATTGACTTACATTAACATTGCATGAGGTGTTTGGGCCCCTCCTCTAAAGTTACCCTTGTGGGTACAGCGACCGTATACACATGACGTCACAGCTGACGGGAGTCACTGTGGTTACACCCACTGATAGCCCGGTGTCCCCGGCGTGGAACGGGCTTCGTTTGTTGTTTGTTCAGAACCTGAGAAGTTCGCTGCCAGCTGGAACCCAAACGTAACAGGTTTCCCAGCACAAACCATGACGATGTTGGTGGGCGTGTCAGATGTCTCGGCGGGGGGAGAGACCACAGTAGCTACACTAACATCACTTTTCCTCCTGGTTCTTGAACTGGTTCCATTCAGGCTTCCTAGGCCGTTGGTGCTATTCAGGGAACCTTTTGCACCAGTGTTTCTGGAACCCAGGAACAGCAAAGGATACATCGTCAACAGAGGGCGCTGCACAGCGGCAGTACACCGTACTGGGACTGTGGTAGACGGAGGAGTGTGGAGATTACCTGAGAGTGGTGGTGCTGTTATTCCCGATGTTTGTTTATGTCCAGAAAGCAAACACGGAACAACTCCTAGAGATAAGAAGGCGTAGAGGAGGGTCTCCAGCAGACCACTGGAAGAGTGCGGCTGAGACCAACATGGACTTCCTGTTTGGTGGGGGTCTCTTTTCCACCCCATGTAAAATCAAGCATGCCCTCCTCGGACCCAACATTCCGGAATTGGAACAGTGTCAGTATCTCAAAAACTGCAGGACTAATTAACAGACAGAGCTGTGGATGGATGAAGGAGGAAAAGAAAGAAGGAGAACATCAGCGGTGCCATTCCCAGTTTCCCAGGAAGCGTTTTCCAAGCGCATGTCCATGCAGATAACTAGAAGAGAAATCTAAATAGATAAATACAGAGGGGCGTTTTAAAACTCCAGTGGCTTCTTAGGGCTCTCCCTCAGCTCCGCATGCCAGTCCCGGGCCGCTCGGTGTGCGGCGTTCCGTGCTTAATTTTTCGGCTTTGCTATTACATCATCCAGGCTTTAGCAGTATTACACTACGGTGAGCCTGAATCGGATCGCACCACTTACTGAGGGCTTCAGTGAAGCTGTAGAACTTTAGACACTGCTCAAACTTAGAACCACTTTAATAATCAGGTACAGCTAATCCAGCTCCAGCAGGGATATCTGCGTCGGAGGCACGGCTCCACTGTATGAATTATATTAGGGCTTCATTGCTCATCTCTGATCCGAGTGGCTGATGGGATTTAGCGTGTAAATCCGATCGAGTGCCGGGGCGATCAATGCGCGGCCACGGCTGATCTCCATTAGCGGCTGATTGGCTGGTGCGAGAGAGTGCGGAGAGGGGTTCAGGTGTTGGAGATGAGCTCTGATTGCTTCCTGCTCTCAGTTTACCTGCGTTCTACTGTAGATGAGGATCGATATCTCTGCACGTAGGGTTCGGCCAGTAGTGTGAAGAGAGATTTTCTTTTTCCACCTGGGATGCAGGTGATTTTTCACCGTGCTGTATTGTAATCCTCCAACGTGCCGGGTGCACACTGCTGTAGGTCGCCGGGTAAAGCCTGAAATGGTCATTTAACAGTCAGGGCCGGCACGTTGTGATTATTTCACGCCCCAGTGTATGTGTTGACTCGCATCACGTGACATGCAGAGGCACAGAGAGGAGGTCTGGGTTAAGGTTTAGGCCTCAGTGATCTCAAAATCAACATTATACCGATGAAGATATGATGACAATAGTTCACTCACATCTTTGAATTCTCTATCAGTCATCAGACCCACAGCACCCCTAGCACTGCCTGCAGTTACACATGTCCTCCAGAGGGGTCTCCAGATCCCCATAGTTTATATAGTGTATCTTTAAAATGAGACGTCACACATGATTCTCTCACTCTCCCCCTCTATCTCTCTCTCTCGCTCTCTCTCTCTCACTCTCTCGCTCTCCCCCTCTATCTCTCTTTCTCTCTTGCTCTCTCCCTCTATCTCTCTTTCTCTCCCCCTCTATCTCTCTCTCTCTTTCTCTTTCTCTCTCACTCTCTCGCTCTCCCCCTCTATCTCTCTTTCTCTCTCTCTTTCTCTCTTGCTCTCCCCCTCTATCTCTCTTTCTCTCTCTCTCTTTCTCTCTCGCTCTCCCCCTCTATCTCTCTTTCTCTCTCGCTCTTTCTCTCTCGCTCTCTCCCTCTATCTCTCTTTCTCTCCCCCTCTATCTCTCTCTCTCTCTCTCTCTTTCTTTCTCTCTCACTCTCTCGCTCTCCCCCTCTATCTCTCTTTCTCTCTCGCTCTCCCCCTCTATCTCTCTTTCTCTCCCCCTCTGTCTCTCTCTCTCTCTCTCTTTCTCTCTCACTCTCTCGCTCTCCCCCTCTATCTCTCTTTCTCTCTTGCTCTCCCCCTCTATCTCTCTTTCTCTCTCTCTCTTTTTCTCTCGCTCTCCCCCTCTATCTCTCTTTCTCTCTCGCTCTTTCTCTCTCGCTCTCTCGCTCCACCCCTCTCTCTCTCTCTCTCTCTCTTTCTCTTTCTCTCTTGCTCTCTCGCTCTCCACCTCTATCGCTCTTTCTCTCTCTCTCTTTCTCTCTCGCTCTCTCGCTCTCCCCCTCTATCTCTCTTTCTCTTTCGCTCTCTCGCTCGCAGAGGGTCTCTCTTTCTTTCCCCCTCTCTCTCTTTCTCTCTCACTCTCTCGCTCTCCCCCCATCTCTCTTTTTCTCTCTCTCTCTCTTTCTCTCTTACTCTCCCCCGGTATCTCTCTTTCTCTCTCTCGTCCCCCCTCTCTCTTTCTCTCTCTCATTCCCCCCCCCCTTCTCTCTCTCTCTCTCTTTCTCTCTCTCTCTTTTTTCTCTCTATCTCTTTTTTCTCTCTCTCTCTCTCTCTCTCTCCCCCTCTATCTCTCTCTCTCTCTCTCTCTCTCTCCCCCTCTATCTCTCTCTCTTTCTCTCTCTCTCTCTCTCTCTCTCTCTCTCTCTCTCTCTCTCTCTCTCTCTCTCTCTCTCTCTCTCTCTCCCCCTCTCTCTCTCTCTCTCTCTCTCTCTCTCTCTGGTCTCATTTGTTGGGATTTCCAGACCCTTAGTGCAGGGTTGTCTCTCGGGCTCAGCCGGTGTGTATATGTTCAGAGAGTGCGAGCTGATTGCCCTGCAGGAGACATAATGGGCTGATTACACAGGGCCCGAGGGGGACACGAGACAAGCGTCTAGGAACACTTAGTAACGCTAGCTTTGCACGAGGCAGCTGCTTAACTTTCTCCTCAGACCCACAGCTGTGCAACTCGAGAGGAAATGCGCTAGACAGGGCTGTGCAGAAGTGGGAGACCACCCTTCATTCATTTCATTTCCAGCCAAAATGGCCATTAAATGATTAATTTCTCGGAAAGCAGAGAAGCAAAGGTAATATCACTCCAGATCTCCAGAGTTCAGTCCTACAGGCGGATTTGGCCATTTCTGCTGGACTCTGGGGTGGTCAGTCCACTGTTCTGAGAGCACCAGCAGCTTCTTTTTTGAGGTCCCTGTCTCCTTTTTCAGTGAGGAGCTTCTTATACTGCTACACCTCCTTTCAGACCCATATCGTTAAGGTGTCATCTCACAGTGGACTCTGGTGTCCAGTTTGGATATTGATAAATATATAAGCATAAACGTATAAGCCCACCAAGCTGTGTCCCCTGTGACTGAGATGGACCTAACAGCATGTAATACCTCCACCAGCACCAACAACAGCTGCGATTGGATTTGGCATGGACTATGTTTCTAGGTGGAGGCCACATCAACGACACTTTTGCTCCATCAAAGAGTAGGGCCAGATGTGGTAGAGGCCTTCCCTGGCACCATTCCGAGGAGAATTCCCTGTAGACTGGGATTGTATCCACTGCTGGTAGACCCGTATGACCGTACGCTTCCCTACACCTGCAGATTCAGCTACTTCCTTCACACTATGGTCTTTGGCCACGCCCACATGCAGCCACTCCTCCGATCAGGCTGGTCTTCACTGTAGTGCTTACATTCACTTACTGTCACTCACACATTCATCTGAACAGGGGGTGCAAACTTTGGCAGGCCTGTAGCTGTGACTCGGTCCGTGCTTTCGGCCTGTGGTGTCCGTGAGCAGATGTGCCGGGATGGAGAAGCGCATACTGAGGAGCATTATTTGCCTTGCTTGTTTGAATGGAGTTTGAGTTATGAAGCAGGAGTGTGAGCCCACTCACCGAGGACTGTCTGAGTGACCTATAATTACCTTATGGCTCAGAGAGAGAGAGAGAGAGAGAGAGAGAGAGAGAGAGCACTATCTGCTCTGCCCGTAGCGAGCGGCGTGTTTGTGACCGTGAACCCTGTCCGTCTTGGTGACATGGGAAAGGACTAGGAACCAGTTCACAGGGAAATATTTCCTGTTGTGCCCCTTTTCTACCTTTCATTGGCTATCTGGAACAACTTCCTGTCTCCTGTCTCCAGCGTTAGCTCGCCGTGCACGGCTCCATTGTCAGGAAGAAAGCCTTTGCTTACAACTCACCAGCTCAGACAAGAGAGCTACAACACTCGTCCTTCCCTCTCTCTCTCTTTCTCTCTCTCTGTCTCGTACTCTCTCTCTTACTCTCTCTCTTACTCTCTCTCTTACTCTCTCTCTTACTCTCTCTCTTTCTCTTTCTCTCTATCTTTCTCTTTCTCCCTCTCTCTCTCTCTCTCTCTCTCTCTCTCTCTCTCTCTCTCTCTCTCTCTCTTTCTTTCTTTCTTTCTTTCTCTCTCTCTCTCTCTCTCTCTCTCTCTCTCTCTCTCTTTCTCTCTCTCTTGCTCTCTCTTTATCTCTCGCTCTCTCTTTATTTCATGTCTCCCTCTTTCTCTCTCTCTCTCTCACTCGCTCTCTCTCTCTTTCTCTCTATCTTTCTCTCTCTCTCTCTCTCTCTTTCTCTCTCTCTTGCTCTCTCTTTATCTCTCGCTCTCCCTCTTTCTCTCTCTCTCTCTCTCTCTCTCTCTCTCTCTCTCTCTCTCTCTCTCTCTCTCTCTCTCTTTCTCTTTCTCTCTCTCTTGCTCTCTCTTTATCTATCTGTCTATCTCTCTCTTTCTCTCTGTCTCTGTGTCTCCTTCTTTCTCTCTTTCTCTCTGTCTCTGTCTCTGTGTCTCTCTCTCTCTCTCTCAGTCTTTCTTTGTCGTTCTGTTTCATTCAGTGCTGCTTTTCTTTCCATCTCTGGTGCCAGCATGCCTATACTATACGTAGACATAACAGAATACAGCTGTGCCATAACAGGCTGAGTATTACGACCTCTCTGGCCAAAACTCAGTTTCACAGTTCCAACATTTCCCTCCTGCAGAAGGGGAATCTATAATATGACTTATTGGAAATTGTAGAATGCTCTGTAAATGCAGAGGTGTCCAGACAGGCCTGTTAATGAGCAAACTCAGCTGCTTTAAATGCGGATTCCACAGATCGATCAATATTACTGAAGTCATGTAAGAGTGGTTTAATGTGAAATGATCAACTGGAGAGCAGCTTCTGAACTGTTAACTATCAAATAGCCCTCATGGAATTATACAGTCCACCTTAAACCCCTCCAGAGTGGAGCTTTACAGGAGGAGGAACCAGCTTCCTTACCCTGCAGTGGAGCTGATAGAACACGGTTTATTACTAAGCAGGTTTGGAGCGATTCTATTGGTCGGTCCGTCATGAATATTCACTAACCTGAAAGGAGAGTTAGAGCTTTTACACTGTGCAGAAAAAGAGATCAAAGTTTTTACACCACTAAATATATATTAGAGGTGGAGATATGGAGGAGTATCATACTGTGTACATCAGGAGTAGATGTGGTACATCATTAACATCATCTCATCAGGTGGAGCTGTTCAGTGAGAGACTGTAGAGTCTTTAAGATCACCAGCTACATCCATTTAAATGGGTGTTTCTTAACTTTTGGCTGGTTCACTGTATAGCCACTATGTTCAGGAACCACCAATGAACCTAAATGGGCCTCCTGAGTGTGTATATGTAGTGTTGATGATTTTAATGAAAATTATTGTTAATGAAATTAAGTTTTAGCTCAAAATCATAAGTTTTATTTTATTATTATTTTTTAATTTTTTTAATTTTTTAATTTTTCTTTGCTCTCCCAAACATTCAGCAGTCAGATAATAGGAAAACTTCTGGTCTAAATGATTCAGGCGGTACTGGGATTTCTGCTTTGCAACTTGCCAACACAGAACAAGACACAACATAAACACAACGTGAAGTTAAACTTAATGCCACATCTTTATTAGCACTCAAAGCAGAAAATATGAACTTACACAGTAGACGAACAATATTTTCGTCAAGCATGTAACTGGTTTCATCATTGCTCCAAAAGTGTTTTGTTGCCATCTTGCAGTTTCTGTGTTACATGTCACCTGTTCTGTTTTCTCTCCTGCACAGAAAACAGAATCCGAAAAAGTGAGGGTGAACAATTTTAAATTTAGCTCTATAGATCAATATTCATAATTGGATTTCTAGACCATGCAACCTGCTATCTAAACCACCACTTGAATAGTCATAATAAATATAATTCTGCATGTAACAGACTCAGTGCCTCAGAAATCAGGCAGCATATTCAGAACCATTCAATCTAATAACTTCCTATGAGGGAGCTTTTAGAGGTGGACGTCTGGTTCCATTCACCACCACTGTGAAGAGTGTCTAATGTAAATTCATTAAATTCAGTTTTCCATGATCAGGAAATGTATCTTCATGATCTTTTTTCCAAAATTAAAAACCTGTTTCTTTGCGTCTCAGGCCTGTAACCTCACACTGCAGCTGGTGTGATGGTAGAGAAGCTGGAATTTCAGCTTAGCAGGGCGCTAACATGCTCAAGCTCAACTAAATACAGTACCAGAGTATTATATGACGGTGGCCTCAGATGCTACCAACATGGCCCTAATCCTGCAGCAAGCATCAGCCTGTGACACGTACACGCCCCCTGCATTCGTTTTCCTGGGCGACACAACAACATAACCTAGCGTGCATCGGGGCCAAGGTCACTGCAGAGATGCGTAATGGGACGTGTAGATCCCCCCCTGCATTTCGTGGCCTGTGTTCTAGATCCATACCGGATCTCAGCCTGCAGGCATGCACACGCACAGGCATAACCAGCACATATGCACATAGAGTGTGCACCCATAGTTATTGGTTATTGATTACCAGGGCTGATTCTAATTAGTCCAGGGTACATACAGCAGACTCTCTGCATCTGGCCTACTTTTCAGAGATGCGTGGCAGGAAGTAGGGCGAATGAGTGAGGCGAGTCACTAGTGTTTTTCCGAAGAGCCATCTCTCCATATCTGTCTTTCTCATGTTGTCCTATGTGCTCTCTGACAGGTTTGGCGATAGGTGACGTGCCTAACAGGCAGCCCATTGGCATCGTGCTGACTGTCCTGGGAGTGGTGGTGCTGGACTTCTGTGCCGATGCAGCCGAAGGGCCCATACGAGCGTATCTGCTGGATGTGGCCGACACAGAGGAACAGGATATGGCCCTTAACATTCATGCCTTCTCAGCAGGTATGTGGGTAATGGATCGGATGTGTTGAAATAACATGTCAGCTGTGATCATTAAAATTCATACATGCATGTGCTGATTTTAACCACCCAGTGGTACTCAAGAGTGTTCCTGGGTCTTGTACCTGAAGCCAACTCTGAAAACCAAATGGTTGAAAAGTCACAGAGCACTATTACATCACCTGATAACTGAAACGGTCCTTTTTCTTTCAGCCCAGTAACCAAGATTGTAGTTCTGTAGTTCTTAGGTTTGGTACCAACAGCACCTAATCAGGACCCAGTGGTACTCAAGAATGTTCCTGGCTCTTGCACCTGAGGCTAACTCTGAAAACCAAATGGTTGAAAAGTCACAGAGCACTATTACATCACCTGATAACTGAAACTATTCTCTTTCTATCAGCCCAGTAACTAAGATTGTAGTTCTGTAGTTCTTAGGTTTGGTACCAACAGCACCTAATCAGGACCCAGTGGCACTCAAGAATGTTCCTGGCTCTTGTACCTGAAGTCAACTCTGAAAACCAAATGGTTGAAAAGTCACAGAGCACTGTTACATCACCTGATAGCTGAAACTGTCCTCTTTCTGTCAGCCCAGTAACTAAGATTGTAGTTCTGTAGTTCCTAAGTTTGGTACCAACAGCACCTAATGAGGACCCAGTGGTACTCAAGAGTGTTCCTGGGTCTTGCACCTGAAGTCAACTCTGAAAACCAAATGGTTGAAAAGTCACAGAGCACTATCACATCACCAATAACTGCACCACGGTGGTTTGCTGATGGCTTGATCACAGTTTTTTACAATGATTACTTTCTAGAGTTTGCTGAACTGATATATATATATATGATAGATATATACTTACTGATAGATATATATATATGAAAAGTTTGGATACAACTAAATGGATGTAGTTGGTGATCTTGAAGACTCTACAAGACTTACACTTACCAGCTCCAAATGAGATGGTCCTGAGACACCACATCTACTCCTGATGTACACAGTATGATACTCCTCCATATCTCCACCTCTAATATATATTTAGTGGTGTAAAAACTTTGATCTCTTTTTCTGCACAGTGTAAAAGCTCTAGCTCTCCTTTCAGGTTAGTGAATATTCATGAGGGACCGACCAATAGAATCGCTCCAAACCTGCTTAGTAATAAACCTTGTTCTATCAGCTCCACTGCAGGGTAAGAAAGCTGCTCCATCCTCCTGTAAAGGTCCACTCCGGAGGGATTTAAGGTGGACTGTATAATTCCATGAGGGCTAGTTTATAGTTTGGTATCTTCACTTTTATTCTACAGTGAAGCTTTAAGATAAACATCAGGAGAGCCAGCTCTGAGGAGCCATGTCTGAACTTTTGGCTGGTAGTGTAAGCTGTTTTGAGTGCTAACACCAATAGCCATTGTGCTAACCATCACGGAATGAGGGCTTTTACAGAAGCATGATGCATCCGTGCATATCAGTTTATGCTAATTAGGAAACAAGATGGCTGGTTAGCCAAATTAGAGCTGGTTATATTGGTTCCAGTTGTTTATCAAGCTGGAGGACAAGGAGCCAGGCCTGGAACTACACTGTTTGTTCCTGGTGGTTCCTGTTTGGGTTTTGTTGAAATGAAAACCCTACTCTGATTCGAGAGGAAACATGTGACTTCTACGCAACTGTGGTCTCTTATAATCAGTCATAGTCACAAGCAGTCCTGGAACATTTTAGGCTCGGTATGTTACACAGTAAAATCGGGTTTATCTTCTTCCCTCCGTTATCTAAACCAGCATGTTTCACCCAGTAGCGATACTGTATCTGAGCCATGAAAATACTGTGCCTGCTGGGCCGGATTCGGCTTCAAGTCTAGCCACACAGTCACAGTTTTACACTGCCATGAAGGTCACTGACTAAATGAAACACCGTTACTTTGTGTTTTCTGGAGGATTGGGAGGTGCTGTTGGATACGCTCTTGGCGGCCTCGACTGGACGCACACCTTTCTGGGCCAGGCCTTTAAGTCCCAGGAGCAGATCCTGTTTGTCTTCGCTGCTATCCTGTTCATCATCTCGGTGACGCTGCACCTGTTCAGCATCGAGGAGGAGCAGTACAGCCCCCAGCAGGATCGTCTGGATGATGACGCAGACGCCGCCTCTTCCTCCGTCAAACTTAACGGCCTTCTGGCTCCACCAGGAACTCAGGCAGCGCTGGAGCTTATTCACGAAGATGAGCCCTACGAGCTGTACGAGCGCTCTGCTCCGTCTATGGATGGCCGTTCCGAGCACGAGCTGGACCTGGACTTCCTGGATGTGGAGCTGGTGCGCAGCAAGAGCGACTCGGTGCTGGCCATGGCTGACGCCACACTGGAGCACCTGGACCACGAGGCGCTGTTCCTGCGTCAGATCGAGCCGTCCATCTTTCAGGTAATGGATCTAGTAAATAGAAATAAAGTGATACGTACCAAATATTATTTCAATAATTCATCAAACGATTATTCCCACCCTACTTCCAGGAGCGCCTGTCGTCCTACCACGGCTCCCCTCCTCGGCGCAGTAGCAGTGTCAGCGCTGGCAGCCAGGAGCTCTTGCGCGGCCGCTTCAGTCGGCTCTCCGCCTTCATGCCTGAGCCAGAGCCGGACGGTGAGGAGGTGCCGCTCCACACCCAGCATGATGAGTCCAAAACCCCCAACGGCCACCCGGCCAGCGCCAACGGTCACTCCCGACCTCTCCAGTCCACTGGCGCCAAAGCCTCCGGTCCCAACTCCTCCATCCGGCGCCGCCGCCACACCTTCTACCGCCAGTCGTCCTGCACCTTCTCCTACTACGGGCGCCTGGGCTCGCATCGCTACCGCTACCGGCGCGCCAATGCGGCCGTGCTTATCAAACCCTCACGCAGCATGAACGACATCTACGAGATGCAGCAACGACAGAGGAGGGGGCAGAGGCAGAGGGCCCGGCACCAGAGCGGCAACACCACGTCCAGCGGCGACACAGAGAGTGAGGAGGGCGAGGTGGAAACTACCGTCCGGCTCCTGTGGATGTCCATGCTGAAGATGCCCAAAGAGCTGCTGCGGCTGTGCGCCTGCCACCTGCTCACCTGGTTCTCCATCATCGCCGAGGCCGTGTTCTACACTGACTTCATGGGACAGGTCATCTACAAAGGAGACCCCACAGTGAGTGGACCCTTTATTGTGGCGAGCAAGGTACTGTTACTGTCCAGCTGTGTACATGCTGCCAGTGGTTGAACGTTCTGGTGGTTTTCTTCCAGGCCTCTGCAAACTCCACAGAACTGCAGAACTACCACAAAGGAGTGCAAATGGGCTGCTGGGGGCTGGTCATCTACGCTGCCACTGCAGCTGTCTGCTCAGGTGATTCTATACCCCACTGACATGAGACATGGGCATTCTGGCACCCAGAGACATCATGTTCTTAAGGGGAATGCAGTGGCTGCCTTGAGATCCCTTTAGGTCAGTTAGATTTCAGCAGTGAGCTGAAAGGGGAGGAGCTTCTGATCTTAGACATTCTGAGACTGTGTTTCTGGGCTGCAGTAGGAACAGAGCCGCAATGCAAATAGGATTTTTAGTACTGAGTTGTATAACATGGGCATGTGGCCTAAAACAAACACAGTCTTCAGCATGTGACCAAACCGAAGGGGAACACCTTCCTGGAAAGGTAGAAGGCACCTGTGCTTGTCATAAAGGCTGCGGCTGTAAACGCTAATGTGATGTCAGTATTAATGACGGCCATTATAAATGCCTCAACTGTTTTATCCCAGTCAGCATGAAAAGCTTATGTACAGTCACATGCTGCAGGTTTGAGCAACACCAAATTACTCTGGGCCAGGTGAGTGCAGGTCACAGGGGGCCCACTCTGTTTTTCTGGAGATTGTAATGCATGGTTTCTGTTTATTTGCTGAGTGTAACATTTTGGAAAAAATACAATATATACCATAACTTCTGCACCGGCCACATTTATGTTTTAGTGTTGCATCAGAAAGTAAACAGTAACTATGCTTTAAAATAATTAAAGAATAAATAAATAATAAATTACTGAAGGATGGATGGTTGGAGAGGTGGATGGATGGATGGATGGATGGATGGAGAGAGAGATCAATGGATGGAGAGAGAGATGGATGGATGGAGAGAGAGATCAATGGATGGAGAGAGAGATGGATGGATGGAGAGAGAGATGGATGGATGGAGGGAGAGATGGATGGATGGAGAAATGGAGTGAGAGATGGATGGAGAGATGGATGGAGAGAGAGATGGATGGATGGATGGAGAGAGAGATGGATGGATGGATGGATGGAGAGAGAGATGGATGGATGGATGGAGAGAGAGATGGATGGATGGGTGGATGGAGAGAGATGGAGGGAGAGATGGATGGAGAGATGGAGAGATGGATGGATAGGGAGAGATATGGATGGATGGAGAGAGAGATGGATGGATGGAGGGAGAGATGGATGGATGGAGAAATGGAGGGGAGAGATGGATGGATGGATGGAGAGAGATGGATGGATGGATGGATGGATGGATGGATGGATGGATGGATGGATGGATGGAGAGAGAGATGGATGGATGGAGGGAGAGATGGATGGAGAGATGGAGAGATGGATGGAGAGCGAGAGAGAGAACCAGTTATTATAAACATGACTAACAGCAGCACCAGCAGTGTAAGAGATGAACCAAAACAGCACAGCCTGTAATTTGACCCAGGGTGTCCAAAACTTTGCATATCTGCATATGACTGTTGGTGTTGTGTAGCCTTATGAATGCTGGCCCTTCATTAAATGCCTGTGTATCCTTGACCACGTGTGGAGACACCAGGTCCGTGTGTGCATATTTCATATGGTGTTATTGTTCTGGTCTTGAATGTGGCTCTGGTTTTGAATGTGGTTCTGGTTTTGAATGTGGTTCTGGTTTCCTTTCCTAAAGCTTTGCTCCAAAAATACCTGGACAACTTTGACCTCAGCATAAAGGTCATCTACATCTTGGGCACGCTGGGCTTCTCCATTGGTACAGCCGTTATGGCCATATTCCCCAACGTCTACGTTTCCATGGTGATGATCAGCAGCATGGGTATCATCTCCATGAGCATTTCCTACTGCCCCTACGCCCTGCTCGGCCAGTACCACGACAACAAAGAGGTGAGACCTGCCTTGTTATGTCAGATCATTACCCAATAAGGAATACTGTGAAGAAGGCCAGGGCGGTATTTTTACCGATCCAGCTTTGATCCAGCCATGTGTAGGAATGATCAGAAACATTTCCAAGTACTCAAACAACCGAACCTCAGCTTGGCCATTTAGTACACCTCAGGGGATACAGGAAGAACCGTGTAGCAGTGCAGCAGGGCCACAGTGATGGCTTAACATGCTTCTGATCAGGTCTCCAGAATCCAGTCTCTCTTGCGTTCAGTGGTAGGTCCAGACTGCCAGCCTAAAGCTGATTTTTGGCATATCCAAATTATATCCAGACTGATTTTTGATGGTCCGGTCAGCGAGGAAAAACAAACACATGAAATCTGATTAGCAAAAATCCAAACCACGATTTGGAAACGGTTTGAAATGCAATTCCAATCGGTTTTTGACGGATACGTCTCAGTCTGGACGCTCTGGAAGCTCAGATTGATTTTCATAGTGTCATTCACAATGAGAAATAGATATCAACAATGTCCAATCCAGACGGATGGAAGTGCTGGGGTTCAGGAAGAGAGCCAAAGAGTTGTGGACTGTGAATTGACAGAGGGCGAAGTTCTAGAGAGTCTGAGGGGTGAAATGATGCACCTCTGCACTCCTGCTTCCACGAAAGCCACACAACCAATGTGGCTATGTAGTTACTGACCCCTACATCATTACCACAGCTACCTATGCAGGTAAGCTGGCGATGTCTGGACACAGAAATCCGATCACTTACAGTAACGGCGTGGATTGCTGTCTCAAAAGATCGGATTTGAAAACGATCCGATTGGCCTGCAGTCTGAACACAGACCTTAGTTAGCCAAACCACCGATTAAACTGATTTGACCACCTGGTGCCATTCCAGTGATCACACATCCAGGACTGAAAAAACATGTCCAAGTTTGATGTCTGATCTATAGTGTATCTATGGTGTTTTCAGCAGTCAGAGAGGACTTTGTTGGGGGCAAAGCATCTCTCACTAGCTCACCAGACCTGGGACTGAATCTTAATAATGTCTAATCCCTCCACAAGCACGAATAACAGCTGTGATTGGATTGGGCATGGATGTGGCAAGTTTCTGGATGTAGCCACATCAGTGTTCAGACACTCTTCCATCAAAGAATTGCACAGTTGGTCCAGATTCGGTGGAGGCCTTCCCTGTCTCAATCCCGAAGAGAATTCCCTGTAGACTGGGATTTTAGCCACTGCTGGTAGACCCGTATGACCGTACGCTTCCATACACCTGCAGACTCAGCTACTTCCTCACACTATGGTCTTTGGCCACGCCCACATGCAGTCACTCCTGTTAGCCAATCATTAACATCTGCTCTGAAGTCGTTTTCCACACATGGAACGAGACATTCCCTGCACTGTAGCACCTCTTCCTGATCCATGGATCCCGTCACACCCCGCAGGTATTTATAGCCTATCATCCTCATGCAGCAGCGCCATCTACAGGAGCCTGAAGTTACTACTACCATAAACACACAAGGTGACTCATCGTTTTACATTGTCCTTTAGAAACAGTCCTCTACAAAGCTCATTTCATCTGGGTGGCCATGGCATCTCTTATGTTGGCAGAACTCTAGACGTTAATGGCCATTGTTGTTCTGTGATGGTAACAATATCACAGCACGACGGAGAGCAGCTAACAATACTTTACTCATGTGACAGTTAAACGTCTCGGATATTAACAATGATTGATGATGATTGACAAGTAATCCGATTACTGTGCATCCAAGCTGAAAGCCAGGCTGAAACTGAGTCACCTGTGATTGAAACCAACCTGATAGTGTGTAATGATGGATGTGAATGGATTCAGCATGGGCTGGACACGTTTCTGGGTGTAGCCACATCAGTGTTCAGACACTCCTGCGTCAAAGAATTGGTCAGTTGGGCCAGATTTGGTGGATGCCTTCCCTGGAGTTTTACTGGTGGTTCCAGGTAGCCCCAGAGATCTTTGGGAGGATTGAAATCTGGGGACTTTGCAGGCTAGTCCAGATGTGTGAACGATCCTGAATGTTCATCATGCCAGTCAGTCCCATTAGCAGCCCTGGGAACGTGAGCATCGCAAAGATAGGAATGTTTTATGTTCCTCTGTAAGAGATAATGAGCCAGAGGCAAAACCTGGTTCTCCAGCAGCTCATTGTAGGCACCGTGGTTCAGATCTACTGTCCAATTATTATTTCCACATAATTAAACCACCCTCGGAACTTCACAGCGGGACCAGGTTTTTATCCGGGGAGCTTATTTACTGCCAGGCCTGGAGCTTAGTGTAATTATTAGAGACAGACTAATAAATGATTGACTGATAAAGATGCGCTGGATAAAGCTTTCGCGTTTACCGGTATCCGCAGAAATCCCATTAGTAAGCCACAGCTTTGATTTCATTGTTTGATTGAGCATATCTAATAATATTGACCAATTTTGATGGGTACTTCTGATGGGTACTAGCTCTTACTGGTTTCGCTAGCGCCCTAATATGATCAGTTAGGCCTTGGAGGCGAAGATGGCGGTGGGAATATGACAATGCCTTATTGGTATATTTCATTTCAGTGTCATTGTGATACATACATCTTTACCATACGCATTACTGCCTGCTTGTACTACAAAGACAGTATAGTTGAGTCTATAAGGTCCTTGTTTTTAAGGACAGTGGTTTTTAAATTTGGTTGTATTCGTGTATTTTGTTTGTGTGTCAGTACGTATATGTGTATTGTGAAACTAGTTCCTCCATGTCTTGCACAACTCTGATCATAAGAGGCCTTGGATGATGCTATCTGGTATATTAACCCTGCGTTTGTTTTGTTTTACCCTCCCTCAGTACATCCACCACAGCCCCGGCAACTCCAAGCGAGGCTTCGGCATCGACTGCGCCATCCTGTCGTGCCAGGTGTACATCTCCCAGATCCTGGTGGCTTCAGCGTTGGGAGCGGTGGTGGACGCAGTGGGCAGCGTGCGCGTCATCCCCATCGTGGCGTCCGGAGGCTCCTTCCTGGGCTTCCTGACCGCCTGCTTCCTAGTCATCTATCCAGGAGAGGGCGAGGGGGCGAAAGGCGAGCAATCCAAAGCGCTGACTTCGTCAAGCAACGGGCACGGGGAGCACAGCGTGGCCGAGAAGCCCAGCGTCCTGAAGCTGACGCGCAAAGGCACGGCCACCACGACCTGCAAGGTGGAGTGCGAGTCCACGCTGTGATGCGGTTCAGCGGCGGAGCATTCCCAGCGCCTTTCGCCTGCGCCTGGCACCTCAGAGCAGCTTTCACTCAGTTGTGTGTGGAGTTTCAGTTGTGCGTTCAGCCTGGTGTTGCAGATCTCAGGGCTGCGGTGGGCAGGGACAGGCGTTCTTCCCTCTCAGGGCCTCCAGGGGGCAGCTCTGGGCAGGACTCTTGGAAAGAGAGCCAAGGGCATTCTGCTCTCTCTCTCTTTCTCTCTTTTTTAACAACACGGACTCGTCCAGTCCGACTTCCACTCCGAGCTCAAGACGGAGGACTGAAAGAAATCTGAAGAAACGATTTGATGTGGAATTCTCATTAATGATGTTACTTTGTTTTAACGTGCGTTTTGTTTGTCCAGAACAGTTAGCCAAAGTTGCCCAGTACAATAAGGTTATTATTGTTTTATACTCTTAATCTATTTTGGCTTTAGTGTGCAGGTATGTGGGGGAAGTCGTGACGATCATAAAAAAAAAAAAACAGCCCAAAGGTTACAACAGAGACACGAATCCTCGTCTCTACATTTCATTCTCGTATTTTAAGCGCTTACGTCGGTGCCGGACTTGTTGAGGTCAGTGCTAGGAGAAGGAGTCTCCTTCTCCCTCAAAGACTCCTATATTTCCCATGGTTCTTTGCTATTCAGAATCACGTGTCTCCTTACTCCACAGGTGTTACCATTGGTGGAAATGCTTTACAACTACAGGTATAATCGCAATGCTGCAAGTGACTTTGAAGCGTGTACCAAATGGAGAGAAACAAACACCAGAACGTTTAGTGGGGGGATGGAGTTCTCCGAGGAGGAGGAGGAGGTCTCTCCTCGTTCGCTTCCTTTCTGGTTGGAGGTTTTTGAAAGCGTGCCATTGAATTGTCATTGCATTGGAGTGCCTGCGCTTGGTGGTTAGCGTGACCTGGAAGGTGCTCTGAGAAGCGTTTCGGCGAGGGTCCTTTCGGATGCCAGTGGCACTTTTTCCTGTGGCAGAACTTGAACTGTGAGGCGGATTCTTAACACCCCCACCACACTTGCCCGCCAACCAGCCCCACGCCCACCCTGCCGTCTGCGTTTCGTTCTCTCTTAAGGACCTGTGGAGCGCCGCACTTTCTCTTGTAGTCTATTGACACTGTTACCCAGTTGCTGCATGTTTCTGGGTGGGTGGGTGAGTGGGTGGGTCGGGTTCCCCTCCTTTTCCACCATCTTGGCTCTTCCTCGGCCTCCACCATGGCCCCTGTTTTGCAGCTCCATAGCCACACGATACGCCCCTCCACCCCCAACCCCCACGACGGAGAGAACCCCTGGCTACCGTGTGGCTGACGACTCCAGCTGGTCTGTTTTGCAAGCTGTTTCTTTTGGACTCCTAACAGAGCCCTCTGGGTGGTGTGCAATAACGCAGCCCTGGTCTGGCCGGTCAGAGGAATTCTGCTTTCACTCAAGGCTGGAGGACCAGACGCGACCTTAGATCAGGATGTCGTCGGAATATTTACCTAGACACGACTCTACTTCCTTTTTTTCTATGCTGTCTAGCACGTCTAGGACATCGAAGCATGTCGAGCACATTACGGAGATACTCGTGTTCCTCTGAAGCGGATTTGTACCGTCGATGTATCTTTATATAGAGTATTAAAACACAAACCATAAGCTGAAACCTGCTATTTTGGAATGTTGGAGGAAGAAAAAAAAAGAGAGAAGGAGAAACCAAACTTGAAAACAGACACACACCACACCACATTTCTGACAAATCAGTTGCAATAATAATGTTAGCTGCCTCGGTGCACCTCGAGCGGAACTCCACCAACCGTTTCTCCGTTTTCTTCCGGAGGAATACATCCTGAGCAGATTTGGCTATACGGAAGGTGTGAGAAACTTGGCGGGATTCCTCGTTAATATTAGGATTGATCATTGTTGTTATTATGATTATTATTTTTAGAATGGCTAGTGCATGAGGGGCTGTTTGGTGTATCCTATCTACTTAAGAGATGTACCCGTTGCTTAAGAGTAGCCGAGAGTTTGGGTTTGGAAGAACTGAAAAATCGATTTGAAATACTTGAAGTGCACCATGCTTGTATTGCTGTTTTGTGTTTGTTTGTTTGTTTGATTGATTGATTGATTGTTTGTTTTCAAAGATGACAAGGATGAAGGCACTACTGTGCATAAGTCAGAGACCACCCTTCGTAAATCTCCGCCTAAGCTGGAGATCAAAAACAGATTTTAAAAAAAAGCTACACAGAAAATGGGACTCCACCTGGGAGAAGGAAAGCGGCGAGGTCTCCCAGGGAACTTGAGCCCACCTGAAGCTTGCTCAATAGGAAAAGGACTGATGGGCATTCCTACTGTACACTTGTGGGGTGGGGTTGGGGGGGGAGGGGGAGGAGTCTCTACTAAGCAGGATTTCTTAGTTAGCTAGACTTGCACCCGAAGATGAGGATGGCCCAATAGGAAAGTGATCTAGCTCTTTCCTTATCGGGCAGGCCTGACTTTGAGATTATCTGGCTAACTGAGAAACCCTGCCACGGTAGACCACCGGAACTGTCCCAATCAGATAGAGATAGACGTAGAGATAGACGTTGAGATAGACGTTGAGACAGACGGGGAGACAGACGGAGAGACAGACGGGGAGACAGACGGGGAGACAGACGGGGAGACAGACGGAGAGACAGACGGAGAGACAGACGGAGAGACAGACGGAGAGACAGACAGACAGAGAGACAGACAGACAGAGAGACAGACAGACAGAGAGACAGACAGACAGACAGAGAAGTAGAAAACCAACAGCCCTTACAACTTTCATCTTAGAAAGAGAGAGAGGAGAACATCAAGCTCCACTGCTGCTTCAGATCTGACCACATCCACCTCTTTCCACTGTGAGGAGACACCTCAACACCATGGGTCTGAAAGGAGGTGTAGATGTTCAGGAAGCTCCTCACTGAGAAAAGGAGATGAATAATATTTAAAAGAAAAAAGCAAACCAGCTTCTAAGACTGAACTTGTAACACTAAATACTGATGAAAGAATTTCCCACCGAGTCTGAAAACCCCATGTAATGTTCCTCAAGGCTGTAATCAAAGAAACGAAGGGTGCTCCCTGACCACAGTGTGCTGTTTGTGTACATCGCTGATGTTCCCACAGATACCCGGGGGTCACTCTGACTATTCTGTTCCATCAGCGGGCGATGAATGTAATATTGTGGTCGTATTGTTTTACTATGAGCAGAAGATCTGACAATGCAGACAACTTGCACATAGAGGGCGCACTCGCGCAGCACGGGTCGAGCTCGGCCTCAGACTGAGAAGGATTCTCGATGGAGCTGCACCGTCGACGAAGCCAGTACGGGAGCAGGAGCCTAACCTCTGGGCCGAGTGTAGCCCCCCCGACAGAGTTCTAAGAAAAGAATCACCTTGCAGAAGAAGAAGAAGAAATAAAAATTGTGGATATTTATTTTTCTGGTGAAACGAAATGCTTTGACTTTATTTAAAGATGAAGAGAGATATATTTACAGTCGTACTGAATGCAGAAGAAGCGTGCTTTGGGGGAGTGCGGTCGGAGAGTCCGGTGCGTGTCTGGCGCGTGTCTACGAGTATGTCACGGAATCACACCTCACTTTATGTCTGTATACAGTTTCTGGTTTACAGCACACGCTCTTATTTCGAGTAGACGTCGCCGTTCAAACAATAATAGCGTATTGCTTTTCTCATTGTGTGTGTAGTCTGTGATTAAATTATAGAGAAATAATCCTTCACTTTATTGGTGGGGAAAAAAAAACACCCAACAGTGTCACCACCTCTTTCTGATTTACTTTATTATTATTATTATTATTATTTTATTATTTCATCATCATCCATTTTTGAGTTGCCCGTCCCGTGTTGTTCGTTTTAAAGAAACGTAGGTGGATGCTAATCCAAATGTATGGGGGAAAACTGAACATTTGCAGTGTACTATATGCCTTGTTATTTGAAAGTTGTATATATTTCGTTGAAATAGTTTCTTTTGCTGCTATAAAGGAGCTGATTATTTTTTATTAGTTTTGTTTTTCTATAAAGAACTGTATATACCGTTCTGTATATATGCTCGAGCCTTCAAATGTAGAACTATTCAGGAGCACTGTATTGAATGCACCTTTAAAGAATCATTGAAAGAACCCCGTCCTGACTCCTTTCCTTCTTGCGTGTGTGATTTGACTGCAGTACGCTACTTCCACTACACTGTCACTACACTACCCAGCATGCATCACTTCTTACACCTACACTCCTCATCAGAAGAATAGCTGCACCCAGAAGGAATGAAACTTGGTGGGAAGGTTTGATGTTGTAAGACATGCCAATGATTCAGGTTCATACACGGTCGTGTACCTGACTGAGCCAACCGCCACAACTGTGGACATTCGGTGAGCAGTGGTGTCCTCCATAAGGCATCCTGTTAGTGCAGCATCATTGGCAGATGGGCAGAATGCTACGATGACTGTCCTTAACACCACATCACCGTCACCAAAGACTGCGGTGTTGTCGTGCCAGACTGACTCAGAATGGCAGCGGGTCATCTTCAGTGACGAGTCCCGCTTTAGTCTTGGTGGAGACGCCCAACGAATCCGTGTGTGGAGGCACCGTGGTCAGCACCAAGATGAACAGTTTGGTGTCACAGAAGGCCTTGTGTCACTCCACCTCCACCTCTACTGCACCATCTGCAGGAACTGTGTGAGGATGTTCAAGCTGCATGGGATGGATTATCACAGGACACCATTAGGAACCTCTACAGCTCCATACCGAGACGTCTGGCGTGTTGGGTTAGCAAACACGGCGGCCCGACGCCATACTGAGAGACAGACTTCTGTATGTGTAGCTCAATAAATATTGATCATATCAGTCTGAATTTATCATCAGTTATTGATCCTGGTGAGCTTTATCTTCCTTCCCAACAGCACCGCACTCCCACACCTCCTTCTGGGTGCAGCTGTTCTGAGTGTATAATACAGCCACTGGGAAACCCTGTGTACTGATCTACATGCTCATAAACACAACCAAACTAGCACAAGTGTAACACTATTGTTGTGCAAAATCATAATAAACGTGGTTCAAGCTTTATTCATCATAGATTGGACACCAGCAGCACGGTTTTACACTTTCAGCCACCGAAAAAGACAAATCGATGTATCTAGATGGCTAATTTAGCTAATCTAGCTAAAACAGATAATCTAGCTAATCTTGCTAACTTTAGCTTTCCCTCCTTTTCATTATTTGTTACTTCCTAAGTCATTCGTGTCACAATCCGATGTATTGTGGTGAGGATTTGGAGAAGTTAGTGCAGGTATGCGGCTGCAGTAGGAGGTCCAGCCACTAGCCTTCTGCCTTCACCAGATATCAGGCTTTTCAGAACAGCCTACCTACAAATAATCCACCACAGAGCTCAAAGTCTTACACAAGTTCCTCTCACATTCAAGATACATCATCAGATGTTGATTCCCAGCAAGGGTGCCCCTGTCCTGGTCTTGGAGATCTACCACAGACTTGAGATGTAACACACCTGTCTATCATTGATATACATCTCAAAGCCTTTATTATCTATCCAAGCAAATTTATGCAGGGTGGTAGATCTCCAGGACCAGGATTGGGCACCCCCATCATCAACACTACACTCTAGAACTACACCCTGCAGGGATGTAGATCTCCAGGAGTGATGGTGACCACTGGCCTAGACCAGGGATGCCTAGACCAGGGATGCAGGGATTCCACCTTGCATAGTTTAGCTCCAACCATCGTCTATCCAACATGATCCATGCTTTTAGGGGAATCTAAAGGATAGAGGCAGGTGTGTGGGATCTCCTGGGTGGATTGTGGAACCCAGCCCTAGACCTTAGTTGTTGGAGGGGTACGTACAGTAGAAGCAATGATTTAATGTCCTCCTTTAACATTATGCCACACTGAACAATTACACTGGCATTTATATAGAGGCTGTGTTGGCGCCACCTAGTGGATGGAGACTAGGTGTTTAGGCTTGTGTTTAAAAGATGCTGCCATCTAGTGGTTAATTGAAATGTGAGCACTACAGCGGTGTAACATCTGATGCAAAAAGCCCATTGGCCGTTTCTGATTATGCAACGAGAGAAACTCAAAGCTGACCCCCGAGCCACCGGAGCACTGCTGTCTTATTGAGACATTAAGTTAAACAGGCCAAGCCCAGCAGTCAGGTCTAAAGCCCACAGTAGAATGAACATCTCACTTGACACATAGAACACTGTGCACATGGACTCTAATAACTCTAAGGTTGCCAGAAAAGGAGAAACTCCCCTTTAAACTCCTTGTCTGGTTCCCTGTCTTTGGAGATTATCCAAAGCCTCCTAGGATAGAAGAGGAAGCTGGGTAGTACCTCAGTGATCGTACACTCATGGTGAGGTGTGACGTACAGATGAACTAGTGTGAAACATTCCAAAGGATTGTTATTCCACACAGGGGAATCTCTTCTCAGAATTCCTGTCAATAACACAAATATAGCCGTTTTGGAATGGAATGGAATGCTGATGATGGAATACACTGGGAATCCCTTGGGAATATTTGGGACTAATTATACACCAGTTTTGAAGAAGAATTGCTGGAATTCTCCTTTAAGCTGTTGTTGTGTTCGGTGTGCTCCTCGCTTCAGCCAGCAGGTGGTGCTGCCGTACAGGAGTTAACTAAAGGGAAGCTTCCAGCTCCAGGTGCTACAACGTTGCCTGGATTCACAGGGCCTTTGCTAAGACAATTAGCCTTTCGGGGACATCAGCCATATTTTCCCTAGACATCCAGAGCCACAAAGAGCCTGATCAGAAAACTGAGGTGGGCCTTTCTGGAAGGCATTCTATGTGGTGAGCACCAGACACCATGAAATGTACCAGATCTGGAGAGCACCAAATCTGGTGCTTGTTGTTTGTGGTGAGCCCAAGATACAGTCATTACCTAGCATACGCCATACCTGATTTATGCTCACCAGATGGTACCTGGTACAATTGATGAAGTCTGGTCCACACTCGACAGTATTTGGTAACCACCACATAGTATCTGGTGAAACAGTCAAACTGTTTGGCCATGGTAGAGTGAGTGGGGGAAGCGACGAACAGGCGCTGTCTAAACCACTCAGAGTTGGAGATGTTAAGGAAGGTAAGTGGGCTGTAATGCTAGCTCTAGCGTAGAACCAGCTAATTAGCCTTAAATGGCTGAGAGCTTTTACAGGTTTAGAGTCGCCTGCTCGTCTCTTTCTTCCGTCTACTGATTCAAAAACTCTTCCACAGGAAAAACTACCGCACGCCAGCTGATTAAAACACGCATCACACCATGGACAAATCATGCTTTTGCATCGTGACCATCCCAAACTCCACCCACTCTACCTCCACGAACAGTTTGACTGACAAGCACTTCCTGTGTGTTAGACCCGCCCTTCCATCAAAATTCCCAGTTAGTAAAAGTGTTTCAGGTCTTGTAATATTGTTTTTGCTTTTGTAATTTTGTTTCCTTGAATTTTTTTTGTTTGTTTGTAATTTTGTTTTAATATTTGTAATTTTCTGAAATGATGTTTCTGAAATGTTAAATTATTTTGCACAGAATTGGCTCAAAACTGCTTGGAGGAAGTCGGGTTCAAGATTCAAGCGTTTATTGTCATATGCAAAGAGAAACAAGCAGCTACACTGTACAATGAAATTCTTACTCTGCACTCGCTCCCGGACTTCAGGTACTAAACAATTACAATATAAATAATATATTCCATGGCCTTACATTATAATGAAGTAAGGTTTTTGGCCTCTCCTGTAAAGTTGCCAGTATGGGGATACTTGTTTCTCCTTGGCCATAAGATAAATGGACATTAGATATATAGACTGGAGGGTGGCCAGCATGTGGTACACATTTAAGCCGAGTCAGTGCAGTGCATTATGTTCCGTACACTGACATGTTGTGAGCGTGTGTACAGTCTGTGTTGGGGCCTACACGCTGGGCGTGGTGTGTGGTAATTGTAGAGGGAGATCCCAAGTCTTGAGGGAAGGACGGATGGAAGAGTGAGGTTAAGTGAGGTCAATGCAATGGATCCCAGGAGTGTAAGAGAGGTAATTGGAAATCAGAATCCTGGAGGGATGGAGAAAGGTCTCTCTCTCTCTCTCTCTCTCTCTCTCTCTCTCTCTCTCTCTCTCTCTTTTTCTCTCTCTTTTTCTCTCTCTCTTGCTCTCTCTTTTTCTCTCTCTCTTGCTCTCTCTTTCTGTCTCTCTGTCTCTCTCTCTCTGTCTCTCTCTCTCTCTCTCTCTCTCACTCTCTCTTTCTCTCTCTCTCTCTCTCTCTCTGTCTCTCTCTCTGTCTTACTCTCTCTCTGTCTCTGTCTCTCTCTCTCTCTCTCTCTCTCTCTCTGTCTTACTCTCTCTCTGTCTCTGTCTCTCTCTCTCTCTCTCTCTCTCTCTCTCTCTCTCTCTCTCTCTCTCTCTCTCTCTCTCTCTCTCTCTCTCTCTCTCTCTCTCTCTCTCTCTCTCGCAGTGTCAGGCCTGGATGTGTTTGTGCTGTGCTTGTCAATCCCCCTGAGGTGCTGATCCCAGAGTGTACGTTCATCGGCAAGCACAAAGGAGCTGGGTGTGTCCTCCGTTACGCCGCCCCGTACTCCTCAGGTATAAGCCGTGGAAAAACGAGTGCGCTGGACGTTGATGGTATGTTTGCATACGCCAAATGATCAGATCTGGCAGAAATACAGCCAACATGTGCTCGCCAATTACGCCCGATGCCCCATGTGTCACCATTTCATTAACTTTGCAAGGCAGACGTCATTAGGAACTGACGAGCCGGCTGCGTGAAAACACTCTCCTGCTTTATGGGCCTCGGTTATGTTCATGTTCAGACCGCTGAGGAGCCCCTGGCTGCTGAGTGAGTGTTGGGACAAGGTTCGCTGAATCCTGGTGTTTATAAAGCTGTGAAATTTGTAGTACCAGCTCGAGTTTCCTAACGATGACTGTGAGCAAGCCACAACCCTAACGAGCTCATTAAGGTCTGTGATCTCTTGGGATGCCCAAACCTTTGCATGCACCAAACAAAAAACATATGCACCAATCTTGCTTAAAATGTAGGAAAGAATGTTTGATCTATCGTCACGGTTGAAAAACAAACGGCTCAGTTCGTCTTCTGCTCACAGAGCTGGTCACAGTAACAGGAGTTTGGGGGTCTGGTGTGCTTTGAAACGGCATTGCAGCCAAGAAACGTGAATGGATATGTTGCGTCAAAGCTCCTAAGGCTGGCTTCACACTTCCGTTGGAGTGCGCTCGGTTACACAGTTGTTGTTCCGTACCTGTGAATGGACTGATGACTGTAATATATTCAGAGGACTCTGTGAGGAGGTCCCCCTATATCAGCCACCGCAAAACGACACATCGGGAAAACTAACCTAACCGTAAATAAAGGGAAAAGCTTTACGCAGTCTAATAAAGGTCTGTCATGAGAGACGTATATCACCACTGTCCAATCAAAAACATGTATCTCCATTCATGGTCTCAACACAGCGTCTGCTGTTCACACTGTGGGGGATTTCATGATGGATGGACCAACAATGGGCCAAAGCTGCTTGGTAAAGGCCTGGGCCATTGACTTACATTATAATTAATTCAGGTTTTTGGATGTTTTGCCATTTTGGAGACAGCGACGATATGTAGACTAGTGACTCGTCCAAGTCTCGTTTGTGTCACGTTCTGCCTTGTCCTGCCCATGCTTGTCTGTTTTCTCTGGCTTTCTGTTTCTGTCTTGTCGTGTCCATGTGCTCTTTTGTTGTCTGGTTCCATGTGCTTCTGTTTGTTTTGTTTTTTTGCTCCTCCTGTCTCCACCCCCTTGTCAGACCCCTCACCTTTTCCTTGTTCGTAGCTCCGCCCCTTCCCAGGTGTTTCTCGTTAGCCCTTGTTGTTTTATACTCTGATTGTGCCCTTTGTTCTTGCTTGGTCCGTTTTTGGTATCCCTGTATTTTGGTCATGGTGGTGTTTTGTTTCTTGGTTTTCCAAGTTCCATTGGCTTTTGTTTCATCTTGTTTGTTTTACATAAAAGACTTGCGCTTGCATTCTGCCTCCTCGTCCTGTCCCCAACAGTTTGACTTTAGTAATTTTTTTTTATACTCAAACTCCAAAATCGGTAGAATGATGGACATCTCCCAACATCAACCATCTTTTCGAATTATGGATTGTGCCAGTCAAAGGGGAAACCATGTTTTTGCACTAATCCTACCAGATGTTTAGACCTACACTGGTTTACATTGGGATTATGTGTGTCCTTTGTCTGCACCCTTACTCTAGATAAGATAAGATAAGATAAGATAAGATAATCCTTTATTAGTCCCACAGTGGGGAAATTTACAGTGTTACAGCAGCAAAGGGATAGCACGGTACTCAGTACAAAATAAGAACAGAACAATATAAACATTATAAATAATAAAAGTCAAAACCTCTGGAGAATCTTATTTACAGATAAATGCAAAATATTTACAGGTAATTGCACATTTATTCTTTATTGGACATGGAGAATGGAAAGATATTGCACATTGTTAGCATTGCACATGATGCTACATAGAAAACAGCTCTATTTCCTGTGAGTGTGTGTAGTGTAAGTGTGTGTGTGTGTGTGTGTGGTTCTGTGAGTGTGTATAGTTTAAGTGTGTGTGTGTGTGTGTGTGTGTGTGGTTCTGTGAGTGTGTATAGTTTAAGTGTATGTGTGTGTGTGTGTGTGTGTGTGTGTTTGTGTGCGTGGTTGTGTGTGTGTGTGTTTGTGTGCGTGGTTCTGTGAGTGTGTATAGTTTAAGTGTGTGTGTGTGTGTGTATGTGTGTGTGTGTGTGTGTATAGTTAAGTGTGTGTGTGTGGTCCTGTGAGTGTGTGTAGTTAAGTGTGTGTGTGTGTGGTCCTCTGGGAGCAGTGCTGGTTGTAGAGTCTAACAGCAGCAGGAAGGAAGGACCTTCGATACCGCTCCTTCACACACTTGGGGTGAAGCAGCCTGTCGCTGAAGGAGCTGCCCAGTGCTGCCAGAGTCTCATGCACGGGGTGGGGGTCATTCTCCAGCATGGATGCCAGCTTTGCTAACATCCTCCTGTCTCCCACCACCTGCACTGGGTCTAAGGGGCTATGTATGTAGCGCTAGCATGATGGCAAATTGTTAACAGAGCAATTAGGGTCAACAGGTAAGATAACTCTTACACCGAGACAAACGTCCATCACGAAATGTTTTGCGGTGTGTTCCACTGTTAGAGATGCTTGAATATTATTTTTGAAATAATAATTTTTTTTTTTTTTGCCAGAATAAAGTTTAAATGCTCTTCTAAGGCAGGAGCTTCTGTTCTTTCATTTCCTTGAAGTGATTGGTG
>JAMWET010005247.1:0-52500 GCA_024036415.1 Prochilodus magdalenae | reverse complement strand
TCTGTAGCAGCTCTGCCACCGACCGTGAAGCTATACTCCTGTACAGCCATGCTGGAGACAGCCGTCCAGCTAGGGGGAGGCTGATGGGGCAACGTGTAGCCACTGGGCCCTTATTGCCGCCAGGAGTCAGGAATTCAGGCCTGTACTCTGGGTGTAGGCTGCACATGCACTCTCCCACTGCACTGGTTATGTCCGTACATCGATTCTTCTTTTGAGACACTTATCCATCTGGGTCATAGGTCATCTCAGTGCCTTTTGAGTGGAAGGCAGGAAACAACCTGGACAGGCTACTAGCCCATCAAAAAACCAGACATGTATGGCCAAAAGTTTGAAGACACAGTAACGGCCTCTACTGTGCTTGGCACTAATGCTGTAACATTGCTGTGACAATGATTTGATCAGATGCAGCCACAAAAGCATTGGCGAGGTCAGGTGCTAATGTTGGAGCTCCAAAGCTACCGGATGGAGCTCCATCACTCCAGAGAACACAGTTCCACAGCTGCACAGTCCAGTGTTGGTCCAGTCGAGTGCCTAATGTAACCTCAGGCTAAGTTAATCCCAAGCGAACAGACATGTGGATGAAGAATCTATCATGTCCTGTGGAACAGGAGTTTTTCCTCAAGTATGGAGGAGCTCGAGCAGGCACCACATTGTGCATGGCATAGACACCTCGGGTCGTTCAGGTTTGTGGCAAATCTCAGGTACTGTAGGCCGTACAACGCAAAACAGTGGATTAGGCTACTTTTCCAGACTTAGCTCACCAGACCCAGAGAGCCAATGCAGTATGTGCATAGACGGTAAAACAGATGTGCAAGAGCCGTAACTGTGCAGACAGCAGTTGGCTTAGGCAGTAGACTGAAATACAGCTTAGTGTTAAGTGCACATACTGGAAGTACACTATGCTGAAGTAGCCAGGTGTGCAGTTAAGCATGTGGTCATAAACAGTAGATGTATGAATAATAGTGACCAGCTGAAGTGATCTGTTTTAAATGATGCCTGTGTTTCATTTAGACCTTTGTAGTGTCTTTCATGATGCGTAATGAGACTGGACATGCTGACTTTAGGCTGTGTTCCTTTCTATTGGCCAGTGCTTTATATATATATATATATATATATATATATATATATATATATATATATATATATATATATATATATATATATATATATATATATATATATATATTAAAATTAAGATGCCTTTATTGTCATTGCACAGTGTACAACGAAACTGAGCAGCAATCCAACGGCACTTTACACTCCAAATAATTAAACATATGGCTAAAATATATATATATATATATATATATATAAATAAAAAATATTTTAATATAATAAATGACTATAAAGACTGTATATCCTAAACAGACAACAGACAGGTGAGGTAGCAGTTAGTTATTGCACATTCTTTGGATAGCCTATAGAGTTATAATTATTGCACATCAGGAGGTTTTTTTTTTTGCCTAGAAGAATACATAGTGCACACGCGAGGACAAAGAGTGCAGTGAGTGATAAACAGTAGTTATTTGTAATTTTTACCGACTGTGTGTTCCTGTGTATGTCCGAGTCCAGGGCCTTTTACCTTCACCTGTAAAACTAAAATAATCTCAGGGTATAATTACCCATGTGAACAGACATGTGGGTGAATACTGCGTCATATCCTGTGGAGAAGGAGCATAGATGCCTCAGCTCGTTCAAGTCTGTGCTAAACCTCAGGTACTGCATGCTCTACTGGTGTCTGGTGATTCTAGTAGGTTCTAATGCTGTTTCTGAAGAATGTGAACTTTCAGACAGACATTAATTTAATAGATGTTGTTGCCCTTTAATCCCACCTTTACAACCTCAAGTCCCAACTATGGTGGTGGTAGTATCACTGTTTGGGGGCTTTTTCTTTTGCTATTGGACCAGAACACCTTGCCATCAGTTGATGGATCTATGGATCAATGTTTTTTAAGCTGCTCTACAGGAGAACATTAGGGCACCCATCCATCCTTTTTTTTTTTTTTTTGGTCCTGTAATGGCTTCGTTTCCACCACCCTGCTATACCCACTAGTGCAAGTGTCTCCGAAGAGCCGTGCTTCTGGCAGCTTTAGCGAAGCCATTGTGTAGCGTAGCCTATAGCCTACATAAGGGTTATGAGCATGTAGCTGCTAATTTTCAAACTGAAATGTATTATTATTATAATAATAAAAGTGGATTATAATATTGATTTCATCATCTAACTCATCAGTAGTCACAGGATGCTGCATAGTATAAGTTATTTACATTTAGCTGTGGATGCCCTTATCCAGAGCGAGCTACATGGTTATTGGTATTACAGGTAGGCCAATGTAGTGTTGGGTGTCCTGCTCAGGAACTCTCATAGGTGTAGCATGACATCACCCAGACCAGGAATCGAACCCCCGCCTCTTACATGGGGTGGTAGCTCCGTGGGAGGTAGAGGAGTTATCCACTGCACCACATCTAGTTTTCCAGGTGTGGGTTGTGGAAGCTACGTATTGCACAGATGTTTTTGGAGGCGATGGCAGTGTGTAAATCGAGTAGCCACTCCCATCTCAGTTATGCTGAGATTTCATATCCCATTCGAGTAGGTCACACATTTTACTGGTGTCCTGCAGTAAAACTACATTACCCCACCTCCCCATGTAAAACCCATCCTGCCCGAATAGGGCCAGGGTGTCTGTTATTGGTCCTTAAAGCAGCTGAACGCACTCATTAGAACCGCTGTCTGGCCCGGTACTGTGTAGCTGCGAAGCTCAGGGGAAAGTGTTTTCTCTGCTATGAAGACTTTGTGTAAATAGCGATTTGACAGATCTCGGATGTGTATATACGCTGTATATATACATATTCTTCGTTTCCAATTAGGAGATATCCAAGCTAAATTATGCTCACCATGGCAACACAGCCAGCATGTATTCCCTTTGATATCACCCTGTCCCACAGGGTAGCAGGGTTTATCACTAGGTTCTAAAATTAGTCTCTCTCTCTCTCTCTCTCTCTCTCTCTCTCTCTGTCTCTGTGTATCTCTCTCACTCTTCAGTCTTTTTGTTCACTCATCCGTAGCCACACTGGTAGCCAGGGACCAGGCGACATTAAGCAGGGTGGGAGTGTGAACACACCCTTCAGTGCGGTGCCTACTGTAAACCTCTCCTTCTCAAGGTCAGGACCAGTATAGGCAGGAATGCGTTGTTGGGTAGGCCTGTGAACAGTGAGTAGGCCACTGTGGTATTTACAAATACACTCATCATCACTGTGTCATTGTAAAGCTGTAGTCCAGTCCTGACAGCCTTGCAGTCATCACCCTGCTTATTCCAATGCTCAAAATCTGTTCATATCGCCATATTCCAGCAATCCACCTTGATGCTTGATGCAAATAACTAATAAATAGTAATAAATGAGTAGCTATATAACTGACCTAATAACTATAGATAGATAGATAGATAGATAGATAGATAGATAGATAGATAGATGTCTTCAAATGCATGTTTACATCCTAATTAACGAATCAAAGTTCAATTATTATATTTGTTTGGGCCACATAAAATAACTGGATGGCCTACCTGCTTGTCTCCCTGCCTACTTCTTGACCTGCCCACATGCAAGTCCATACCGGCTGAAAGGCAGGGAGCTAGGTCCACAAGGATGGCAGAGAAAGTTACACCGGTTTGTACAACACTCTGCACTGCTAAAGAAAGAGAGAACTGGAAAAGACTTCAAACAAAAAGAAGCTGGATAAAGAAAGAGGTCAAACCAGAGTGAACAGGGGTGTCGCTTTTAACAGTGGAGAAACCTGAGGGAGCTGAAAGGCCCGGAAGACAACGCCAAGGCTGCTGGTCCTCTGTTGGACAGGCTTTAGCTTGGGGGAGGAATTATGTAACCAGTGAAGCTAGATACCTATGTAGCTACATTGCTGCAGCCTCTGGATACCTCTGAATTACCTGTAGCTCTTTGTCCACTGTCCACTCACTTAGCTGGAACATCAACTGGAAAGGCTGTTTGAACACACCTGTACTTATCCTGCTATATACACTACTCGACAGTCCCAGGCAGTTCTAGACAGTTCTACAGAATTCCAAAAGTTCCATAAAATACCAGACAGTTCTAGAAAGTTCTAAACAATTTTCAAAAGTTATACAAACTCCCGGACAGTTCTAGAAAGTTCTTAAGGATTCCAAAAGTTCTAGAAAATTCCAGGCAGCTCTAGAGAGTTTTAAAGAATTCCGAAAGTACTAGAACATTCTAAACAATTTTCATACATTCTAGAAAATTCCAGACCATTCTAGAAAGTTCTAAGCGGTTTTCAAAAGTTCTACAGATTCCCAGACAATTCTAGAAAGTTCTTAAGGATGTCAAAAGTTCTAAAAAATTTCAGACAGTTCTAAAACTTTTTTAGCAATTTACAAAAGTTCTAGAATGTTCTAAACAATGTTCACACATTCTAGACCATTTTAGACAGTTCTATAAACTTATCCAGAGTTCTCACAGTTCCAGAAGTTCTTGAGGTGTTCTGTATTGCAGATGTTCTAGAAAGTAGGGAACCTTTCAGTACATAATTGTGTATGGGGGCCAACAGCCGTTATTAGTACATTTCAGGCCTAATAAATAATAATAAAATAATAATTAGGAAAACACACTTGGTAGGAAAAATGACGAGAAAAATACTAATTTGTGACATAATCATAAGATCAGTCACCACCCGAAAAAACCACAGGACCCCCTTTACTTTCACCATACTGCATAATTCAGTCACTGAAAGTGATATACTGACATTCATTAAGCCTATGGTTAATTTAAAGTGTTTTAAAAAAGATGGGCATGATACAGTCATGGCCATTCATGCCAGTCTCTTTGGCAGGATGGACCATTCTTCCAAAAGAGATTCCTTCAGATGCTGTTTGATGATGGTGGTGGACAACACTGTCTAACACATCAGCCCAAAATCTCCCGAAGGGATTCAATTGGGCTGACATCTGATGACTGCAAAGGCCATAGCATATGATTAGATCATTTTCATACTCATCAAACCATTCAGTGTCCCCCTGCAGCTTCATCTCCCATCAGGATCCCAGGATTAGAGGTGGTCAGGCAGATTAATGGTGTATTGATTTGCACTGACTCTTCCTTCTGAGGGGACAAGAGGACCCAAACCAAGCCAGTGAAATTCCTACACGGTATAATACAGCCACCAGACGCCGTCACTTTTGGGGGAAAGCTTTCGGGCCTGTACTGTTCGGGCCTGTACACTGCACATACACTTTCCCACTTGTGGAGAATGTGGTGGAGAATGTGGTGGAGTTCTCTGTTAGTCTCAGTCACAGACGCTCTAGCCACACATGTCTGAGTCTGAGATCTTTACTGTGCTAGCCTGGTCACACTGTCCGGATGCCACTGCCGGTGGCATTCTCACTGGCTAATTGAACTTCCACATATACGCACTTCGATGCATCATGCTGTATTAGTCCTATGGGAAGCTGAGTTTTGGTGTTGGCGCATCTGCTGGTATGTCATCAGTACATCTGTTGGGATGTCATCGGCGTGTGCTGGGACGGTGTCGGCACATCTGCTGGGATGGTGTTGGTGCATCTGCTGGGATGGTGTTGGCGCGTCTGCTGGGATGGCATCAGCACATCTGTTGGGATGTCGTTGGCGTGTCTGCTGGGATGTTATCAGTGTGTCTGCTGTGATGGTGTCGCCGTGTCTGCTGGGATGTCATTGGTGTGTCAGCTGGCATGTTAAGATGTTCAGTAAGTGTGTTTAACCTGCAGTTGAGTGATTTACAGATACATCCCAGATAGCAAAACTGCCTCAAATCTGGCCCACACCTCCCATTTTCATCTGGCCCACCTGCCACTTGTCTTAATGGCACATGGGTGGGCTGCCCCCGGTAGCAAGACATGGGCCACATACTCAACAGAGTTGAACCAAACCTCAGCCAAAAGTAGGCAACACTGGTGTATCTGTACCAGAGGTGGACCAAATGTGTTTTAAAACAGTTGGGCCAAATGCATGCTGTAAATATGTGGGCTCTCAGCAGGTTTGCCAGTGCTGACAGTGGGCCATGTCTTTGCCAGATGTGGCCCACATCTGCTTGCTTTCTGGGATTTAGTCTATTTTGTTTCTGCAATGGTAAAAATGTGGCTGAATTAATGAAACACTGAAAACCGTGTTCGCTATTCAGCCTTCAGCCTTATGTTTCATTTCATTCAGGGCTATTCAGTTCTCATCCTGGAGGGCTGGAGTGTGACAGTTTGACGTTATGTGGGTTCGTCTGAGCAGGGAAATCACCACACTGTGCTGAATACTGACCCTCCAAACCCAGAACTGAATGCCTCTCATTGACACTCACACAGACAATAGCACCAATGCAGTCAATGACTCTCCTGTATATGCAAAATGTGAGTATTTCAATCTTTTCATGAGATGCAAATTACTGTCTGTGTCACGCATCAACGTTTGGCTTAAGTGACTTCTAAATGCCAGTGAGCTTTACGAAGTGGGATGCACTAATCAATCTTTATTGATGTATTATGGACCATGCAAAGGGCTCCACAGTGAAAAACGACTGAGATTAAGACTGTAAGATATTAATACATACTAAGAGCTGTGATAACAAACCCTCACTACCAGTACCATAACGGACTTTTGTTCTGCATGCTGAGTAAAAGGTGCCATACCGGAATCTTTCTGTGGAGTGATGGTACTAATAGCCCTTTACGACCAGCAGTAACCCTGCACGGGTTCTAAATTCAGACTGTCAGCCCAAATCAGATTTTTGCCATATCCACTTTTTTTGAAATCCAGATGAAATTATGGCAAACATAATCCAACCCATATTTGAAGGTGACCTGAAATGTGATTCTGGCCCCTCAAATCGGACCACAAAGTGTCTTTTGCATCACAACACAACAAACAACAACGTGGCGAATCCAGAGCGCTGGGAATCAGAAGTGCGCCGAAGAGTTGTGAACCATGACTTGACAGAGCGGTGAGGGTGAAATTGGATTTGAGTGTGGGGGTGAAATGAAGCACCCCCGTGTCTCCTGCTTTCAGGAAACAAAGCCATGTCACCAGCATGGCTGCGTGGTTAGTGATGCCTACGGCAGTACCATACCAGTCAATGGGTACAGATGGGTAAGTCTGGTATGTGGACCCACAAAGCCGATCTAATCAGTAACTGACAGTCGTTTCAAAAAATCTGATCTGAAAACCAAACCTGTCTGCGGTCTAAACAGCCTTAGAACGTTGGTGCTGTTCAGGGAACCATCCAGTATTTCCTGGAACTGAGGAACGTCAATGGAGATGTCATCAAGACAAGATGGTGGAGCATATGGATGGCGTATGGATGGCGAGTGCTAGTGGTGTTCCAGATGTTTGGCTTCATTCCAAAATCAAGCATGGATCAACTACTGGTGATAAGAAGACACCTAGGAAGTTCTTTAGATGACCACTGTACTCTCTTCGAAGGTGTCACCATTGTTGACACGCCCATCACAGGTTGTCATCACACTTTGAGCTGAGGAACCTACTATGGCTCTATGTGTTCTAGCGTTCTATGGCTCCAGCTGTGAACAAACCCTTTAGGTTCCACACTTGTTTGTTTTTGATGGAATTGAACGGATCAAAATTAGAATTAGGTGTGCGGGCAGGAACTGGACCACTTTTGGTTCCCTACTGAACTATGTTTAAAAGCAAGAGGAACCTTTTTAGAGGGTTTATCTACAGGGTTCTTCCTAATCCTCGCACTATATGGAGGTTCTCTAACATCATCTCTAACATCATAGACCCCATCCTAGGCTCAGGTCTTGAAGCAGGTAGGGATGGTGGGGCAGAGCTCATTGCCTAGACAACAGGACCTGAACCAGACTGATGGTGGGATGGGAGGAAGCAGGAGAAAGTTGAATTATCTGCACCTGAACGCAGCAGAACGTAAGTTGAATCCTATTGAAGACAGTTGGGGGGGCTGGGTTTGGCCAGTGTAGTGAATGAATGAGTGATGTAGCATTAGAGTCTTCCTGGCAGAACAGGACCATCCACAGAAAGGTTCTTTAGGGATCATCATTCCGTAGTACTGAGAAAGGAGCCACCGTTAGTTTTGAATAGCTAACAGTGTAACGGGTTGTGAATAGATTATTCCGACATCTGTTTATGTATTTATTCAGCTTTTTATTATTTATTATTTTTATAGAGAAACGGTAGGAACTTGTCCTCGCTCTTCGTGGGGGCAGGTGTTGAAGGCCCAGGTCAGCTGGCATGCAGCTCTCACGTTCTTGACCTTTCCCCTGCAGTGAACATTCAGTCTTGTCATTAGAGGCTTCAGATGAAAAGCTATCGACCACTGGGGGACCTGAAAGTCCTTTTGTGAAGTCCTCAGCTAGGTAAACATCAACCAATTACCGCGGCACATTAATCTCCATCAGACAGGAGCCAGATCCGAGCTGACTCTAATGAAGTCAGGCTGGACTCGGCTGGACGCTACGGTGGCTGGACGCTTTGTTAAGCGTCATCTGAGGCGCTGTCACGTGTGTTAAACCCTGCTGATTGGATTAGCCTGTTATTTGTGGCTGTCCAGCATTGCATGTGTCACAGCTGTTGCTGCCGGTATAGTGAGTGATGAGATGTCACGACGGTGATCACGCAAGTTCTATATTTTGCCCCAAGCGAAAACGCCAGCTGCCCTTTACGTTGTGTCAACATTTCCTGATGGATGGATGGAAAAAAAACATTATTATTAAAAAAAATAATAATAATTATATTATAACATACATCATGCTGTTCTTCCATCAGATTTATCTGAGCATATTGTAGACACCCTTAGTCCTCTGGTGTGAGTGGATCAGACACAGCAGTGCTGCTGGAGTGTTTAGACACTGTGTCCACTCACTGTCCACTCTATTAGACACTCCTACCTTGCTGGTCCACCTTGTAGATGTACGGTCAGAGACAATAGCTCAACACAGTGCAGTGTTGGTCATCCTCTAGTCCTTTATCAGTGGTCACAGGACCCTGCCCACAGGACGCTGCCCACAGGACGCTGCCCACAGGACGCTGCCCACAGGACGCTGCCCATAGGACGCAGTCCATAGAACACTGCCCACAGAACCCTGCTCACAGAACCCTGCTCACAGGACGCTGCCCATAGGACGCAGCCCATAGGATGCTGCCCACAGGACGCTGCCCACAGGATGCAGCCCATAGGACGCTGCCCACAGGACACACCCCACAGGACGCTGCCCACAGGACACTATTGGCTGGGTAGCTTTAGTTATGATTCTCAGTATTTTGGGTGACCAACTCCTGAAAAAATAAAAATATAAAAATAATAGTGAAATAAATTACAATAATAATACAATAACAAGAAGAAGAAGAATAAAAAGTCTAAAAATAAGAATAATAAAAGACTAAAATTAATAAATGGTAAAGTGATAAAGGAAATTATAAACTTAATAATTAACAGTTGCAGGCCGTCTGAATGGTGTTTAGAATGACCAGCGAGCCGAGTTTAGAGACTCCTGTAGTGAATTCCAGCTAGTCAGTGTGCTGACTCTCCTGTGTTCTCCTTCCACCTCTCTCCGACTATCCGAACTACAGTCCCCACAATCCACCACCTCATGACGTCATCATCACATGTCCGCAAAGCACCAATCCTGAACAGTGCTCCTGATCACCCACTCCCGAGTTCGGATCGCACTCACCTGTTGGTATTCCTATGGCCTGTATATATACTCCTGGACTTGTTGGTGTCAGCTCTTTGTGAGGTAGTGTCAACTCTGCCGTTCCCTGAGTGGTCTCTCTCGTTGACTCTGAATGGTCTCTCTCGTTGACTCTGAGTGGTCTCTCTCGTTGACTCTGAGTGGTCTCTCTCGTTGACTCTGAGTGGTCTCTCTCTTTGACTGAGTGGTCTCTCTCGTTGACTCTGAGTGGTCTCTCATTGACTGAGTGGTCTCTCTCTTGTTGACTCTGAGTGGTCTCTCTCGTTGACTCTAAGTGGTCTCTCTTGTTGACTCTGAGTGGTCTCTCTCGTTGACTCTGAGTGGTCTCTCTGGTTGACTCTGAGTGGTCTCTCTGGTTGACTCTGAGTGGTCTCTCATTGACTGAGTGGTCTCTCTCTTGTTGACTCTGAGTGGTCTCTCTCGTTGACTCTAAGTGGTCTCTCTTGTTGACTCTGAGTGGTCTCTCTCGTTGACTCTAAGTGGTCTCTCTTGTTGACTCTGAGTGGTCTCTCTCGTTGACTCTAAGTGGTCTCTCTCATTGACACTGAGTGGTCTCTCTCGTTGACTGAGTGGTCTCTCTGGTTGACACTGAATGGCCTTTCTCCTTGACTCTGAGTAGTCTCTCTTGTTGACTGAGTGGTCTCTCTGGTTGACACTGAGTGGTCTCTCTGGTTGACTCTGAGTGGTCTCTCTCGTTAACACTGAGTGGTCTCTTTTATTGACACTGAGTAGTGTCTCTCATTGACACTGAGTGGTCTCTCTGGTTGACTCTGAGTGGTCTCTCTCGTTAACACTGAGTGGTCTCTTTTATTGACACTGAGTAGTGTCTCTCATTGACACTGAGTGGTCTCTCTCGTTGACTGAGTTTTCTCTCTTGTTGACTCTGCGTTATCTCTCTCTCTCTCTCACTCTCTCTGCCTTTTCTGATTATGCTTTCCGGTTCCATCTCTGGTCCTTCTGGCATGTTTGCCCTGGTTTTGCTACTGAACCTACTTACCAGTTCTCCCAATAAACCTGGCTTTGCGTTAAGCTCTGCTCGAATCAAGTTACATCTGCCACGCGTTACATACTGTGAGTCACAAAACGAAAAATTTGAGTATCGAGATTCAACATTGTCACATTTCCCAGCCCTACAGCCAAGTTAAGGATGTTTCCTTAACCTTCTAAAGTTCCATTATAGAGCTAAAAGGTTTTGCTGCGACAGCGAGGTCACCGGCCCACAATGCCTCTCAGACTGTGTGGCTGTTCCACATAGACTCCATTCATCTGACCCACATTCTCGCTGAAGAAGGCTCAGACCTTTTCACGAGCACTGGAACACTCTGAACTGTCCACGCTGAGAATGTTAATTGCCAGTTTCCAATCTTCCCTGGTTAATGAGCAATAACACAAATAGCTGGCCGTGACTGCAGGGGAGGGTGGGGGCCGTTTCATCCTGCGCCGTATTGTGCGGGTCAAGTTCGAGCTCTCTTTTGAGCATTTGAAGCAATTTCCTGTCAAGTACAAGTGCGGTTACAATAGCCCGCCTCGTAATGTGCTGGGAGTTTTCTTATCATTCAAGGCTATGCTTTACTTTTCCCCCGAGCCTATGAAAAGCGTTAAACTGTATTTTAGGCCTTGGCTTCTTTCAGGTGTGAGTCCGCAGCTCAGTGGAAGAACACATACATCATCGTGTCCCAAATCGCACTGTAATTATCACAAGCGGCTTTCAGGACACTGTTTGTATGGGAAACACAATACATGCTTACCATGTTATCAGGAGAGGCCTGTGTATGGCCATTCATTATGGCAGGCAGTATAGGCTGTCACACCGTTATCAATAGACACGCCACTATGGAGCTGCATGATATTAGCAACATGCTGCAGCACATCTTCAAAAAGAAGGATCCACATTTACAGTGAATAGAGTCAATGAGGCTGAACAGATTTTGAGAATTTAGCATCCTTGGATGTGTTTCTGCTAATATAACCTCTCGCCACACAAACATGAGTCTCCCTGTGTGTTTAAGGTGGTAGTAACTTTCCTGCTCCTGCAGATGGCGCTATAAATAATGGGGCTATAAATACCTGTGGGTGTGAGTGACGGGATTCGTAGATTGAGAAGAGGTGGTACAGTGCAGTTGTTACACCTCCAGGTTTCCCCTCTGCCACTGAACCCCCGATCTCCAACTCCCAGAATCCACCACCAATCCTGAATAGTGTTCCTGATCACCCACTCCCGAGTTCGGATCACACTTACTTGTTGGTATTCCTATGGCCTGTATATATACTCCTAGACTTGTTGGTGTCAGCTCTTTGTGAGGTAGTGCCAACTTGGCCGTTCCCTGAGTGGTCTCTCTTGTTGACTGGTTGGTCTCTCTCGTTGACTGAGTGGTCTGTCTTGTCGACCCTGAGTGGTCTCTCTCGTTGAGTCTGAGTGGTCTCTCTCGTTGACTCTGAGTGGTCTCTCATTGAGTGGTCTCTCTCGTTGACTCTGAGTGGTCTCTCTCGTTGACTCTGAGTGGTCTCTCATTGAGTGATCTGTCTCGTTGACTCTGAGTGGTCTCTCTCGTTGACTCTGAGTGGTCTCTCTCGTTGACTCTGAGCGGTCTCTCTCATTGACTCTATATGGTCTCTCTCGTTGACTCTGAGTGGTCTCTCTCGTTGACTCTGAGTGGTCTGTCTCGTTAACTCTGAGTGGTCTCTCTCGTTGACTGAGTTCTCTGTCTCATTGACTCTGAGTGGTCTCTCTCATTGACTCTGAGTGGTCTCTCTAATTGACTCTGAGTTCTCTCTCTCGTTGACTCTGAGTGGTCTGTCTCGTTGACAGAGTTCTCTCTCTCGTTGACTCTGAGTGGTCTGTCTCGTTGACAGAGTTCTCTCTCTCGTTGACTCTGAGTGGTATCTCTCGTTGACTCTGAGTTCTCTCTCTCGTTGACTCTGAGTGGTCTCTCTCGTTTTCATTCAGTGCGGTTGTCTCACCTCTGGGTTTCCCCTCTGCCTCCGAACCCCTGAACTCCAACTCCCAGAATTCTCCACCTGATGACATCACCATCATGTCAGTCACTTTGCAATCCCGGTTCCTTGCTCCTCATCCTCGGAGTACTGATTACACACACCTGCTCGTCTTTTACTCTGCTTTCTCTTATAGCCCTGGTTTTCACACTTTGAGACGTATTCCCTGTGGTTCTTCTTACGATGTGACTCTTGTTTGGTTTCTGGTTTCCCTCTGGTTTTGTCTGCTGGTTTGATTGCTTGATTGGTTTTTGACTCTCGCCAGCTTCCTGATTACTGCTTCTGCCTGTCCATTGTGCTACATTCACCTGGATTCTGTTTTTTGCTTACCTGTTTAGCTCAGCGTGCATCATTCTGACTTTGTCCAACCAGGGAATGTCTCGTTCCATGTGTGGAAAACGGCTCCAGAGCAGATGTTAATGACTGGCTAAAAGGAGGGATTGCATTTGGGTCAAAGTGTCAAAGACCACAGTGTGAAGGAAGTAGCTGACTCTGCATCCGTCTGTTAAGTGTTTTACAGCCTCAAATGTGGCTCAAAAAATGGGTCAACTGTGACTAAAACGTACCTCATAGCATGCAATACCTCCACAAGCAACAACAACAGCTGTGTCTGGATTTGGTATGTACTGGATAAGTCTCTGGATGTAGGCCACATCAATGTTCAGACACTCTTGCATCAAATTCCCGGTAGGAGAATTCCCTGTAGACTGGGTACGGTATGACCGTACGCCTCCATAAACCTGCAGATTCAGCTACTTCCTTCACACTATAGTCTTTGGCCACGCCCACATGCAGTCCCTCCTTTTAGCCAATCATTAACATCTGCTCTGGAGCCATTTTCCACACATGGAACGAGACATTCCCTGCACTGTACCACCTCTTCCCAATCTATGGATCCCGTCACTCACACCCCACAGTTATTTATAGCCCCATCATCCTCATGCAGCGCCATCTGCAGGAGCCTGAAGTTACTACCACCTTTAACATGTACAGGTGACTCATTTTTTGAGCTCATCATATTTGCATGTGGGTAAAGGGCTTTAAAGCGATTGAAATCTCAGTTTGAGGCAACACTCGAGGTCTCCTTTATGTTTCTTGTACACACTTCAGTAAACGCAGCGCTTAGATTCTATACACAGGAACTGAGACAGCCACCTCCACACCTGAGAGCGCCGGCCTTTGTTCTACTAGGACTGTGTGCCGCCTCGGCCCAAGAATAAGAGACTTGTGGAGAGGCTGTTATGAACATGAAAGGCCTCCTGCTGTGGAGGGGTGTGGGTTTCACTGTGTTGTTCTACCTAGGCCTTGAGGAGCACTCAGAAGCCACTCCAGTCTCCCCACTAGACAACGATCTGTGTCCACGTGTTCCTTCTTCGAAATCTAAGAGCCTTGTTTTCCACGTGCCCAGAACTGTCAGTGTTTGATTAAGCAACGTCAAGTAAGTCAATGGAATCTGCACGACCGTGCATGTGACTAATAACGCGTCAAAGGCGCTTCTGTCTTTAATTTTTTTAACTGGTTTCGCTAAGCTAAATCGCCAAAGTTTAGCAGACTACTTGAAGCACTTTGAGCTCGCCTGCTGTGCATAATCTTCAGCAAACCGACAAGCACACGCTAATGATGCAGGGAGGTAAGCTGGAATGGGGTAGTTTGTTATTATCCGCTGACTGGTAGAAGATTGAATTGGGTTCGTGAGCCATTAAGCTAATACAGGTGCTACGTTTATTGCCATATGATGGCTCTCTATAGACAAGCAATTCTACTCTGTGGGAGTCATGTAAATATGACAACATGGTATTTTTCAAAAACAGCTGCCACATTTGCACCCTCTATGCCAGGCAAGGTAAGAGGTTTTAACCAGGTGTGGTAAAACATGCATGGAGTTTGTAGTTCTACAGTTACAGACCAATGTCCATCTGTTTCTCTGTATACAGAGTAGGTATTATGTGGGTGGTGGATCATTCTCAGCACTGCGGTGACACTGACATGGTGGTGGTGGTGTGGTAGTGTGCGTTGTGCTGGTGTGAGTGGATCAGACACTGCAGTGCTGCTGGACAACTCAGGGTCACTGTTGGACTGAGAATCGTCCATCATCCAGAACTATACAGCACAACAGCGTCCTCTGGGCAGTGTCCTGTGGAAGGCATCTTGTGACCACTGTTGAAGGACTAGAGGATGGCCAACACTGCACTGTGCAGCAGCAGATGAGCGGGACTGGGTCCGGCTCTGACTGGGAAGTCACGGGCTGGAGGTTAGGGAACCAGCCTTCGTTCCCTGAATCAATTTCCCCAATCAACAATAACTGAAGTGCCCTTGAGCAAGGCACCTAACCCCAAACTGCTCCCCGAATGCTGGGCCCACCACTCTGGGCAAGTGTGCTCACTGCTCCCTCGTGTGTGGGGCAAGTAATGTCATGATACAAACACTCTACTCAGAGAATGACTGGCTTTACCCAACACCGCCATTTATTTTACTATCTAGAACCACCAGTGAACCTACATGTGTGTTCAGATGATGGTAAGTAAGGGGTAAAGACCTATTTAGCCACTGTGTACTGGAGGCTGGTGTTAAGCGTTACTGTATGTCGAAGGCCGAACCTCATCACCAAACTATCACCAAACAATGTCTCAGGTATCAGGTAGCGTATTCATAATTAATAACTGACAGTGAGGGAGCTTTCAGAGGTGGACGTCCGGTTCCTATTACTACCACTGTAAACAGCTGTGCCCTGGCGAGCTTCTCTACAGTGGAGCTTTTCAAAGCGAACCCCTCTGAATGACTTTGTTTACAGCTTAGCCAGTTAATTATGCAGAGGTTTCAAAAGCCAGTGGAGTTCCTCTTTAAGAGGCCGTCAACGAAAGCATTAGCAGCGGGTGCATTAATGGTGGGCCCGGCTCGGATCGTATCACCACTGTTCTTTTAAAACGGCTATGAATTAACACCATACTGAGGCTCCATGAATATCACTGCAGGAAGGAGCAGACTTGGGTACTGTGAAATTCAGTGGGGAACCTTCAGAGCCTTCTAAGGTTTCAGAAAAGGCCTAATGGTTTCCGGGAGCTGAAAAATGCATGCTTTCAATTTGGAGTTCATTTTTATTTAAAGGGGGCGTAATATGCTCATCCTCAGACAGCGATGCTACAGCCAGTATTTTCTGCCAGTATGAAATTTACAGTCCAGACCTGAAAGTCTGTATATGTTTTTGTCCTTACTGGAAGGAGTAGAAGATCCTTGTGGAAATGTCCCAGCCTTCATATCTAAATAGGATCCACTTCTGGCAGAAGCTACCACCACCATGTTTCTATGGTAGCCCAGAATAGACAAACCATACTGTGACAGAACGAACCTAGTTTATTTTTACATTTCCTCTCTTTTAGTCCCATTCTGTCCATGATTTAAGTTCAGTAGTTCACATACAATACCTCATACTCTCTGCAACACCACAATATCACACTTTGCTAGCTTGGTACATGATAAGACCCCACTAGTAGTCTAGGGGTAAACATTTGGGGGTCAGTAACGTGTGCGATATGTGGCGTGCAAACCAGAAAACTACACAACACCATATACAGCTTTATTGGCGTTATTTGTTTATTTATCTTAATGCACTCCAAAATACTAAGACATTACGACAAACAGATATACAAAGGGACAAATGGCTGCGTGCTAAAAGGGATAAACTGAACACGGGCGGCGCCAAAGAAAATAAATAAATATAAAATAAAACTGACCTAGCTTAGTTACCTACTCTCTCCTAACTGCACCAATACAGAAATACAGGGGTTGGCTCCTGCCCCTTACCTAGTGTATCTATACAATCAATTACTACGTGTTGTGGAGATGCATGAGCGCTCGTCTTACCTGTCCAGAAAGCCCTTATCCACCCAGGCCAAAAACACAACCCGAAACACACAGAGACAACATAAATTAATGAAGATCAGCCAATACAGGAAGTGGCTAGGGCTAAGCGCTAGCTACAGGAGGCAGAGGGAGAACAAACATAACGCTGCTGACCCGACATGAGTCTAACATGATTCAACACCAACACCAACACCAAGCACATCCGCCTCAGTTCCCTAACACAACACAGCAGCAAAACAAACACATCACTCCCAGCCTCCTCCTAAACTGAATCCCCGGCCTTTTTTCAAAACACAAGCCCCGCCTCTCACGTGGGACAAAAAGGGTTCCCCTATTTTTAGATCTCGGAAGTACGTTGGGGGACTTCCAACAATGATTGACGCAGCAGCCAACCTGTAGATGGGGACAGACCAGTGAGAGACAGAGCGACAACACAGGGCAAAACAGCGGGCCAGATAAACGGAGCCCAGGCACATAACAGTACACATCACCACCTTCTACAGGTAAAGCTACGGGACTCTTAAAGCGTTCACTAAGAGCAGGGTAGAAGACTAAAGAGACTTAGATGGGCCACTTGGACCATTTGTTGTTCTTCTAGGATGGGAGAAAAGGCCCATGCTTGGTTTTAGCTGGGCTAGTGGCTGGGCAAGTCTGGACATGCCCAGTGGGACCCTACTGGAACGATCCATTAGGAGGGGGGTTCATGGGGTTTATGTTGAGTATATGTTCCATTTTGTGTTTATGCTATTTGATTCTGTCCACCCTGTGGGTTTAAGTTTAAAGTGCAAGTGTGCATTGTGAGTAAGTGTTGAGGATTATCTGTTTGCTCTGCCAAATATTGCCAATAATAATTATTGTCCCCCTCTGCAGAGGAGAGGGACTGGTACATACGGTGTTGTTTAAATAGATGGGGGTCTATTTAAGAGCTCACTCTCCTTTCTCTGAGAGTAGAGACTGGTTGAGGGTGAACTTACAGGAAGAATGTTGTTTCTGCCAACTTAATATAGATTGTAAATATTTTTTTTGTTTGGGTTACTTGTTTTTTACTTTGTTTCTTTTTTTCTTTTGTCAATATGCTTAAATAAACACCTTTGCACTGCACGTGCTATTGCGGTTTTGCCACCACTCTTCTCCATAATATTCACCCCTGTTGGAGCACTCTACCAACACCGGTATTCAAGATGTGACATGTACACTGGCTGTAGAGTTGAAGCTGCAGCTTGAATTTTGTGATGCTAAAGCAACAACTGGAAGAAGTAGGAGATAGAGCCTTGTGGAAATATCCCACTTCCGCACATATTTAACAGTAGCTCCGAACATAACCCTCCAGGTAGGATCATTTGATAGCCCAAATCTCCCTAATTAAAAATACTACCCGTTCCATTCCACCTTAAATGGTGCAGCACTGGCATTTAGTTCTCATTTGCCGGCTTCTTGTTTGAATTTTCCCGTTCCACCTTAAATGGTTGGACAGTTACATTCTTGCACTGGCATCTAGCTACTCATTTTCCACTTCTTGTTCATATTTTTGCACTCCACCTTAAAAGATGCGAGGGTGATATTCAGCTACTCATTTCCCAGTTTCTTCTTTAAGCTTTTCCATTCACCTTAAAAGATGCACCTTTTTTCACAGATTCTTGTTAAAATTGTCCTGGTCCACCTTAAATGGATACATCAATTATTTATATAATGGCTGTGAGCCCACTCACTGCCCATTTTACCAGTAAAATTTAGACACCATGGGTTGCCAGACATTAAATAAAATGACATATTCTCCCTGAACTAAAAACATTCTTCTGAAAAGCTCCAAGCCCTGAGTCCTGAAGGGCTTTAAGACGGATGACAAGTTGGCTAATTTTCTCTTGGACAGGTCAGCTCATTTATCATGGCTACTAGAAAGAGACGGCCAATTCAACATTACCATATTCACCCTTATACTCGGTGGGTGGTGTACATCTGGGCTAGCAAAGCAACTGGCTGGTGAGGTTATCACAGCTGATTCTACTAGAGCCATGCTAATGTTAGCTGCTATCAGTTAGCTTACCAGACAGGCCATGGCTGTTTACTACCATGGGAATAACCAGCATGAGGGAACCATAGCAACCATATAACAGAAAACCATAATGTTGATTCTAACTTGACTCCAAATGTAATTACTCAATATGTTAAATCAATTTGGGCGTCCGACTCGAGTAACTCGAGGATACGTTAGCTGACTAGCTTGCAATTGTTTAAGTTTAAAGTTGCACTCATTTCTGTTTGTTCAGTGTTCTCAATCTGGCAACCCACATGATCTTCATGCCTGAGGAGAAGGGGGCAGGGCTGTCAACTCTCTCCACCATCTTTTGAATTACATATTGTTCCTTTAATTTTGAACAAACATACAAAAGTCTATCTGCACCACCAGCATATCCTTGGTGCTTACATACTACTAGGTACCCCATAGCAATGCTAGCATAGCAATGCTAGCAAAGATTAGCATTCGTAGCATTAGAGGTGAGTTGTCTCTCGTTTTCTGATGTTTGGTGCCCAAACTGGACCTAATCTGGAGAAACGAACTCTTCATGCCCTAATGGACATCCACAAGTTTATATCAACCAGATAGTGAGTGGGCATGCTGGGAAATGATGTTCCTCAGCCACCAGCTACTACAAAGAGAAACAGGAGCCGCTCTCCCTCCTTGTAATCCCCATCTCTAATCAGATGAACAGACTCGCTGCTTGTGTAGGAGGCCTGGCTGGATGCTGGGCGGCTTCCAGGAGTCTCTCTCTATGCCTCGCCTTAATAGAATTGTAGATAATTACCTTATTTGGCAATTAGGTTAAATACTGTTGGAGCGTCGACAGATGTAGTGCTGAAAGAAACAGCCATTTCAAGGGGGATTTCATCTCCTGGCCACTGATGGCGATGGAAATGAGGTTTTCACAGTTCGTCTGAAAGACGGCGCAGGCAGAGGAAGCTTCATAGCCAGCATGCAGCTCTGCAAAGAGCGCTTTCGTATCTTGTGAATAACGAATCTCGCAATTCAAATGAAGGATGGTCTATAATGAGGCCTGCATGGAGAATTTAAGCTACAAGATAAAATTATTTTCTATCAACATAAAGAAATGCACATTCTCTGCACATCTCTGTACAGATTTTCTTTTTGGTTCCTTAAAAAATAGCATTTTAACATTTTATGTTTTATCCCAGGAGGATTATTACTTCAGTAGGACCTGTTGTTGGTTTAACGGTGCAGTGTGTAAGATTTAGGGGGGGCACTATTAGCAGAAATTGAATATAATATTTAAAACTATTTTTCTTTGGTGTAAAATACCTGTAACTACACATTTCTGTGTTTCCATTACTTAACAATGAGCGTATCTACACAGGATTGACTCGTCTTCCAGCTGAAGCTGCCACCGCCATGTTTCTACAGTAGCCCAGAACAGACATACCATACACTGGATGTAGAATTGAAGCTGCAGCTTGATTTTGATGGTGCTAAATCACCAATTGGATGAAACATATTTAACTGTAGCTCCATGCATAAACCTCTGGGTGGAATATTTTGATAACCCAAATCTTCTTAATCAAAAGTACAAGCCATTCTTTTCCACCTTAAACGGTGCAGCAGTTACATTCTTGAATCTTGAATTCCAGCACTGACACTCAACTGCTTATTTGCCAGCTTTCTGTTAGAATTTTCCCATTCCACCTTAAAAGACACGGCGGTTATATTCTGGTGGTGACATTCCGCTACTTATGTGCCAGCTTCTTCTTTGAACTTTCCCATTCCACCTTAAATGGTCCAGCAGTTACGTTCTGGCACCAAAACATGGCTGCTTATTTGCCAGCTTCTTGTCCACATTTTCACACTCCACCTTAAAAGCTGCAACAGTTAAGTTCTGGCGCTGACTTCCAGCTGCTTACTTGCCTGGTTCTTGTTAGAATTTTCCTGGTCCACCTTAAATGGTATAGCTGATACATTCAGACACGGATACTAAGCTGCTTATTTGTCAGCTTCTTGTTCAAATTTTTCCGTTCCACCTTAAATGGTCCAGTAGTTACGTTCTGGCACCAAAATTTATCTGCTTATTTGCCAGCTTCTTGTCCGCATGTTCACACTCCACCTTAAAAGGTGCAACATGTTCTGGTGGTGACTTCCAGCTTCTTACTTGCCTGGTTCTTGTTAGAATTTTCCTGGTCCACCTTAAATGGAGCAGCAGTAATATTCTGGCCCTGACATTCTCCTACCTATGTGCCACCTTCTTGTTTGAATTTTCCTGGTCCACCTTAAATGGATACACCAATTATTTACATCATGCCTCAGGCAGCAGAATGTAACAGCATGACCATTTAAGGCGGAACACAGTGCACCTGTTCAAGATGTATGAATTAGAAAATTAACTAATCAGTATGAAGCATGTATGCATGTATTTATAATGCAAAATTTGAAACTATGGCGTGAAAAAATTCAGTTTTCCTTGGGGACCATGTCCTGCGAGTACCTCTTCCCAGGAACAAATCAAAAAATATTCGTTTGAAGCCAAAAGATCAAAATAATCCTAATTCACTGTCTCAGACATCATGCATTGGACTCATTCAGTAACCATTCCATGTGACGGCGTTCTGTGAGGGAGCTTTCAGAGGCATTCAGCTCTTCTGGTTCCTATCAGCACCACTGTGAACGATACAGAATCGGTAAGTTCTTCTCTAAGAGAGCATTTCACACCGTTCCACTCTAAACGACTTTGTTCACGTTGTGTTGAATCGTTTCATTATGCTGAAATTTTGACAATTTGGTGGACTTCCCCTTCAGGTGTTTTCCTATTGACTTATGAGTAATGGCAGTGTAATACATTACAGGGCCTCTCTTATCCAAAATGCTCTCGTGATGATGAAAGGTTTGATTGATTTGCCTCTGAATCTTTCCGATGGGATAAACAAATGAGCTGGAATGTCCCAGCATGCTTTTGCCGCTGACTAAGCGTGCCGGAAAGAAAATGGGAGCCATTTGTCAGTGGACACATAACTTGAGGGGACGTTGGACTCCACTACACCTAAACCATCAGCTTCCTCCCCGCCTCTTCCTCACGACGCAGACCTTTCAGCGCAGGGAAGACCCCGCGTCCACCCTTCCATCAGGTGTCAGGCTTTTCAGAAGATATCTGATCGGATTTTGGCTTCGAAATTGGATTAGATTCCCGAAATAGCCTGCGTGACAGCCAGATTTTAGGATTTAATCCAATCTAGGAGCCGAGATTGCACTGAATAGCTTCTGAGAAAAAAGCACCCCTGCCGTCACCCACCGTGCTCAGCTCTCTCTCTCTCTCTCTGAATCGACTGCTCGCTCTCCTCAGTCGCCTGACCATGAAACAGTCATACCGGACGCAGGTAATTCATCCCGGGATCCGGCTGTGTAGGTTTCATTGTTATTCATATGGGTGTAATATTAGAACCGTAGGTGAGAACAACTGGAGGAAACGCGTTTGAAGTGCTTTCCTGACCCCAGTTATTCATCTCACTCAGCCCACCAGGCATTACATGGACTGGACAAGTTTCTGGATGTAGGCCACATCAGTATTCAGACGCTCTACCATCAAAGAATTCCACCAGATTTGGTGGAGGCCTTCCCTGGCACAGTTCCGAGGAGAATTCCCTGTAGACTGGGATTTTAGCCACTGCTGGTAGACCCGTATGACCGTACGCTTCCATACACCTGCAGATTCAGCTTCACACTATGGTCTTTGGCCACGCCCACATGCAGTCACTCCTTTTAGCCAATCATTAACATTCGCTCTGGAGCCATTTTCCCTGATTACCATGTGGCCATGAGGGATGGTCTCACTTCCTGCTCTACTGTAAGGGGTGTGTCTACAACACGACACCGCCCACAGACTACAAGCAGGCTGGGTAATGAGCGGCAGATGGAACAAATCAGTACTCAGATGAGTTAGAGTGTGAATGATTGGCGGACTGAGAGCTTGTGAGTGTGACATCATTGAATAGAGCACTCTGGGAAATGGAGTCCGGGGGATCAGCGGTGTCAGGATGACCCAGAGGCGTTGGGTTGGTGCTGATCCATTGAGCAGGGGGCAGGAAACACACTGAACGGGCATCTAAATTACACTTTATGGTTAAATCGAGCACTTGGCCGTGCAATCTCCGTAGCCAAGAGGTCATACTGAAGAGATCAGTGACAGTGAAACCTGTGTGTAACTGTACCCTGCTGGTTGTAACTGTACCCTGCTGGGTGTAACTGTACCCTGCTGGGTGTAACTGTACCCTGCCGTCTGTAAGTGTACCCTGCCGTGTGTACCCTGCTGTGTGTTACTGTACCCTGCCAAGTGTAAGTGTACCCTGCCGTGTGTACGTGTACCCTGCCGCATTTATGTGTACCCTGCCGCATGTAACTGTACCCTGCTGTGTGTAAGTGTACGCTGCCACGTGTAGGTGCACCCTGCCGCGTGTGCGCGTACCCTGCCATGTTTTACGTGTACCCTGCCACGTGTAAGTGTACTCTGCCGCGTTTACGTGTACACTGCCACGTGTAACTGTACCCTTCCGTGTGTACGTGTACACTGCCACATTTACGTGTACCCTGACGCGTGTAAGTGCACCCTGCCGCGTTTACGTGTACCCTGCCGCGTGTAAGTATACCCTGCTAGATCTGCCCCAGCCAACTGTAAGTGGCATGGTGAAAGGGAAGCAGCAACAGCTCGGTCACAGTGGGATAGACCATGCAAACTCACAGAGTGGAGCTCAAACTCAGTTAAGGTTAACATTACCAACCCAAACCCTCCCAGGGTGTCACCATAACAACACATTCCACACAAGCATTATCATAGCTGTAATTAGCCGTAAGTACACATGTCCCAGCCCTTCTGTCCAATGTTCCTCCGCCGAGGCTCCTGTTTACTGCACTACTGTGTGCTATGCCCTTCCCTTCTGTTTTTGCAATGCTTATATCTTCAATTAATATTATCCCTTACATGGTTCCGAAGACGCGCTACTCCTCCAACTCTGCCGAGATTCCAATCCCATATGTCTCTTCTTCTTCTCTTCTTACCTTTCATTGTGCCCTGCCTTTTTCTATATATCTGACAGGCACACCTTCCTCGCGCTGTGCTCGGTTGCTCTGTATATAACCGCAGTGGCGGGGCTGCGGTGCTGTTTCTTCTCCACCAGTTTAAGCCCTGCCATGACCCATGAGTCTCAGAGAGAATCAAAGCCGTGCAGAAAGGCCTGGATCCGGCGGCTTCTGCTACTCACGGGGCCGTCAAATTTAATAAGAGACGCTCGCGGATGAAAGCGGTGGCCCAGCTGCAGCCGCAGAGCCAAGGACGCTACAGCCAATGCACGCGTTATTACAAAATCATATCAAGCGGAGAGAGAGAGGGGTCTGGGTTAGATCATTGAGAAATTGCCTGCCTTGACCCCAGGCCGAGCAGATAAGAGCCTACTTGTTGCCCCCAGGTCGTTGATTCTCCAGGCCCGGCACGGAGGACCATCTAAAGGTCCGGGAATGAGTGCACTCACTGACACTGAGGACGGCCACAAGAGGGTTGTTTGAAGTGATGCAACAAAGAGAAACATGGTAATGGGACGATGAGACACCACTTTAGCAGTGAATTAGCAGACAAATACGGGACTAATGTCTATTCAGCAGACTTATCCGCACCCTGTACTCTATCCACACACATGCTCTCTTTTAGAGACAACTCTCATTAAGCCAAATTCACCGTAGCAGCAGGGTACCTATAATAAAGCAGGGTTAGTGTAGTAGTTTAGACCTTAGAATACATGCATTCATTCATTTATTCATCCTCTGAGCTGCTTATCCTTCTGGGTCGTAGGGTGTGTGTGTTGATGGACAAACAGATTGGGACGGGTGCTGAGCTAAAATCAAGGTGAGGTTCATTTAACAGATGTGTATCAACCTCAGCAGCAACAAGAGCAAGCTGGACGCAACAGCAGGGCGAGATACGCTTGGTGACACCATCCAGACTCAACTTCCCAGAGAGCATCATTTGATGATGTCACACCCACATGTCCCTAGTCGTCCAATCAGCTCCGCTCTAGGGCTCCTGAGTTTTAGGCCCAGCTGATTCCAATCTAACACCAGCACATACACTTCACCCTAACACTTCGTCATTGAGAAGTTTGGCCAAACCGTGTTTGCAGCTCTGAGTGTTTCTTCTCTGTGTATCTTGACTCTGGCTTTTGACTCCCTTTGATTTTGACCTCCGCCTTCTGCTTTATCCCTGTTGGTGTTCTCATTGTGATCTGCTCTCTAGCTATCGACCTCCTTTACGTTCCTCTGACCATTCTCTTTGGCTACTCCTTCTACTCTGGTTACCTCGCTGTCTGACTACCGTGGTTCTGACCTTAGCCTGTCCTTTGACTCTGATCTTGCCTCCGCCCTCCATGTTTGTTCGTGTCTTGTTGCTTTGTTCAAGTTCCCGATTGTTTAATAAGGCCCATCTGACTTTAAGCTCTGCGCGTGTCAGTCCCAGTTCTTTGTTTCTGACAAGGGTCAGAGTAAAGAAACAAGCGGATGTCAAAACCAGGCAAAGAGTAAGAACAGAGTGGCAATACTTTGCAACGGGTCAGTGGGAGAGAGGAGTACATATACAAACAGACTGAATTAGCAACAGGTGTGATCAATACTCTGGAGACTCAGATCTAGAAAACAGAATGGAACTGGGAGATGGCAGACATATGAAGTGATGTAATTAGGTGGTGGGTTATGGGAAATGGAGTCCGGGAGATCGGGGTGAGATAAGAGCCAGCAGGTGTGACAGGGTGCCTGCTGGAGTGATCATTGGGCAGAAGGCAGGAACACTCTGGACAGGAACCGAAAATAGACTTTGTGGTTAACTCAAGCACTTCGCCCCATCGCCAAGCGGTCGTACTGAACAGCTCAGCTACAAAGTGGTATAGAAGACCATGTAAGCGTATGGAGTGGGCTCTTAATGACATGACTGCCATTGCCTATTCTCTTACATCACTCACTATCTGCCTCTGGAAGCAACACCGGCACAGGAACTATGCATCGGCAGTGGGATCGCCTTTTAAACCACCGCCAAATTCGGTTTGGATCTGATTAGCAAAAAACGATTTTTGGGTTTTTTCACTGTCCAGGTAATCAAAGGTCAATCTGGATACCATCTGGATATGCCAGAACCCGTATTTGTGTTGGAGGACTGGACTAAGACTGAACCTGTTTTCCTTTGTCTTCCCTTTATAGTATTTAGTGGACTGTTAGTTAACTATGTGTACATTGGCAAATAGTAGAGAGACACAAACTGCCGAAAATCAAATTCCTTGGCCAATAATCCTGATTCTGATTCTAATATTAAATTACTTTGGACTTAATTTAATTCTTTTGTGTTGGTTCCGCTTGTTTTCCTTTACTGTTGCTCACCAGCATTTAATTTCAGACCAACCTTGCGTTCCTATACTGATAGATCTTGGACATATTAAAAGTCCTGCCTCGGTATTACAGGCGGACCATGTACTTTCATATAGTAGAAACACTTTTATATCTACTTCATACCGTAACTCTGAAATGTAAAGGTGCGGACTGGGAGCCACTGTTTCAGTGATTGGCGTTCTTCTAAAGGCACTTCCCTCCAGAAAGCAGCAGGCTTGAAATAACAGACAGCAGGAGGTGTCTCGTCAGTGTTACCAGGCTGTTGGAGAGACAGCAGTTCAGATGGATTTTTGTCTCATGGCTGCACTGTATCGATTACGTATTGTTATGATACCAAACCCAGAGGCACCGGGGTGATCAATAACTATCGCATCAGCTGCCGGGGCTGCCTAAGTGTGAGCTGAGTACTCTAGACGACAGTTTCCTAACCCAGTCCAGGCCCAGCAGCACGGCTTTCTGTTAGGCAGCGGCTATGCCGACCCACAACCTTGGCTTGCATATGTAATGTGTCTTGATATGGAATATCCTATAGCGCAGCTCTCTCAGCTTCTTCAGAGTTTACAGTAATGTTTGTCGTCAGTGTTGTCTCGCTACAATACCCAGCAGGCATTGCGCAGTCAACTAATCATCATTGTTAGCCATGCCATTGATCTGCAGGTTTATAAAAACTGGATAACTAAGCTAGCATAGCTAATTTAGCATAGCCTACTAGCCATATCGTGTTTCTGTTAACAAAAGAAGCCAAACTGAGGTAAAGTAACTATATAACCAGGTATTGCTACTAGTGCTAGCTTTTAGCTTGTTGTCCTCTTAATCTGACAAGTCAGTTCTGTCATTTGAGCCATTCCCTTCATCAAAATGGCAAAGGACAGTCACCATAGTTGCTAGTTTACTGTATGATACTTAGCTTGTTAGCAGTAATGCTAGCTTTCGTCCTTCATTCTGAACTCATCAGCTAATGAAATAGCAAAAAGATCTCCTCACACTTTCAATATACATCATCAGTTTGGATATTTTGGTCACTTTATACCAGAAAAGATCACTCTATAAACTACTGAGCACTACTGAACACCGTATTTACGTTATCGTAGCTGAATAAGGAGAGTTCAGTGCTGACATACTGTAAACCTCAAACACTGTTGTCCCACCTTCAAATACAAATCCTGCATTTCCAAAAAGAGGACAGTAAAACGGGCCAATTCCAAAATCCTAAACTGTTACGGAGAAGACTGATGAATATTTACACCCCCAACATTTACATACAACCGCAACGTAGCAACAGCAACCAAAATGTTGGAATATGTGGAGAAAGCTAGCGTTCCAGGCTGGAAAGGATGTCAGTACTTTCGTACCCTTCCCAGAAAAACTCAACGATCAGCGGTACATGGTTGATGTTCATCTTTAAACCAGGCTGAAGCTGCTTCCTATTGACCAGCACTGAATGTTCCATTCCACCTTAAGGGCTGCAGCTTGTACCGGGCCAAGAATAAAACTGTTGCACCATTTAAGGTGGAATGGAAAATCACAAAATGAGCTTTCACATCTGTAGCAGGATCCCGGACAACTTCAATCCTGCAGTCTGCACATTTCAGTGCGGACAGTTTCCCAACCTCTTGTAAAACATGGAGCAGCTCCGCTCAGCGTTTGGCCCTGACGAGACTGAAGAGAGTAGTAGCTCCACCTTTATTAGCATCACAACCCCAACTGCAGCCTGTACGTAGCAGCCATGCTGTGTGATTGTATCCGTGTTTGCTGGTTGAGGCAGATCATCCTAAACTGAGAGTTCCATAGTGAGGATCAACTTTAACCTACTGTGTGTTGACGTCCAGATGGAAAGCCAGTAGCTAGTACAGGTCACGTTAGCGACTAGCATTAGCTCCAAGTAACTAGCATAGCTAACTAAATACTATGAGGGTGGGGCTTATTTAGACAGAGGTTCATTTTACTTAGTCTATTTCCACATGTTGCTTCTGTGTGATCATCACGGAATCATCACTGGACTGGACTGACAACACTGCTGCACTCTACAGGAAAGGTCAGAGCAGACTACATCTCCTGAGGAGACTCAGGTCCTTTGGAGTGTAGGGGGCGTATCCAGACTGTATAACAGCCGCTCCCCTCAGTAGTCAATTTCTACCCCAGTCTATTTCTACACTAGTCTATTCTACACTAGTCTATTTCTACACTAGTCTATTCTACACTAGTCTATTCCTACACTAGACTATTTCTACACTAGTCTATTTCTACACTAGTCTATTCCTACACTAGTCTCTTCTACACTAGTCTATTCCTACACTAGACGATTCCTACACTAGACTATTTCTACACTAGTCTATTCCTACAGTAGACTATTTCTACACTAGACTATTTCTACACTAGTCTATTCTACACTAGACTATTTCTACACTAGTCTATTCTACACTAGTCTATTTCTACACTAGTCTATTCTACACTAGTCTATTCCTACAGTAGACTATTTCTACACTAGTCTATTCCTACACTAGACTATTTCTACACTAGACTATTTCTACACTAGTCTATTTCTACACTAGTCTATTCCTACACTAGACTATTTCTACACTAGTCTATTCTACACTAGTCTATTTCTACACTAGACTATTCCTACACTAGACTATTTCTACACTAGTCTATTCCTACAGTAGACTATTTCTACACTAGTCTATTTCTACACTAGTCTATTCTACACTAGTCTATTCCTACACTAGTCTATTTCTACACTAGTCTATTTCTACACTAGTCTATTCTACACTAGTCTATTCCTACAGTAGACTATTTCTACACTAGTCTATTCTACAGTAGACTATTTCTACACCAGTCTATTCCTACACTAGTCTATTTCTACACTAGTCTATTCTACACTAGTCTATTTCTACACTAGTCTATTCCTACAGTAGACTATTTCTACACTAGTCTATTTCTACACTAGTCTATTCCTACACTAGACTATTTCTACACTATTCTATTCCTACAGTAGACTATTTCTACACTAGTCTATTCTACACTAGTCTATTTCTACACTAGTCTATTCCTACACTAGTCTATTCCTACACTAGACTATTCTACACTAGTCTATTTCTACACTAGTCTATTTCTACACTAGCCTATTCCTACACTAGACTATTTCTACACTAGTCTATTCCTACAGTAGACTATTTCTACACTAGTCTATTTCTACACTAGTCTATTTCTACACTAGTCTATTCCTACACTAGACTATTCCTACACTAGTCTATTTCTACAGTAGTCTATTTCTACACTACATCTTATCTTATAAACTAGCCAATCAGAGCAGAGCTCATCTAATTATTCATGAGCTCACCAAAAATGGGAAAACTGCTCGTTTTATTCTAAGGTCAATGGCATCTGGCCATTTTTCACCCTGACCAAATTCACACACAGTCTATGCAGAATATCACAGAACAGATTAAAACACTGAATGAACGTACTCTATGGCATCTTTAAAGATAGATGTCAACCTTGACAAGGAACAGATAACGTCTTTCATTTGTGTTGGGAATTCTGCTTCACAATCAGCAGCCTGATGGAGACGTTGGCTTGACTTTCCGGTCTCAGCCGAAGAAACTTAATGTTCCACAGAGCCCTGAGATGAGATTGGTTTGATGGTGCAGATGAAACAGGGTTTCAGTCTACTGCCACCGCTAGCGTGGGTAAGGGAAGTGTTTTAACTCTCTGAGCACAAGATGGTGGAAAAGAGATTTATGGCTTTCACATTCAGAGGAGAGACGCTGCGTAGGCATTTCGTGTAGCTACGTTTTAATAATGCATGTGCTGAGGTATCATACATAACATCTGGTCGCTTCATTATTCTTTTGAAGTGTAATGATTTCAGGTTGACATTTTGGGTGAAAACTCCATTCTATCAAGCTCATAACGTACATGTGTCGCGGACCCAGCCTAACACGGGCGTTCTCCGAGGGCTGAGCGGCGTTGAGAGCTGTTTTGAAATCTAAAAATTCCATTAAGATCCCTGCTAAATCCTTCTGATGAATTGCTCACGTCAACCTGTGACAGTTTGATGAAATACCATGACTTTAATGAGTGTTGCTGCTGTTGTGGTGCCGTTGTATGTTGCGGAATGGGCCTTGTTGTGTTTGTAGGGGAAACCTCAGGGTCTTCTAGGCTTTAGGGGAGGTCTAATGAGTTATGTGAAATCGTTGCTTTTGCTGTGTGTAAGCTTGGTAAAGGTTGTTGTAATTAGGGGATGCACAAATTAGTCCACTAGTCCGACTATGGACTTTACACTTTACTGCTCAGCGATGATGTTTTAAAGCCAGGGTAGGTGAGTCTGTCGAAACCAGGAAGCTAGTTTTTGAAAAAATCCAACCCCAAAAAACCCACCTCCTTTTAAAGCCACCCCATTCGCTAACTAGTCCAAGCAGAGAGCATTGGAGAGAGGTGCACCATTCAAAGCCAGTACAGACTAATAGAAAGTAAATACGAGACCATGCTTGGCTTTATCTCCACCCTTACAAACAAACACCGCAATACAACAGGCGCAGTCACTGCTCACCTCATTGGATAGAAGCTACACCTAATACAGTTGGACTGATATACACTAATCGTCAAGTGACAGGAATGAAACTTGGTGGGTAGGTTTGACGTCATGAGACATGCGAACGACTGAAGTCTAAAGTTCTGCTGTGCATGTGACGTAAGTAAGTGCGGGCCTTATCACTGTACCTGACTCGCCCAACATTCAGCGAGCACTAATGCCCATTGGCAGATGGCTGCACGACGCAGACCTACATGCACAGAGACCATTACAATGACTGCCCTTAAAACCACGTCAACGTCACCAAGCAATAGTGTCGTACCAGACTGTAATGGAGTGACTCAGAATGGCAGCGGGTCATCTTCACTGACGAGTCCCGCTTTAGTCTTGGTGGAGACGGCCAACGAATCCGTGTGTGGAGGCACCGTGGTCAGCACCAAGATGAACGGTTTGTTGTCACACGTCCAGAAGGCCTGGTGTCACTCCACCCTTACCGCACCATCTGCAGGAACTGTGTGAGGATGTTCAAGCTGCATGGGATGAATTATCATGGGACACCATTAGGAACCTCTACGACTCCTCTATGATAACATGGCGGCCTGACCTCAAACTGAGAGACAGACGTCTGTATGTGTAGCTCAGTAAGTATTGATCATATCAGTCTTAATGTATCATCATGTATTGCTCCTGGTGGCCTTTATTTTCCTTCCCAACAGCACTGCAATCCCACAATCCCCTCTGGATGCAGCTGTTCTTTTCCTATGAGTGTCCTATCTCTCCTATCTTTCCTACAGGCAGAGATGCCACAATACCGTCAGCACAGCTCAAAACTGAAGGCTCGCAATGCAATCAAGGCTCATTGCAATGCAGGACCGGCCTCAGCTCCTCTGGTAGCAGTGCTCCCCCGAGGGCCCCCAGTGTCAACTCTTCCTGTGCCTCCTTCTTGAATGCCAGATGTGGATTCATATGCATTCCTCTTTTAGATGATAGCAGGTATTTTTATCCAGGTGTTATTCTTAAACACATATGATGTCCTACTTCTAACCGCGGAACTCATGAGTAGGAGCTTCTGAGGTTGACATAAAAGCAGCCAGAGTCTATCAACCTCAGCAATCATCAGCTCTGCCGCTTCAGGGAGGCAATGCTTCCATGCTTCATGCAGCCATATGGGTGAATGTAAAGATGGGAGTAACAGCTCGGGTGAGTCCAGCACTTTCTGCTAGCTCCAGTCCAAAAATTCCTCGCCCACGCATGTTCAGGTCCCAGAGCTGTTCCAAAGTGCTCTCCAAACAGCACAGCCTCTTGACAACAGCGAGAGTGTCATCAGAACTGTGCAGCTGCTTAGAGTAAAGCTGCAGAGGAGTGCTGATAACGTTACGTTGTAGGGAATGCTGCGTAAAGTCATTTAACTGGACGTTTATTTGGTAATCATGCGTAGAAACCTATATATAATACGCTGGGATTGATATAAGGAAGCCTAGTGTCTGTAGTTAGCATGCGATACCTAGTTCATCTAGTCAGTCCTTCATCGTATTAAATCAGATGATGGGTTTTAAAGGGCAAATCCACCAAATAAGACTTCTAGGACATAACTATCACCAGGCAAGTCACGTCAAGGTTTATTTATATAGCACTGTTTACAAAAGATGTTGCAGTATAGCTGTACAGGGAATCCGGATCCAACCCCCTAGTGAACAAGCCACGAGTGACAGTAGCAAGGGAAAACTCCTTCAGAGCAAGAGGAAGAACCCTCGAGAGGAAGCAAGACTCAAAAGGGGAACCCTTCTCTGGTAAACACCGCATAGCAAAACAAGCACAGATAAAAATATAGAATTTAAAATAATGGAAATAAAGTCTGGTTCCACTGACTTACATTAAAACTGAATAAGGTTTTTGGCCTCTCCTGTAAAGATGCCATTTTGGAGATACTTGTTATTCGTTGGACAGTGATGATATAGAATAAAAACCAGTGACTACTGTAAGAAGTATATCACAGTTAAATACCTTGAATATCAATAACTGCTGCTATTAGCCTACAGTGATGATCTATTAGTAGGAATAAGAGAAGTAAATAATGTTTAGTAAGGCAGGAGAAGAAATTATTAGTCTGGTGAAGCAAGAGAACAAAAGTCGACACATGAAGCTCCATGGTGGGAAAAACCGGTCTGAAATGCAGGCAAGCCATGGGCACACAGTCAGGGCAGATTTAGCAACAGGATCCGACCGCACAGGATGGGCAGTAGTTCTGCATTAGACCTCACAGGATGGGCAGTAGTTCTACCTCAGACCATCCAGGATGGGCAGTAGTTCTGCATCAGACCTCACAGGATGGGCAGTAGTTCTACATTATACCATCCAGGATGGGCAGTAGTTCTGCATCAGACCTCACAGGATGGGCAGTAGTTCTACATCAGACCTCACAGGATGGGCAGTAATTCTGCATCAGACCTCACAGGATGGGCAGTAGTTCTGCATCAGACCATCCAGAATGGGCAGTAGGTTTGCATCAGACCTCACAGGATGGGCAGTAGTTCTGCATCAGACCTCACAGGATGGGCAGTAGTTCTACATCAGACCATCCAGGATGGGCAGTAGTTCTGCATCAGACCTCACAGGATGGGCAGTAGTTCTACATCAGACCTCACAGGATGGGCAGTAGTTCTGCATCAGACCATCCAGGATGGGCAGTAGTTCTGCATCAGACCATCCAGGATGGGCAGTAGTTCTGCATCAGACCTCACAGGATGGGCAGTAGTTCTACATCAGACCTCACAGGATGGGCAGCAGTTCTGCATCAGACCTCACAGGATGGGCAGTAGTTCTGCATCAGACCATCCAGGATGGGCAGTAGTTCTGCATCAGACCTCACAGAATGGGCAGTAGTTCTGCATCAGACCTCACAGAATGGGCAGTAGTTCTGCATCAAACCTCACAGGATGGGCAGCTGTCCTGCATCAGACCTCACAGGATGGGCAGTAGTTCTGCATCAGACCTCACAGGATGGGCAGTAGTTCTGCATCAGACCTCACAGGATGGGCAGTAGTTCTACATCAGACCATCCAGGATGGGCAGTAGTTCTGCATCAGACCTCACAGGATGGGCAGTAGTTCTACATCAGACCTCACAGGATGGGCAGTAGTTCTGCATCAGACCTCACAGGATGGGCAGTAGTTCTGCATCAGACCATCCAAGATGGGCAGTAGTTCTGCATCAGACCTCACAGGATGGGCAGTAGTTCTACATCAGACCTCACAGGATGGGCAGTAGTTCTACATCAGACCATCCAGGATGGGCAGTAGTTCTGCATCAGACCTCACAGGATGGGCAGTAGTTCTGCATCAGACCTCACAGGATGGGCAGTAGTTCTGCATCAGACCTCACAGGATGGGCAGTAGTTCTGCATCAGACCATCCAGGATGGGCAGTAGTTCTGCATCAGACCTCACAGGATGGGCAGTAGTTCTGCATCAGACCATCCAGGATGGGCAGTAGTTCTGCATCAGACCTCACAGAATGGGCAGTAGTTCTGCATCAGACCTCACAGGATGGGCAGCAGTTCTGCATCAGACCTCACAGGATGGGCAGCAGTTCTGCATCAGACAATCCAGGATGGGCAGTAGTTCTGCATCAGACCTCACAGGATGGGCAGCAGTTCTGCATCAGACCTCACAGGATGGGCAGCAGTTCTGCATCAGACCATCCAGGATGGGCAGTAGTTCTGCATCAGACCTCACAGGATGGGCAGCAGTTCTGCATCAGACCATCCAGGATGGGCAGTAGTTATAAATCAGACCACATAACTTAAGAAGTTCAGCCTTTGTTGTCTCAGAGCAATGCAGAGAAACTTGTTCATGCATTTGTTACAAACAGAACCGGTTACTGTAATTCTCTTCTTATTGGGGGTCATAACAGAACCTGCAACTCGTACAGCTTCCAACGGTATGAAAGCCAAAACTAATTTATTTGTTTATTATTGTAATAATTTTTTACGGGCAGCTGTACAACTTCCACCCTTATCTGGTTCCATTCACCTCCACTGTGAACAAACACTACTTTTTTCTACAATGTAAAATTGCACACCAAAAGAATCTGAATTATTTTGTTTACATCTCAGTCGTGTAGTTATTACGAAGCCCTTGTCCCGTGCAAACATGCAGGATAAGCGTATTATGAGCAGACAGTATGAGCCCCACACAACAGTCGTACCCCTGAGAGTGGCACAACCATAACAGGAATCAAGTCGAGAGCACAGACTCAAAATACAGGCCTACGGAATCCCCTAGGCACCTGTGTGATCAATGATATTGAAGATGTGATCAAAGCAGCAGCCCTGCCTGTCAGAGTGTCAGGTTATGCATTTGGCCAGTGGTCTAAAAGCCCTGATCAGGGATAACCTCCCCCCAGGCAAGCAGAGCTGGTGAGGGAGGGAATACTGGTTGGAGAATAATAATGAGGCTCGGGAACTGATGGCACGTCGCCCTGCGTTACAGGATCGTTACGCCATGTTGGCAGGGTTGGTTCTTTTCCTACATGCTAGCAATGTTGAAAAACAGTGTAAGAGCTTACAGAGATTGCGGCGTCATGTGGTTTTCCAGACTTTCCCATACTTTAAACTGAGAGAGTCCGGATGGGGACATACCTCAACTTTCCCTACTCCCAATACAGCTGGTTCTGGTGATTGTACATGCTCCGCCCACAAATTCTTAATTCATGGCTTGTATTTAGGTGAGTCTCTGAGGGGAGGAATTTGTCGTCTGCATTTCACCCATCCGTCAAGTGAAACACCCACATACACACTAGGGCAGTGAACACACCATAGCTCGGAGAGGTGGGCATCCCTATCCATGGTACCCGAGGAGGAGTAGTTGGGGGTTGGGTAAGTTATTACTGTGGGTTCAGGGCATCGAACCGGTGCCCCTATACTCACAAGGCTGGTCCTCTAACCTCCATTCCATTGTGAGGCTCCCTTAGGTTGGGATCGTTGGCCATGGTATGGAATGTTGGCATAACAGAACCTAGTCAGGTCTTCCACTCTCTGTTGGTGAGCTCATACGGGCCTGTAGGCTGCGTCCTCATCGAGCCTTTCACAGATTCGGAGGAGTTGCAGTGTCTGTAGTTAGTACGGTCCCAGATAATCCATGGAGCAGCTCTGAATCAGTAGCCATGCCTACATGTAATCCAGTCTCATTTTGACCCCTTACATACTACAGCCACATGCATAAACGCATGCCGATAAAGCACCATGTTGGGCCCTGCCGTGCCTCCCTGATACATTAACTGCTTGCATACTGGTTGCCAAATAATTAGCCACTTAGTATGCAAATAACCGTAACAAAGAGTGACCTTTTATGTCCACTAATGTGAATGTCTTGCTTCAAATCAGACACTTGGCAGATTAATGAGGAAGTAATTCATGTGTGCATGGGGTAGCACAATCCCCCCCACCCCCACCTCCACCTCAACCCCAAACAGACTGCGTATACAGTATGAATTATGTTGATATATGAATGGAGAATACGCTATATGTGAAAAGCCTACAATACAGGCAGCCGCCATTTAGGACTGATTGGCTTTCTTATCAGCTGCTCATAATGAGCCCACATTCCATGGCACAGATTTCTTCTCAGCTGGGTTTAATATGGAATGGAAGAATTTGAGTGGCATCAATCATTGATTGATTTGACATTACGTTCAGTGGAGGCTGGACTGACTGGAAATGAGACAAACCAAAGGGTGGTCTCGGACTTACCTTACGTTACCTTAAAATAGCAGCTTCAGAACCATTTTGGTGGGCTATTTTCATTGCCACTTTGGGTCTGGAACGTCTGCTGTAGCCCCCATGTAGCTTGGGATGAGCTTGTATGAGACCTCTAGCAAGAACTACATAATGCTTTAGGGCGCCACGTCACACACTGGCAGCTAGGGGTCGCCAGCTAGATAAAGGAAGAAGCTTTTGAAATGGAGTCGTCCACCCCATGCTACAGGATACAGAGTCGTCCACCCCATGCTACAGGATACAGAGTCGTCCACCCCATGCTACAGGATACAGAGTCGTCCACCCCATGCTACAGGATACAGAGTCGTCCACCCCATGCTACAGGATACAGAGTCGTCCACCCCATGCTACAGGATACAGAGTCGTCCACCCCACGCTACAGGATACAGAGTCGTCCACCCCACGCTACAGGATACAGAGTCGTCCACCCCACGCTACAGGATACAGAGTCGTCCACCCCACGCTACAGGATACAGAGTCGTCCACTCCACGCTACAGGATACAGAGTCGTCCACTCCATGCTACAGGATACAGAGTCGTCCACCCCACGCTACAGGATACAGAGTCGTCCACCCCACGCTACAGGATACAGAGTCGTCTACCCCACGCTACAGGATACAGAGTCGTCCACCCCATGCTACAGGATACTGAGTCGTCTACCCCATGCTACAGGATACTGAGTTGTCCACCCCATGCTACAGGATACAGAGTCGTCCACCCCATGCTACAGGATACAGAGTCGTCCACCCCATGCTACAGGATACTGAGTCGTCTACCCCATGCTACAGGATACAGAGTCGTCTACCCCACGCTACAGGATACAGAGTTGTCCATCCTATGCTACAGGATACAGAGTCGTCTACCCCACGCTACAGGATACAGAGTTGTCCATCCTATGCTACAGGATACAGAGTCGTCCACCCCACACTACAGGATAGAGAGTCGTCTACCCCATGCTACAGGATACAGAGTCGTCCACCCCATGCTATAGGATACAGAGTCGTCCACCCCACGCTACAGGATTCAGAGTCATCCACCTCATGCTACAGGATACCAAGTCAGCCACCTCACACTACAGGATTCAGAGTCATCCACCTCATGCTACAGGATATTGAGTCATCCACTCTACGATACAGGATTCTGAAATGTCCACCCCAGGCTAACAGATACCAAGTCGTCCACCCCACACAAAGGGATACAGAGTCGTCCACCCCACACTACAGGATACAGAGTCGTCCACCCCGCGCTGCACAATACAGAGTCGTCCACCCCATGCTACAGGATACGGAGTCGTCCACCCCACGCTACAGGATACAGAGTCGTCCACCTCACACTACATGATACAGAGTCGTCCACCCCACGCTACAGGATACAGAGTCGTCCACCCCACGCTACAGGATACAGAGTCGTCCACCCCACGCTACAGGATACAGAGTCGTCCACCTCACACTACATGATACAGAGTCGTCCACCTCATGCTACATGATACAGAGTCGTCCACCTCACGCTACAGGATATCGAGTCATCCACTCCACGATACAGGATTCTGAAATGTCCACCCCAGGCTAACAGATACCAAGTCGTCCACCCCACACAAAGGGATACAGAGTCGTCCACCCCACACTACAGGATACAGAGTCGTCCACCCCACGCTACAGGATACAGAGTCGTCCACCCCACACAAAGGGATACAGAGTCGTCCACCCCACGCTACAGGATACAGAGTCGTCTACCCCACGCTACAGGATACAGAGTCGTCCACCCCACGCTACAGGATACAGAGTCGTCCACCCCACGCTACAGGATACAGAGTCGTCCACTCCACGATACAGGATTCTGAAATGTCCACCCCAGGCTAAAGGATACCAAGTCATCCACCCCACACAACGGGATACCGAGTCATCCACCGCACATTACAGGACATTGAGTCGTCCAGCCCACACTACATAATGCTAAGTCATCCACCCCACACTACAGGATACCGAGTCGTCCACCCTACAGTACAAGATACGAAGTTGTCCATCCCACGCTATAGGATACCAAGTCGTCCACTTCACCCTACAGGATACTGAGTCGTCCACCACCCCGTTACTACATACTGAGTTGTCCATCTCACACTACAGGACACTGCCTGGGACACTGACTGCATTTGGAGATCCCTGGAGGACTAAAGACTGGATTATAGACACCCCACCCTACAGGATAATCTGGGAATTAACTGTTTAATCAACCAGATATCAGGAGACCTTTTGCATTTGCCAGGCTGAGCATATCGGCCCGAAAATCATTCCGTTTACCCTTTAATAATAGCCTGTAATATTACTCTGCCTTGTGAGTCAACATAGTTCTTCCTCTTCTACAGCTGTCTACAATGGTGCTGTGCCAAATCCGAACCCCTGAATCCCCTCACAGTGTGCATGCATCATGCAGGCATAACAACACTACAGAGTACACTCGCAATTTCCGTTGTCTACATACCATCCAAATCTCCCTGTGTAATCTGTAACACCCATAAACCTGTGTGCCTGTGTGAGGAGAATCAGATTCTGCACCTTCAGCTCATCAAAAGATGCATGTACAGCTACCCATCAGGGGCTCGTGGCTTGATTTGCATTACAGCGGTGTAGAAGTGAAACACATGCCACAGCTGTAAGGTGTAGGGCTGCTTGAAAGTCAGTGAAAGCAAATGCACACTGGTGTCCATGGATGGAGTAATGGGGCTGAATGAGCCCGACTGTTGATCGAAAATCCCTGACATTTATGTACGTCTTTAGCTTTAACTAATTGTATACCAGCCTGGGTTTTTTTTCCCACAGCCTTTTAATGGTGATGGATCTTGTCTGGCATGAAGGGAGCTGACAGCTTTAAGACTAACTAGCCTCGGGGAGTGATATTTCAGGGAAGATGGAGGCTGTTGTGTGAACGTTGTTAATGGACAGGCTATCGTTCTCAAAGGCACAGTGCTCTGTAATTGTTTGTTGATGGGCCCATGTAGGTTATCCACTGGGTCTCTGCTGTGGGTTTGTGAGAAGTTTAGGGAGCTTAGATTAGTGCAGTGGTCAAACCTAGCTTCCAGTGCACGCTCTTTGCTTCTGGTTACTTCAGAAGATCGAAAGGGCCTCTGACAATGAACTACAGTGTCTATTAGCATTAGCTTATAACAGAGGTACAGTGGGAATAGGGCATTCTCTAATAAAGCGTCTAACCAAAAGAGGATGGCAAAGCACACTCGGTCTTTAAACCAGACTGAAGTTGCTTCCTATACACCAGCAGCTCCGCTCTAAAGAGACTGAAGAGAGGAGCAGCTCCACCTGTAGTAGCATCACAACCCCAACTAGCATAGCTAACTAAATAGTATGGGGGCGGAGCTTATTTGCAAAGAGTCTCATTTTATTTAGTCTACTTCCACATGTTGCTTCCTATACACCAGCTTCTTAATCCAATGTTCCATTCCACCTTAAATGCTGCAAGGCATATAAGCTTCAGAATGTAACTGCAGCACCATTTAAGGCGGAACAGACCATTTGCAATGCATGCTGGACTCCCACATCTTTAATAGGATCCCGGATAACTTCAATCCTGGAGTCTGCACATTCCACTCCGGACAGTTTCCCAAACTCTTGGACCATATTGTGCAGCTTCGTTCTAAAGAGACTGAAGAGAGGAGCAGCTCCACCCTAATTAGCGTCACAACCCCAACAGGAGCCTGTAAGCAGCAGCCATGCTGTGTGATTGTATCCGTGTTTGCCGGTTGAAGCAGATCATCCTAAACCGAGAGTTCCATAGTGAGGATCAACTTTAACCTACTGTGTTGACGTCCACATGGAAAGCCAGTAGCTAGTATAGGTAACATGAGCTACTAGCATTAGCTCCAAGTAACTAGCATAGCTAACTAAATAGCATGAGGGCGGAGCTTATTTGCAAAGAGGCTCATTTTACTTAGTCTATTTCCACATGTTGCTTCCTATACATCAGCTTCTTAATACAATGTTCCATTCCACCTTAAATGCTGCAAGGTATATAAGCTTTAGAATGTAACTGCAGCACCATTTAAGGTGGAACAGACCATTCGCAATACAAGCTGGACTCCCACATCTTTATCAGGATCCCGGATAACTTTAATCCAGCACATTTCACTCCGGACAGTTTCCCAAAATTATGGCCTATATGGAGCAGCTGCGCTCATCTTTAGACCCTAAAGAGACTGAAGAGAGGAGCAGCTCCACCTTTATTAGCATCACAACCCCAACAGCAGCCTTTATACAGCAGCCATGCTGTGTGATTGTATCCGTGTTGGCCGGTGGAAGCAGATCATCCTAAACTGTCCAGATAGAAAGCCAGTAGCTAGTATAGCTAACCTGAGCTACTAGCATTAGCTCCAAGTAACTAGCATAGCTAACTAAATAGTATGGGGGCGGAGCTTATTTACACAGAGGCTCATTTTATTTAGTCTATGTTGCTTCTGTGTGATCATCATGACTGGAGTCTTGCTGTAAACCAGCCAATTAGAGCAGAGCTCGTCTAAATATTCATGAGGTGTCATACGGTGTAAATGGGGGTGTAGAATTGCAAGTCAACATCAGAGAACAGTTTAAAATGCTGAGTAAGTGCTTTCTAAGGCTCATTTAAACCCAGAGAGGCTTTAGTGCATATGCAATTTGTGAGCAAAATTTGGATTTATTTTTTTATTAAATTATTATATTATTAAATATCATTACATAAGTGAGCACCAACAAACACTCAAGTCCTAAAGCCCCAAATCCCTTTACACTGTAGCCCACTCAGTTAAACATGGTGGGAGCTCAGCTATTCTCTCAGCAAGGCTCGGCACTGAGGGAGCAGATAAGGGGTATTCCCTGAACAGCAGGAGAAAGCTCGGGAACTGGGGCTGGGCTGAGCTCTCGCAGGTTTGATTGGACACAAAGACACAAATTAGAAGGCGTCGTGTCGATACGGTAACGAAGCGGTGCACGTTTCTCCTAATCCCCACCCGTATTCCGGTAAGCCCCGCCTACTACGCACGGATTGGCTAGTAAAGCCATACCAACAACCAATCCGCGAGTATAACCGGCCATAGATAAGAGAATACCCTACCGAGCGAGCAATGAATGAAGCCCAGAGCCGGGGCTATTAAAGGGGAGTGCCACCCGTATTTCAAATTCTCAAAATAATGAAGGAACAAGTGAGTTTTGGAGCAGGAGTGTGAACCATACCTGAATTATTAACCTGGAGTAAATACAACCAGCCAATCAGAGAACATTTGGATCCATTTGGAGAATGGGAGTCTGAACTACTAGTCAGGGGTGAAAGCATGAAGCCCAGGAGTACAAACTATGAACCAGCCATAGAGTAAAAATACCTCTCTATCAACTAATTCTAGATCAGGAATATGTACTACTAACCAATCACGAAGCAGGAGTTTGATCTACTGGGCTTTTAGAGTCCAATTCCAGATGATAGTATGAACCAGCACTTAATCCTGGCCAATAGTGTGAACTGGTTACCCACCAAAGAGCAGGATTTAACTAACCAGCCAATCATACAACAAGAGTGTGAACCACCAACCAATCACAAAGCAGGGGTTTGCCCTGCTAGCCCAATCCAATTTAAAATTTAACTGAATTAATTTGAAATTAATTTAAAAACAAAAAAAACAACCACTAGCCAGTCCAGCCCAGGAATGTGACTTACTAAACAACCCAAGCGCAGGACCATCAACCAGCCTAGATAAAAGCTGAATTTTGTAGTTCTAGCTAATTATAGAGTAGCATAAATGAACCGCTAGCCAATTCTTATGCAGGTATATCAACTATAAACTAATCACAAAGCAGAATTATCAGCCACCAACCAATCCTAACCCAGGTACATGAGCAATTACAGTGCAGAATTATCAACCGGCCAATCAGAGAGCAGGGGTTTGAAGTACTAGCCAATTGTAAGCAAAGCATGAAGTGCAAGCCAAATATGCCCTACAAGCCAATCACAAAGCCTAAATATGCCCTACTAGCAAATTAGAGCAAAGAATCCCAGTGCAAAAATATTAACTTCCAGCCAATCAGAGACCAGGATTATTAACCAAACAATTTGTACTATTAACAAATTTAATAACAAAGAATGGACCATCAGCCAATCCTGAGGCAGGTGCTTTAACCATTAACCAATTACAGAGCATAATTATCGGCAAGCCAATCAGAGAGTATGAGTATGTACTATTAACCAATTAAATAGCAAAGACTACTAACCAATCACAAAAACGTTTGAGCTATTAACCAATCGAAGATCATGAATTTGTCCTACTAGCAAATTACAGCAAAGAATCCTAGAGCAAAAATGTCAACCACCAGCCAATCCTAGCACAGGAATGCGAACTACCAACCAATCAGAGCAGGATCATCAACCAGCCAATCACAGATCACAGAGCCAAAAATGAACAGCCAGGTAATCCTAAAACAAGCACATCAACAATTAACCAATTACAGAGCAAATTATCAGCCAGCCAATCACAGATCGCAGTTTGAACTTCTAGCCAATCCTAGAGCATGGATTTGAACTACTAGCCAATCATACATCATGAATTTGTCCTACAAGTCAATTAGAACAAAGAAACCTAGAGCAACAAATATCATCCAGCAGCCAATCCCAGCACAGGAGGGCGAGCAATCATGGAACAGGATTATCAACCAGCCAATCAAAGAGCAGGACGTTTACTAGCCAATCATAAAGCAGAGAATGGACCACCAGCCAATCCAAACGAACTACTAACCAATAACAGAGTAGCATTATAAACTACTATCCAATCCCAATGCAAGAGGAGGGGCTTTCCGGAATACGGGTGGGGAAAGAAAAAAGAGGACGGCGCGCGTGCACACATTGATTCGTTCCAGCGCGCCCAGACCGGCCCCTCCCTTCCTCTCTCTCTCCGTCCGCGTAATATCAACAAACAGTTTTTAAAATATGTGATCGGTGAAGGCGGCGCGGCCTCCTCCGCTCGGAGAAGAGAAGAAACACCATCCGCGTGAGGAGCAGCCTTTCCTCCCGGAGCTCGGTCTCGGTTCTTCGCCCTAAAGATGTCAGCGAGCTGGAGGCAGCGGTGGAGGACCGATTCACTGCAGGTGAGGCACACGCATGTCGCCTGTTGCTCCTCCGCCGTCTGACTGCCTTCCCCTCCTCATGCGTCTGACCGCCTGCCTGGCGCGCGTTCTGCGTTTGGCGTTTTCCGTGCGTTTCCCTCACTTCTGGGTGGATGTGTTTTTGAACGTGAAACTGCTAAAGGAGATCGTTATATTCGCGTGCGTCGGGGAGGGTGGTGGGGGTGATGCAGACATTGTTGGGGAAATTGTGTGTCCATCAAGTCTCCATCAGTAATGATAGAGTGGATTTAAAGGGGGATGGGATAACAAAAGTCATTTTGGAAAGACTGAGCTGAAGTTGGCCTCTTGTTGGAATTTCCAGGTCCACCTTAAATGGAGCAGCAGTTACATTGTGCCACCTTAGTTGGTCTCTGGTTGGTATTCTCCATTCCACCTTAAACGGAGCAGCAGTTACATTCTGGCACCTCAGTTGGTCTCTGGTTGGCATTCCCCGTTCCACCTTAAATGGAGCAGCAGTTACATTCTGCCATCTCAGTTGGTCTCTGGTTGGCATTCCCCGTTCCACCTTAAATAGAGCAGTATTCACATTCTGGCACCTCAGCTGGTCTCTGGTTGGCATTCCCCGTTCCACCTTAAATGGAGCAGCAGTTACCTTCTGCCACCTCAGTTGGTCTCTGGTTGGCATTCCCCGTTCCACCTTAAATGGAGCAGCATTCACGTTCTGGCACCTCAGTTGGTCTCTGGTTGGCATTCCCTGTTCCACCTTAAATGGAGCAGCATTCACATTCTGGCACCTCAGTTGGTCTCTGGTTGGCATTCCCCGTTCCACCTTAAATGGAGCAGCATTCACATTCTGGCACCTCAGTTGGTCTCTGGTTGGCATTCCCCGTTCCACCTTAAATGGAGCAGCAGTTACATTCTGCCATCTCAGTTGGTCTCTGGTTGGCATTCCCCGTTCCACCTTAAATGGAGCAGCATTCACATTCTGGCACCTCAGTTGGTCTCTGGTTGGCATTCCCCGTTCCACCTTAAATGGAGCAGCCTTCACATTCTGGCACCTCAGTTGGTCTCTGGTTGGCATTCCCCGTTCCACCTTAAATGGAGCAGCCTTCACATTCTGGCACCTCAGTTGGTCTCTGGTTGGCATTCCCCGTTCCACCTTAAATGGAGCAGCAGTTACCTTCTGCCACCTCAGTTGTTCTCTGGTTGGCATTCCCCGTTCCACCTTAAATGGAGCAGCATTCACATTCTGCCACCTCAGTTGGTCTCTGGTTGGCATTCCCCGTTCCACCTTAAATGGAGCAGCAGTTACCTTCTGCCACCTCAGTTGTTCTCTGGTTGGCATTCCCCGTTCCACCTTAAATGGAGCAGCAGTTACCTTCTGCCACCTCAGTTGTTCTCTGGTTGGCATTCCCCGTTCCACCTTAAATGATGAAGCAGTTACATTCAGGCACCCCAGTTACCTTCTGGTTGAAATTCCCTGTTCCGCCTTAAATGGTGAAGCAGCTACAGTCTGGCACCCCAGTTACCTTCTGGTTGAAATTCCCTATTCCACCTTAACTGTTCCATTTAAGGTGGAGTGAGGAATTCCAACCAGAAGCCAACTTCAGCCTTGTTTTTGGGAAGGAGCTGTAGCATGTAGCTGTTCTTACTAGTGTATCGGCTCCCTGGCTTGCTATGCTTTGAGAACCATACAGCAGATGTACCCAGTGACAGTGCTCAGAGAGGCTGAACGCCTCGGCACGGCACAGGGAAATGTCAGGTCTGCTGTGAGGCATGGAGTATTGCTGTTATTAATGCTGGCCTATTGCATATAAACACGCCGAAGGAATTGACCAGAATTGCAGGGTTGCGTGGTGCACCCATGGCGAGCGCTGTTAAATGTTACAAAGCATTAAAGCGGCTTTATTTCTCTCCTCCAGCTCTGACCGCCTCGCGCCGCGGCTGCAGGAGAGGATTACTTCATGATATTTCCCTCCAGCATCCGAGAGTACTTTACAAGAGCTCATTTCAGGGCTCCTTTGTGAGCTCTGATCACACATTGTAAGATTCTAGGGCAGCCTAAAAAGTGGATCTGGCCATTTCCAACCTCGACAAGATAACCGTGTTCTCCGGTTCCTCTTCTGTGAAAGAGTAGCCCGAGAGCGCTGGGTTCTCAGGGATTCGCTGGAGCCTGAAATCAGAGCATTGTCCACAAAGCTGTTGGACCACAACGATGAAGCAGCCACGAATTACTATTCATATAATTTGGACATTTAAACCCCAAATAATAACTGGAAATAGCAAAAGCATCGTTCATCCAGGCACAAACAATAAAATATTAATATTGATGGTTCCTGTTTGGAAGCCCGTTTCCACCACTGGGAAGCGTGTAGCCAGTTAGTGTATACATGTAGTCTTTGAGTCACAGTAATGAAAAAAGTGTCCCATAATTATGACCTTGTGTCTTATAGTAGTGACTTCCTACCTCATAAAATGGGATACAGTGTCCTAATTATGAGTTACTATGTCATAATAGTGCATGTCTATTTCATAATGAGGTACAATATCATGATCATAACCTAGTGACCTGTGATAGTGACTCTGGTTCTCATGAAAAGAGATACAGTGTCCTAATTATGAGTTATAATGTCATAACAGTGCCTGTCTATTTCATAAAATGAGATACAGTGTGCAAATTATGACTTACTATGTCATAACAATATCATATAAGTTATCATCATAACCTAGTGACTTGTGATAGTGGCTTTGGTTCTCATGAAATGAGATACAGTGTCATAAATCTGACATATTATGTATAATAGTGACTTCCTGTGTTATCCGAATAAGATGCAATGTCATGATTATGACTTACTATGTCATAACAGTGCCTGCCTATTTCATAAAATGAGTTACAGTGTCCAAATTATGACTTACTATGTCATAACAATATCATATAAGTTATCATCATAACTTAGTGACTTGTGATAGTGACTTTTTGTTCACATTAAATGAGATACAGGGTCATAATTCTGACTTATTATGTCATAATAGTGACTTACTATTTCATAAAATGCAGATGCAATGTTATAATCAGGACTTAGTATCTTCTCCTAGTGACTTGCTATGTGATAATTATGACTTATTATGTAATTATAGTTATGAGATCGTATTTCCTAATTATGACTTTTAGTCTCGTAACTTGCTATCTCATAATAATAACTTACTGTCTCGTAATTCTGACTTCCCATATCTCATAATTACAACCTAGTATTTCGTAATAACAACTGATCTCACATGCGACTTATTAATATGACCTAACATCTCATAATTATGACTCGTTATTTCATAATAACGTGATCCTGTCTCACAGTTATGATTTCCTGTCTCATAGCGTCTCATACCTTTTCATAATTATGACTTACTATTTAATTATGATGTACTATAATAAAAAATGATGATGTTATAATAACGTATATGTTTAATATTTATTTACTTATGACTTTGTATCTTATAATTACTTCTAGTATTTTATTTAAATAAAATAAAATAAATGATTGTCATAATGATAACTTGATAACTGTCTAATTATTAGTATAATCTAGTGTCTCATTTTTATCTTATAACTCGGACTTCGCATTTTATAATTTTGTCATAATAACGAGATCATGACACCTAATAATGAAATCATGTCGCATAAGTATGATCTAGTATCTCATAATTACAATAATTGTTTTCTCATAATAAGTTCCTGTCTCATAATTATGATTTGCTTTTTCATAATTATGATATCTTTATTACAGGACAGCAGGTTTTGTCATTTAAAAGCTATCTCATAATTCCAACCTATTATTTTATCTCATAATTAGTACTTAATATCTCATAATAATAAATTACTGTTAATTATAATTTCGGATCTCACAATGACAAATCTTAGTACGCCATAATTATATTATATAATTATATTATATGACTAATTATGACAGTACAACCTATTATCTAGTAACTATGACTTATTATTAATTTATTTTAAATTATAATAATAACTCAAATGTCCTAATTACAATACTATCTCATAATTACTCCTAAGTGTATCACATGGTATCCCTTAAAAATGAATTACTGACATAATTCTGACTCTACTGTTTCAGGATTATGACCTGCTATCTCATAATAATAACTTACAGTGACTTTACAATTACATAGTTACAACATTATCATCTCATATGTAGTATCTCATAATTATCGCATTATAATATATTATCGTTCATAATTACAACATACTATTATTAAATATATCATAATTACTACTTAGTATCTTATAATTAAGACATTACTGCCATAATTACTACTTAATTATTTACTGCTTCCATAATTATGACTTGTTATCTCATAGTACAGATATTATCTCATAATTATGTCTTTGCCATAATAATAACAGCTTATAACTTTGCCATAATTATGAACTGCATTATTACGCATTGCTGTCTCATAATTATGACATAGTGTCTCATAATAATATATTATCATTAGTTGAACATTACAATATACCATGATTTAACATCTCATAATTGCTACTTAATATCTTATAATTAATATATTATTGCCATAATTACTACCTATTTATTTACTGCTTCCACGATTATGACTTGTTATCTCATAGTACTGATATTATCTCATAATTATGTCTTTGTCATAATAATAACAGCTTACAACTTTGCTACAATTATGAAATGCAACTTCATACTTACACCTTGCTGTCTCATAATTAGGACATAGTATCTCATAATAATATATTATCGTTCATAATTACAATATGCCATGATTTAATGTCTCATAATTACTACTTAGTATCTTATAATTAATACATTACTGCCATAATTACTACTTAATTATTTACTGCTTCCATAGTTATGACTTATTATCTCATAGTACCGATATTATCTCATAATTATGTTTTTCCCACAATGATAACCACAGCTTACAACTTTGCTACAATTATGAACTGCTATTTCATACTTACTCCTTGCTGTCTCATAATTATGACATAGCATCTCATAATAATATATAACCATTAGTTGATCATTACAATATACTATGATTTAATATCTCATAATTACTACTTAGTATCTTATAATTAATACATTACTACCATAATTACTACCTATTATTTACTGCTTCCATAATTATGACTTGTTATCTCATAGTACTGATATTATCTCATAGTTATGTCTTTGCCATAATAATAACAGCTTACAACTTTGCTATAATTATGAACTGCATTATTACGCATTGGTGTCTCATAATTATGACATAGTATTTCATAATAATATATTATCATTAATTGATCATTACAATATACCATGATTTAATATCTCATAATTACTACTTAATATCTTATAATTAATATATTATTGACATAATTGCTACCTATTTATTTACTGCTTCCACGATTATGATTTGCTATCTCATAGTACTGATATTATCTCATAGTTAAGTCATTGTTATAATAATAACCGCTTACAACTTTGCATAATTATAACATAATTATGACTTTCTGCTTCAGAATTATGAAGTAGCATCTCAGAATGGGGACTTACATTCTTATTATGAAGTCCTAGTGCCCCATTATAATAACTTAGTATCTCATAACAATGTCCTAGGAGAATGTCCTTCCTGTTATGAGATGATATGTCATGGTTATGATAACTGTTCTCATTATTAAGACATACTAAGTAGTCCTATGTGTTGGAGTAAAGCTGGAGCGGTTTCTGAGCTGCCTACATGTAGTGGATTGTAATTGGCTGTCCCCGGCTGCTGTCTGTCTGGGAGGGCGGAGCTCCAGCCAGCGCTGGGGAGCAGTTACTGGGCTCCTGATGCTTTGTTCCCTCCAGTCTAATCACATGGCTCTGGCCCAGTTGGTGTCGTTCGTTAGGCAGCTCTTAACGACCAGTTGATTGTGGAAAGTGATCAGATATGATTTATCATGTGACCCCAGAAAGTGTGTGGCATTCCGTCTAGATTTGTTTAGACGTTTGGGAGGACATGGGTGGTCCAGGCTTAAAGCTGATGGATGGAGTTGATTGCATGCTGGATTTTAGATGCTCTGTGGGAGGACTTTAAAATAAAAGACACTAATTTGCTTTAATCTTCGTTAAATTGTGTTTTTGATGTTCAGGAAGGGCTAGAAAATCAAGTTTTCTTCTGAATCGAGTCTCTCACATCAAACGGAACGTCCCTCCGAGGAGGTGCACCAGGTTTGGACGGCATGCGATTGTCTTCTGCGGAATTATCGCAGTGAACAATCTAATCAGGATCCAGATTCAGTTGCTTGTGTGAGTGTTACGGATCCGTATTTATAGCGGGCGCATTTCCCCGATGGTGTTATGATTTCCATATAATTACCAAAGGGGGGAAGTATCTGGTTAGGATTTACTCATGTGCACAGTGTTTCTAATGGTAATTCTTTTACTTCCACTCATGTATATTAGTGAGTAAAGGAATCTACGTTTCTCTGTACCGCTTTGTGATTGATCACGTCTCGACCGGTCCGGCTTCAGCATTTTATTTTTAGGCCAAAATAATAATCATTTAAATATCAGGCCACTGAAGTACTTTTGTACTGTTGCTCAAGTTGCTTTATATGAAGGTGCTTTTGTATAGTGCATGAATAACATCCGCTGTCCTCAGTAGTCATTTCTACAGTAGTCTATTTCTACAATAGTCCATTTCGACTATGTGCAATAAAAACTCAATATTATTGTATATTGTATATTTATCTATCGAATTATTGTATATACAGATCTTATTTATTATTTGTATATTTTCTGACACTTCTGTTTTTTCCTCTGTGCTGCTGTGGCATTGTAAATTTCCCCACTGTGGGATCAATAAAGGATTATCTTATCTCTTATCTTATCTTTTACTTTGACTGATTTAGGCCACTGGATCCGTCTCTAATACTGATCAGATTTTGTGCTCAGAGTTTCTACATTCTGTATATTCCTAAGAATAATTCCCCAATATAGGAAACCACTGATGAAAGTGTGGATCTTTATAAAACAACTGTAGCGCTGTATAGAATGAGAATTCCTCCTAGGAACGTTTTGCGTGAATTGGTCCTTTGTTTTTGACAAAAACTTGAATTTTGTTGTTTACCTTTATTTTAATAGGTTAGATGAAATGCATGGTAGTGGTATGAATCGAGTATTGTACACATTTGACAAATATTTGTAGCTGATGGGGAGTGTTTTAAAATAAATTTTCACAATCTAAAAAACTATATATACGCCTTATATTTATATATTACATTTGTAGCCCTATAGAATGAACCTTCTTAGCAATAATTGTAATAGTAAATGCTTCTGTAGTCTTATTGCCAAATATAAATATGCAGTATATAAAAATATGTGGTATCTTTAATAATAGAAATGTATGGTAGTGGCATGCATTTGCGTATTTGTTTAAATTTGACAAATATTTAAAACTGTTGGTGACAAAAATTAACCAAACAAAGAAACAAAAAAAAATGTTGTACATAAATATATATATATATATATATATATAATATATCATATATATTATATATATATATTATATATATATATATATATATATATATATATTCAATAAATTGTTTTTTGTTTTTGTTTGTTTAATTTTTTTTCATATATATATATATATATATATATATGTAGCCCTATAGAATAAATGTTGTTTGGTATAACCTAGTCCCAGTTTGACTTGTACGCTTGTAATACTTAATGGTTCTGTATAGTCACTGGCAAATATAGATATGCTAAATATTGGATATTGGCATATGGGCATATTCATAGTGTAATGCAGCTGGTAATGCCTGTTTACATATCTGATCATTGCTTTTATATGTAGAACCACAGATAAAGAGTCTGTGCTGTTTTGGTTGCCGCCACTGTATTCAGAGCGGAACCTTAATATTTTAAATTCCTTTTCTTGATTTTTCAATTAGCAATATGAACAGTCCAGAAACCCTTTCTGCCTTTTGAGGTTCCTAGGAATAGCCCCAGGCAAAGATTTACCATGGAACGGCTGATGAAACCTCCGCCGCAGTTTGACCTCAAGCAACAGGCAGAACAATTTAGGTCTTTCTTCAGAGTTGGGATAGATTGTGCCTTGATTGTGGGATCATCCCCAAGTACAGAAAAAGCACACAAGTTAATTGAGAAATCTTCCTCTACGTTAACATCTCAGATCATGTCCTGACGATAGGGAAAAATCAAAAAACGTCTGCTTCCACTCAGTGGGTCCGTGGGAAACGGCCAACTTTCGCTGGGCTCATTTTAAGATATGCAGTCCCTTTATGTTGACTGGAGCCTTTGGGGGGGGGGGGAGGAGATGGCCCTCAGGTGAAATGTCAGGAGCCTCACTTTAAATATAGTTTTTTATTCTGATCCAGAGTCAGGACTGGAAACGTGGAGCCCACATGACAAGTCATTCCGACCAGTTTGGACTCTGATTCAGAAGAGAGCTATGCATCCAGGATATGGAGGACTATAGAATATTTCCCTACTACTGTAGTATCCAGTGTGCAGTATAGTAGTGTGCCCTTGCGAATACAGACCTTGTTAGAGCCAGTCGTTTACCAAGTTGCTTCACCACGTCATAACTAATTTGCATAAAGCCGAGAAAACCTGAAAATGAAATGATACATACATACACCACATATATAGGGGTTGGACAATGAAACTGAAACACCTGGTTTTAGACCGCAATCATTTATTAGTATGGTGTAGGGCCTCCTTTTGCGGCCAATACAGCGTCAGTTGGTCTTGGGAATGACATATACTGCGTCCTGCACAGTGGTCAGAGGGAGTTTAAGCCATTCCTCTGCGGATAGTGGCAGGTCACTACGTGCTGTGGTTGGGAGGTTCGTCCCTTCTTGGTGGTTATGTCTGACATTACCCTGGATACCGTGGCTCTTGATACAGCACAAAAGACTTGCTGTCTTGGTCACAGATGCGCCAGCAAAGACATGCACAACAGTCTGCTCACTCTTTTGAACTCTGGTATGTCACCCATAATGTTGGTGCATTGCAGATTTTTGACGAACGGTGCTTTACCTGCTAACTGAACCTTCACCACTCTGTCTTACTGGTGCAA